>OV121093.1:5763569-6161301 GCA_921293015.1 Phorcus lineatus | reverse complement strand
GTCCAAAGAGCATATACATCGGTCTCGCGCCTAATTTTGTCGACTTTGATTTTCAAGCGTCGAGGGTTATGCCCCTTTGAAAATGGCGATTACGTCAAATTAAAGCAATCTTGACCAAATTTTTTTCCTTATTTAACATTGTGGGTTGACCGCAGTAGTCCAAAGAGCATATACATCGGTCTCGCGCCTAATTTTGTCGACTTTGATTTTCAAGCGTCGAGGGTTATGCCCCTTTGAAAATGGCGATTACGTCAAATTAAAGCAATCTTGACCAAATTTTTTTCCTTATTTAACATTGTGGGTTGACCGCAGTAGTCCAAAGAGCATATACATCGGTCTCGCGCCTAATTTTGTCGACTTTGATTTTCAAGCGTCGAGGGTTATGCCCCTTTGAAAATGGCGATTACGTCAAATTAAAGCAATCTTGACCAAATTTTTTTCCTTATTTAACATTGTGGGTTGACCGCAGTAGTCCAAAGAGCATATACATCGGTCTCGCGCCTAATTTTGTCGACTTTGATTTTCAAGCGTCGAGGGTTATGCCCCTTTGAAAATGGCGATTACGTCAAATTAAAGCAATCTTGACCAAATTTTTTTCCTTATTTAACATTGTGGGTTGACCGCAGTAGTCCAAAGAGCATATACATCGGTCTCGCGCCTAATTTTGTCGACTTTGATTTTCAAGCGTCGAGGGTTATGCCCCTTTGAAAATGGCGATTACGTCAAATTAAAGCAATCTTGACCAAATTTTTTTCCTTATTTAACATTGTGGGTTGACCGCAGTAGTCCAAAGAGCATATACATCGGTCTCGCGCCTAATTTTGTCGACTTTGATTTTCAAGCGTCGAGGGTTATGCCCCTTTGAAAATGGCGATTACGTCAAATTAAAGCAATCTTGACCAAATTTTTTTCCTTATTTAACATTGTGGGTTGACCGCAGTAGTCCAAAGAGCATATACATCGGTCTCGCGCCTAATTTTGTCGACTTTGATTTTCAAGCGTCGAGGGTTATGCCCCTTTGAAAATGGCGATTACGTCAAATTAAAGCAATCTTGACCAAATTTTTTTCCTTATTTAACATTGTGGGTTGACCGCAGTAGTCCAAAGAGCATATACATCGGTCTCGCGCCTAATTTTGTCGACTTTGATTTTCAAGCGTCGAGGGTTATGCCCCTTTGAAAATGGCGATTACGTCAAATTAAAGCAATCTTGACCAAATTTTTTTCCTTATTTAACATTGTGGGTTGACCGCAGTAGTCCAAAGAGCATATACATCGGTCTCGCGCCTAATTTTGTCGACTTTGATTTTCAAGCGTCGAGGGTTATGCCCCTTTGAAAATGGCGATTACGTCAAATTAAAGCAATCTTGACCAAATTTTTTTCCTTATTTAACATTGTGGGTTGACCGCAGTAGTCCAAAGAGCATATACATCGGTCTCGCGCCTAATTTTGTCGACTTTGATTTTCAAGCGTCGAGGGTTATGCCCCTTTGAAAATGGCGATTACGTCAAATTAAAGCAATCTTGACCAAATTTTTTTCCTTATTTAACATTGTGGGTTGACCGCAGTAGTCCAAAGAGCATATACATCGGTCTCGCGCCTAATTTTGTCGACTTTGATTTTCAAGCGTCGAGGGTTATGCCCCTTTGAAAATGGCGATTACGTCAAATTAAAGCAATCTTGACCAAATTTTTTTCCTTATTTAACATTGTGGGTTGACCGCAGTAGTCCAAAGAGCATATACATCGGTCTCGCGCCTAATTTTGTCGACTTTGATTTTCAAGCGTCGAGGGTTATGCCCCTTTGAAAATGGCGATTACGTCAAATTAAAGCAATCTTGACCAAATTTTTTTCCTTATTTAACATTGTGGGTTGACCGCAGTAGTCCAAAGAGCATATACATCGGTCTCGCGCCTAATTTTGTCGACTTTGATTTTCAAGCGTCGAGGGTTATGCCCCTTTGAAAATGGCGATTACGTCAAATTAAAGCAATCTTGACCAAATTTTTTTCCTTATTTAACATTGTGGGTTGACCGCAGTAGTCCAAAGAGCATATACATCGGTCTCGCGCCTAATTTTGTCGACTTTGATTTTCAAGCGTCGAGGGTTATGCCCCTTTGAAAATGGCGATTACGTCAAATTAAAGCAATCTTGACCAAATTTTTTTCCTTATTTAACATTGTGGGTTGACCGCAGTAGTCCAAAGAGCATATACATCGGTCTCGCGCCTAATTTTGTCGACTTTGATTTTCAAGCGTCGAGGGTTATGCCCCTTTGAAAATGGCGATTACGTCAAATTAAAGCAATCTTGACCAAATTTTTTTCCTTATTTAACATTGTGGGTTGACCGCAGTAGTCCAAAGAGCATATACATCGGTCTCGCGCCTAATTTTGTCGACTTTGATTTTCAAGCGTCGAGGGTTATGCCCCTTTGAAAATGGCGATTACGTCAAATTAAAGCAATCTTGACCAAATTTTTTTCCTTATTTAACATTGTGGGTTGACCGCAGTAGTCCAAAGAGCATATACATCGGTCTCGCGCCTAATTTTGTCGACTTTGATTTTCAAGCGTCGAGGGTTATGCCCCTTTGAAAATGGCGATTACGTCAAATTAAAGCAATCTTGACCAAATTTTTTTCCTTATTTAACATTGTGGGTTGACCGCAGTAGTCCAAAGAGCATATACATCGGTCTCGCGCCTAATTTTGTCGACTTTGATTTTCAAGCGTCGAGGGTTATGCCCCTTTGAAAATGGCGATTACGTCAAATTAAAGCAATCTTGACCAAATTTTTTTCCTTATTTAACATTGTGGGTTGACCGCAGTAGTCCAAAGAGCATATACATCGGTCTCGCGCCTAATTTTGTCGACTTTGATTTTCAAGCGTCGAGGGTTATGCCCCTTTGAAAATGGCGATTACGTCAAATTAAAGCAATCTTGACCAAATTTTTTTCCTTATTTAACATTGTGGGTTGACCGCAGTAGTCCAAAGAGCATATACATCGGTCTCGCGCCTAATTTTGTCGACTTTGATTTTCAAGCGTCGAGGGTTATGCCCCTTTGAAAATGGCGATTACGTCAAATTAAAGCAATCTTGACCAAATTTTTTTCCTTATTTAACATTGTGGGTTGACCGCAGTAGTCCAAAGAGCATATACATCGGTCTCGCGCCTAATTTTGTCGACTTTGATTTTCAAGCGTCGAGGGTTATGCCCCTTTGAAAATGGCGATTACGTCAAATTAAAGCAATCTTGACCAAATTTTTTTCCTTATTTAACATTGTGGGTTGACCGCAGTAGTCCAAAGAGCATATACATCGGTCTCGCGCCTAATTTTGTCGACTTTGATTTTCAAGCGTCGAGGGTTATGCCCCTTTGAAAATGGCGATTACGTCAAATTAAAGCAATCTTGACCAAATTTTTTTCCTTATTTAACATTGTGGGTTGACCGCAGTAGTCCAAAGAGCATATACATCGGTCTCGCGCCTAATTTTGTCGACTTTGATTTTCAAGCGTCGAGGGTTATGCCCCTTTGAAAATGGCGATTACGTCAAATTAAAGCAATCTTGACCAAATTTTTTTCCTTATTTAACATTGTGGGTTGACCGCAGTAGTCCAAAGAGCATATACATCGGTCTCGCGCCTAATTTTGTCGACTTTGATTTTCAAGCGTCGAGGGTTATGCCCCTTTGAAAATGGCGATTACGTCAAATTAAAGCAATCTTGACCAAATTTTTTTCCTTATTTAACATTGTGGGTTGACCGCAGTAGTCCAAAGAGCATATACATCGGTCTCGCGCCTAATTTTGTCGACTTTGATTTTCAAGCGTCGAGGGTTATGCCCCTTTGAAAATGGCGATTACGTCAAATTAAAGCAATCTTGACCAAATTTTTTTCCTTATTTAACATTGTGGGTTGACCGCAGTAGTCCAAAGAGCATATACATCGGTCTCGCGCCTAATTTTGTCGACTTTGATTTTCAAGCGTCGAGGGTTATGCCCCTTTGAAAATGGCGATTACGTCAAATTAAAGCAATCTTGACCAAATTTTTTTCCTTATTTAACATTGTGGGTTGACCGCAGTAGTCCAAAGAGCATATACATCGGTCTCGCGCCTAATTTTGTCGACTTTGATTTTCAAGCGTCGAGGGTTATGCCCCTTTGAAAATGGCGATTACGTCAAATTAAAGCAATCTTGACCAAATTTTTTTCCTTATTTAACATTGTGGGTTGACCGCAGTAGTCCAAAGAGCATATACATCGGTCTCGCGCCTAATTTTGTCGACTTTGATTTTCAAGCGTCGAGGGTTATGCCCCTTTGAAAATGGCGATTACGTCAAATTAAAGCAATCTTGACCAAATTTTTTTCCTTATTTAACATTGTGGGTTGACCGCAGTAGTCCAAAGAGCATATACATCGGTCTCGCGCCTAATTTTGTCGACTTTGATTTTCAAGCGTCGAGGGTTATGCCCCTTTGAAAATGGCGATTACGTCAAATTAAAGCAATCTTGACCAAATTTTTTTCCTTATTTAACATTGTGGGTTGACCGCAGTAGTCCAAAGAGCATATACATCGGTCTCGCGCCTAATTTTGTCGACTTTGATTTTCAAGCGTCGAGGGTTATGCCCCTTTGAAAATGGCGATTACGTCAAATTAAAGCAATCTTGACCAAATTTTTTTCCTTATTTAACATTGTGGGTTGACCGCAGTAGTCCAAAGAGCATATACATCGGTCTCGCGCCTAATTTTGTCGACTTTGATTTTCAAGCGTCGAGGGTTATGCCCCTTTGAAAATGGCGATTACGTCAAATTAAAGCAATCTTGACCAAATTTTTTTCCTTATTTAACATTGTGGGTTGACCGCAGTAGTCCAAAGAGCATATACATCGGTCTCGCGCCTAATTTTGTCGACTTTGATTTTCAAGCGTCGAGGGTTATGCCCCTTTGAAAATGGCGATTACGTCAAATTAAAGCAATCTTGACCAAATTTTTTTCCTTATTTAACATTGTGGGTTGACCGCAGTAGTCCAAAGAGCATATACATCGGTCTCGCGCCTAATTTTGTCGACTTTGATTTTCAAGCGTCGAGGGTTATGCCCCTTTGAAAATGGCGATTACGTCAAATTAAAGCAATCTTGACCAAATTTTTTTCCTTATTTAACATTGTGGGTTGACCGCAGTAGTCCAAAGAGCATATACATCGGTCTCGCGCCTAATTTTGTCGACTTTGATTTTCAAGCGTCGAGGGTTATGCCCCTTTGAAAATGGCGATTACGTCAAATTAAAGCAATCTTGACCAAATTTTTTTCCTTATTTAACATTGTGGGTTGACCGCAGTAGTCCAAAGAGCATATACATCGGTCTCGCGCCTAATTTTGTCGACTTTGATTTTCAAGCGTCGAGGGTTATGCCCCTTTGAAAATGGCGATTACGTCAAATTAAAGCAATCTTGACCAAATTTTTTTCCTTATTTAACATTGTGGGTTGACCGCAGTAGTCCAAAGAGCATATACATCGGTCTCGCGCCTAATTTTGTCGACTTTGATTTTCAAGCGTCGAGGGTTATGCCCCTTTGAAAATGGCGATTACGTCAAATTAAAGCAATCTTGACCAAATTTTTTTCCTTATTTAACATTGTGGGTTGACCGCAGTAGTCCAAAGAGCATATACATCGGTCTCGCGCCTAATTTTGTCGACTTTGATTTTCAAGCGTCGAGGGTTATGCCCCTTTGAAAATGGCGATTACGTCAAATTAAAGCAATCTTGACCAAATTTTTTTCCTTATTTAACATTGTGGGTTGACCGCAGTAGTCCAAAGAGCATATACATCGGTCTCGCGCCTAATTTTGTCGACTTTGATTTTCAAGCGTCGAGGGTTATGCCCCTTTGAAAATGGCGATTACGTCAAATTAAAGCAATCTTGACCAAATTTTTTTCCTTATTTAACATTGTGGGTTGACCGCAGTAGTCCAAAGAGCATATACATCGGTCTCGCGCCTAATTTTGTCGACTTTGATTTTCAAGCGTCGAGGGTTATGCCCCTTTGAAAATGGCGATTACGTCAAATTAAAGCAATCTTGACCAAATTTTTTTCCTTATTTAACATTGTGGGTTGACCGCAGTAGTCCAAAGAGCATATACATCGGTCTCGCGCCTAATTTTGTCGACTTTGATTTTCAAGCGTCGAGGGTTATGCCCCTTTGAAAATGGCGATTACGTCAAATTAAAGCAATCTTGACCAAATTTTTTTCCTTATTTAACATTGTGGGTTGACCGCAGTAGTCCAAAGAGCATATACATCGGTCTCGCGCCTAATTTTGTCGACTTTGATTTTCAAGCGTCGAGGGTTATGCCCCTTTGAAAATGGCGATTACGTCAAATTAAAGCAATCTTGACCAAATTTTTTTCCTTATTTAACATTGTGGGTTGACCGCAGTAGTCCAAAGAGCATATACATCGGCTCTCGCGCCTAATTTTGTCGACTTTGATTTTCAAGCGTCGAGGGTTATGCCCCTTTGAAAATGGCGATTACGTCAAATTAAAGCAATCTTGACCAAATTTTTTTCCTTATTTAACATTGTGGGTTGACCGCAGTAGTCCAAAGAGCATATACATCGGTCTCGCGCCTAATTTTGTCGACTTTGATTTTCAAGCGTCGAGGGTTATGCCCCTTTGAAAATGGCGATTACGTCAAATTAAAGCAATCTTGACCAAATTTTTTTCCTTATTTAACATTGTGGGTTGACCGCAGTAGTCCAAAGAGCATATACATCGGTCTCGCGCCTAATTTTGTCGACTTTGATTTTCAAGCGTCGAGGGTTATGCCCCTTTGAAAATGGCGATTACGTCAAATTAAAGCAATCTTGACCAAATTTTTTTCCTTATTTAACATTGTGGGTTGACCGCAGTAGTCCAAAGAGCATATACATCGGTCTCGCGCCTAATTTTGTCGACTTTGATTTTCAAGCGTCGAGGGTTATGCCCCTTTGAAAATGGCGATTACGTCAAATTAAAGCAATCTTGACCAAATTTTTTTCCTTATTTAACATTGTGGGTTGACCGCAGTAGTCCAAAGAGCATATACATCGGTCTCGCGCCTAATTTTGTCGACTTTGATTTTCAAGCGTCGAGGGTTATGCCCCTTTGAAAATGGCGATTACGTCAAATTAAAGCAATCTTGACCAAATTTTTTTCCTTATTTAACATTGTGGGTTGACCGCAGTAGTCCAAAGAGCATATACATCGGTCTCGCGCCTAATTTTGTCGACTTTGATTTTCAAGCGTCGAGGGTTATGCCCCTTTGAAAATGGCGATTACGTCAAATTAAAGCAATCTTGACCAAATTTTTTTCCTTATTTAACATTGTGGGTTGACCGCAGTAGTCCAAAGAGCATATACATCGGTCTCGCGCCTAATTTTGTCGACTTTGATTTTCAAGCGTCGAGGGTTATGCCCCTTTGAAAATGGCGATTACGTCAAATTAAAGCAATCTTGACCAAATTTTTTTCCTTATTTAACATTGTGGGTTGACCGCAGTAGTCCAAAGAGCATATACATCGGTCTCGCGCCTAATTTTGTCGACTTTGATTTTCAAGCGTCGAGGGTTATGCCCCTTTGAAAATGGCGATTACGTCAAATTAAAGCAATCTTGACCAAATTTTTTTCCTTATTTAACATTGTGGGTTGACCGCAGTAGTCCAAAGAGCATATACATCGGTCTCGCGCCTAATTTTGTCGACTTTGATTTTCAAGCGTCGAGGGTTATGCCCCTTTGAAAATGGCGATTACGTCAAATTAAAGCAATCTTGACCAAATTTTTTTCCTTATTTAACATTGTGGGTTGACCGCAGTAGTCCAAAGAGCATATACATCGGTCTCGCGCCTAATTTTGTCGACTTTGATTTTCAAGCGTCGAGGGTTATGCCCCTTTGAAAATGGCGATTACGTCAAATTAAAGCAATCTTGACCAAATTTTTTTCCTTATTTAACATTGTGGGTTGACCGCAGTAGTCCAAAGAGCATATACATCGGTCTCGCGCCTAATTTTGTCGACTTTGATTTTCAAGCGTCGAGGGTTATGCCCCTTTGAAAATGGCGATTACGTCAAATTAAAGCAATCTTGACCAAATTTTTTTCCTTATTTAACATTGTGGGTTGACCGCAGTAGTCCAAAGAGCATATACATCGGTCTCGCGCCTAATTTTGTCGACTTTGATTTTCAAGCGTCGAGGGTTATGCCCCTTTGAAAATGGCGATTACGTCAAATTAAAGCAATCTTGACCAAATTTTTTTCCTTATTTAACATTGTGGGTTGACCGCAGTAGTCCAAAGAGCATATACATCGGTCTCGCGCCTAATTTTGTCGACTTTGATTTTCAAGCGTCGAGGGTTATGCCCCTTTGAAAATGGCGATTACGTCAAATTAAAGCAATCTTGACCAAATTTTTTTCCTTATTTAACATTGTGGGTTGACCGCAGTAGTCCAAAGAGCATATACATCGGTCTCGCGCCTAATTTTGTCGACTTTGATTTTCAAGCGTCGAGGGTTATGCCCCTTTGAAAATGGCGATTACGTCAAATTAAAGCAATCTTGACCAAATTTTTTTCCTTATTTAACATTGTGGGTTGACCGCAGTAGTCCAAAGAGCATATACATCGGTCTCGCGCCTAATTTTGTCGACTTTGATTTTCAAGCGTCGAGGGTTATGCCCCTTTGAAAATGGCGATTACGTCAAATTAAAGCAATCTTGACCAAATTTTTTTCCTTATTTAACATTGTGGGTTGACCGCAGTAGTCCAAAGAGCATATACATCGGTCTCGCGCCTAATTTTGTCGACTTTGATTTTCAAGCGTCGAGGGTTATGCCCCTTTGAAAATGGCGATTACGTCAAATTAAAGCAATCTTGACCAAATTTTTTTCCTTATTTAACATTGTGGGTTGACCGCAGTAGTCCAAAGAGCATATACATCGGTCTCGCGCCTAATTTTGTCGACTTTGATTTTCAAGCGTCGAGGGTTATGCCCCTTTGAAAATGGCGATTACGTCAAATTAAAGCAATCTTGACCAAATTTTTTTCCTTATTTAACATTGTGGGTTGACCGCAGTAGTCCAAAGAGCATATACATCGGTCTCGCGCCTAATTTTGTCGACTTTGATTTTCAAGCGTCGAGGGTTATGCCCCTTTGAAAATGGCGATTACGTCAAATTAAAGCAATCTTGACCAAATTTTTTTCCTTATTTAACATTGTGGGTTGACCGCAGTAGTCCAAAGAGCATATACATCGGTCTCGCGCCTAATTTTGTCGACTTTGATTTTCAAGCGTCGAGGGTTATGCCCCTTTGAAAATGGCGATTACGTCAAATTAAAGCAATCTTGACCAAATTTTTTTCCTTATTTAACATTGTGGGTTGACCGCAGTAGTCCAAAGAGCATATACATCGGTCTCGCGCCTAATTTTGTCGACTTTGATTTTCAAGCGTCGAGGGTTATGCCCCTTTGAAAATGGCGATTACGTCAAATTAAAGCAATCTTGACCAAATTTTTTTCCTTATTTAACATTGTGGGTTGACCGCAGTAGTCCAAAGAGCATATACATCGGTCTCGCGCCTAATTTTGTCGACTTTGATTTTCAAGCGTCGAGGGTTATGCCCCTTTGAAAATGGCGATTACGTCAAATTAAAGCAATCTTGACCAAATTTTTTTCCTTATTTAACATTGTGGGTTGACCGCAGTAGTCCAAAGAGCATATACATCGGTCTCGCGCCTAATTTTGTCGACTTTGATTTTCAAGCGTCGAGGGTTATGCCCCTTTGAAAATGGCGATTACGTCAAATTAAAGCAATCTTGACCAAATTTTTTTCCTTATTTAACATTGTGGGTTGACCGCAGTAGTCCAAAGAGCATATACATCGGTCTCGCGCCTAATTTTGTCGACTTTGATTTTCAAGCGTCGAGGGTTATGCCCCTTTGAAAATGGCGATTACGTCAAATTAAAGCAATCTTGACCAAATTTTTTTCCTTATTTAACATTGTGGGTTGACCGCAGTAGTCCAAAGAGCATATACATCGGTCTCGCGCCTAATTTTGTCGACTTTGATTTTCAAGCGTCGAGGGTTATGCCCCTTTGAAAATGGCGATTACGTCAAATTAAAGCAATCTTGACCAAATTTTTTTCCTTATTTAACATTGTGGGTTGACCGCAGTAGTCCAAAGAGCATATACATCGGTCTCGCGCCTAATTTTGTCGACTTTGATTTTCAAGCGTCGAGGGTTATGCCCCTTTGAAAATGGCGATTACGTCAAATTAAAGCAATCTTGACCAAATTTTTTTCCTTATTTAACATTGTGGGTTGACCGCAGTAGTCCAAAGAGCATATACATCGGTCTCGCGCCTAATTTTGTCGACTTTGATTTTCAAGCGTCGAGGGTTATGCCCCTTTGAAAATGGCGATTACGTCAAATTAAAGCAATCTTGACCAAATTTTTTTCCTTATTTAACATTGTGGGTTGACCGCAGTAGTCCAAAGAGCATATACATCGGTCTCGCGCCTAATTTTGTCGACTTTGATTTTCAAGCGTCGAGGGTTATGCCCCTTTGAAAATGGCGATTACGTCAAATTAAAGCAATCTTGACCAAATTTTTTTCCTTATTTAACATTGTGGGTTGACCGCAGTAGTCCAAAGAGCATATACATCGGTCTCGCGCCTAATTTTGTCGACTTTGATTTTCAAGCGTCGAGGGTTATGCCCCTTTGAAAATGGCGATTACGTCAAATTAAAGCAATCTTGACCAAATTTTTTTCCTTATTTAACATTGTGGGTTGACCGCAGTAGTCCAAAGAGCATATACATCGGTCTCGCGCCTAATTTTGTCGACTTTGATTTTCAAGCGTCGAGGGTTATGCCCCTTTGAAAATGGCGATTACGTCAAATTAAAGCAATCTTGACCAAATTTTTTTCCTTATTTAACATTGTGGGTTGACCGCAGTAGTCCAAAGAGCATATACATCGGTCTCGCGCCTAATTTTGTCGACTTTGATTTTCAAGCGTCGAGGGTTATGCCCCTTTGAAAATGGCGATTACGTCAAATTAAAGCAATCTTGACCAAATTTTTTTCCTTATTTAACATTGTGGGTTGACCGCAGTAGTCCAAAGAGCATATACATCGGTCTCGCGCCTAATTTTGTCGACTTTGATTTTCAAGCGTCGAGGGTTATGCCCCTTTGAAAATGGCGATTACGTCAAATTAAAGCAATCTTGACCAAATTTTTTTCCTTATTTAACATTGTGGGTTGACCGCAGTAGTCCAAAGAGCATATACATCGGTCTCGCGCCTAATTTTGTCGACTTTGATTTTCAAGCGTCGAGGGTTATGCCCCTTTGAAAATGGCGATTACGTCAAATTAAAGCAATCTTGACCAAATTTTTTTCCTTATTTAACATTGTGGGTTGACCGCAGTAGTCCAAAGAGCATATACATCGGTCTCGCGCCTAATTTTGTCGACTTTGATTTTCAAGCGTCGAGGGTTATGCCCCTTTGAAAATGGCGATTACGTCAAATTAAAGCAATCTTGACCAAATTTTTTTCCTTATTTAACATTGTGGGTTGACCGCAGTAGTCCAAAGAGCATATACATCGGTCTCGCGCCTAATTTTGTCGACTTTGATTTTCAAGCGTCGAGGGTTATGCCCCTTTGAAAATGGCGATTACGTCAAATTAAAGCAATCTTGACCAAATTTTTTTCCTTATTTAACATTGTGGGTTGACCGCAGTAGTCCAAAGAGCATATACATCGGTCTCGCGCCTAATTTTGTCGACTTTGATTTTCAAGCGTCGAGGGTTATGCCCCTTTGAAAATGGCGATTACGTCAAATTAAAGCAATCTTGACCAAATTTTTTTCCTTATTTAACATTGTGGGTTGACCGCAGTAGTCCAAAGAGCATATACATCGGTCTCGCGCCTAATTTTGTCGACTTTGATTTTCAAGCGTCGAGGGTTATGCCCATGAGATCAGTGATTTTCATTTAAATTTTAATTGATCAATACAAATAAACATTTAAAATAGATCTAATTGTAAATCATTAAATATTGAAATAGTAAATATAAAGAAACAAGACCCGGAGCGTTTGTTTGATCAGATAACATTATTACATATTCATTAATGTTAATAAGTTTCGTTTGAAGAGAGTTCTCAGATATGTTTGACGCGATTTTGTCATATTGGTTAGTCTCATTCAAGTTACACATTTTACTACACTTGTAATTGTAAAATCCATATATGGAAAAGCGCATGAATTCAACTTCCATATATGGTATCTTCCGCGAAACATAGTTTGATCTGTAAAGTATATTAGCGAATAACTATCATGAATACAAGTTACCTTTACGTGCTTACATTAATGCTCGACATGACAGAAGTGCTCCTTGATAATATTATTAAACCAAAATGCTTGATAAGAAAGTTCCCACGACTCTTCACAACGTTTATGGTAAACGAATTTGGGTGTGCATTATTTACTTTTGTTTATTCCTCGATCTCTTTTACACTTTACTTTGAAGTCGAAATTACTTGCCTCACGTTTGAAAATAAGTAATTGTTATTTTCCTAAAATGATGAGGGGTTGTTTATGTTAAAATATGTTTTCTTTTACTTATATACCTTTCCAATGAAATCTATGGTCTTTCAAGGGAGAGCACTCTCAATAATAAAAGCACGTGTTTTCAGATTAACGACAGAGACGAAGGTTTGTTTTCCCGCCTCATTACGGTTTGTTCATATCTCATGTTCATTATCATGTGTAATGTTTCTGTATCCACTGTTGAAGAAGAAGAATATGTTATACTTATCTCCTGTAGCTTTAACATTCCAGGGATAGTTTAAATTGAGAGTCTCTTGCTTGAGGTTTCCAAACATACATTCACGTGACGTAATCGGCTAGATCTATATGTTTGTGTTGACCGCTCAGATATTATAATTTATTTTCATGCACCTACTTTCCGAATGTTTTCTAATACTTGTTGTAATCTATGGCCAGTGACCGTATTATCGAGGTATCCCTATTATCGTTTCAAAATTATTTCAGTCTCCAGTGCTTACAAAAAGTATATTTATAATTGCAAAAGAAGAAATAAATAACTATAACAAATGCACAAGTATCTAAAAAAAATTTAACAATTATAATATCAAGTTCTATATTCTTCCATGTCATTGATTTGAAGTCTTCGGTGTTACTTTCATTTTATAAATATTACTGTATTTGCCTAAATTGAAAAAAATATTCTCTCTTCATGAATCATTGCCCATTTGGCGTCTTCTTTTGTTTATGAAGAGTTGAATAGTCAATGGTGAGACTGCATTGAAGATTTCACATGTGATTTTCACATTGTCCTTTTCCCCCAAAAAACCTTTCCGCCAAATATAAAGACGATATTGAAAGGTTCAGAATATTTTTTTGTAAACCTTGTTTCACGAGCCACTCCGTGAGTTGTTGGAGTCATATATGCCAAACTTAATCAATATTGTGTCATTTGCTCGCGAAGTATCGATTGTTATCAAAAAGACACATTTTAAAGCTTATTGTTTTTTTACAGTGACAATATGAAGGTAGAACGTGGCAATTATGATCGAAAAACCGGACAGTGGCGCGCGTAAAATAGTCAAACGTAATTTTGGAGACTTATCAAAAACAACCAGGAGGGCAGTTAGGAGTTGATAGTGTTTGTTAAGTTATATAACTAGTATCTATGTATAGTAGACTTGATATCTACACCTCTGTGCATTTATAAGGCTGTTTTTAGATTTTCAAGAAAAAACAGTATTTGTCATATGTCTTCTTGACATGAAAAGTTCAGGTGTTTTGATTTTATATCACCACATATGACATTCAGGTTCGTATCAAAGGTAAATAATATGTTATGAAAATCACTGAGTGGCTCTTTAAGATAGAACATAGTTGAATACAATGTTCACATTATTCCGAAATAACATTAGTTGAATCTTATCAAAAGATTTATCGTAAAAAAATTCCAATTTGTTGACATAGTGTCAAGGCTGACCAGCTAAAAATGGACATATATACGGTAAAAGTAAGACAAGGCACTTTTGTACCATAATTTTTTTGTTTTAGTTTTATAAATGCTTTTATCAAATCTTAATATCAACCAAAATAACAAGTTCTTGATGATAATATTACTGTTGATTTCTTTCACAGATATTAACAATTGAATTCTGATTACCCCGATAAAAGGGACGCTTCTTTTAAAATAAAATGCAAAGACATTCATTTTCATTTTATGTCTAAACAAATATTCTCCCCCATTGGAATTTAATTTTCACATATTTTTTTATAATAATTTTCAGTTATCTAAGAAAATCATCAATGTGTAAATTCTACTAATTTTGATGAAAATATACATGTATATAAGACCCACGATAATAGGGACCTCCTTCACACATCCCGTGTAATGTATTCTTTTTATGAAATTTGATTTTGCAATGTACTACGGAAATTGGGAAAGCATAAAAATCCAGCAGAACATGAAATAGATTAAGAACAACTCTGAAAAGATACTGAAGACTGGAGTGATCAATAAGACTATCATGAGATCAGTATACCGTATTTCCTCGAATAGACGCCCCCGGCGTCTATTTTTTCAGGCCCCCTTTACTCCTCGCGTGTATTCGAGACCCGGCGACTATTCGAGGCCCGGCTTCTATTCGAGGAAATACGGTACCCATAAGGTTGTATACGACTCGTCGGTGCAGTATCGTATTTCCTCGAATAGACGCCCGGCCCGGCGTCTATTTATCAGAACCCCTTTAAACCCGGCGTCTATTCATTTTAGTGTAGGAAAATTCGTCCAGAGGTAGAAAATATTATTTGCATTCAACTACGGGAGCATTAAATAATCAACCAATCACTCGGCGTCTATTCGAAACCAGGCGTCTATTAGAGGAACTACGGTATATCGAAATGGGTTAGATGATTGTCAATTCAAACATTCTGTTCATGAGTGTCCCTGGCGTTTTTACAATTCTCATCTGTGCGTCATCACACACGCTAATTACATCTGAATCTCCATAGAAGCTGAAACTGAAGAAAAGATCAGACATAAGAGTGAATTTTATAAAATTGAGAAACCTCTTTTTGTTGTTTTTATGCATGTAATATTCAGCGATTTAACGACATATAAGTACTAAGTTGGTTTTCTTAAAGAGGCCATAAAAACATTAGTTTTAAGGCAAATTGAATTAAATAAAGTTTTTTCATCTTTATTCACCCTTTTCTATCACACAATGACACAATAAAATATGATTTAAAAATAAATAATTTTAATGCACCTTCCTATAAGTAGTATGTCAGGATTACGGTTAATTGTTTTGTTATCTTTTCCAAACGATTTTTAGTTCAAAATCATGCTGCATGAACATTATATTGTTTTGAAAGTTATTTCTCTCTCTTCACAAAATGTTATGTGAAACATATTGCAGTTTAGAATTAATAGACTATATAGACGTATGTTGATGGTGATTAATCAAAAGATCCATTCAAATATGTCAAAAACATCACAAGTTGAAAAGAAAAAAAACCGATTCGCATTTCAATGTTTGTTTTGATAGCAAATATGTAGAACGAATAAATCCTTTCTTGGTTTGAACCCCTACATTGAAATTGACTGACCCATAAGGATTGGGAATGAGAAAAGCACGGATTTACCCTTTTAAATGTCGTTAAGGTAGACAGCCAATAATCACCACAATAAAATAGGGGTATGTTAGTTTGCTTACTGAGAGTAGCTAACTAACTCCACATTTGTGTAATTTTTTATTGACCCCGTCTCTTTGATTGTGTATTGAGGCAAATTAATTTCTGATATTTGTATGCTTTTTAAAGAGAATATTGGAAAATGATTTCTTTTTATGAACAAATCGTCAGAATTCTCATATCTGTTTTTTTTATAGACTTGAAAAACCGTGAAATTTTTCTTTTGCCTGCTAATTTATATTATCTTTCAACGGCTGATAAGCATTGATAATTGCAGCTCTGTAATTAAATTCCCTTGCTTTGTGATCAGTGATAGCTCTATCAAAATGACGTTTGGAACAAAAATTGTGTTAACCCATAACTTGAGGTTGATGTTTTCTATCTTTGATGAACCCCCGTGTTCATATATAATAGTATTTGATGCTGCCTGGAAATAACTACGGGAACAATGAAACAATTGCAACACCTGACTCATTAAATTGGAACGTCGTTTGGTGAAAAGATCAGATGATGGTTGGAAATTATTTGTTTTAATTAAAAATGAATTTGCTAACACAAAATTTGAATACTCTAGATAGTCCACTGCATTTATTTACATCACTCTTGATACATCTGTTTACACGCTTGAAAATATTACAAAAAATTCAAGATGTTTATTTGGCAAAGGTATCACAAGCTCCTCCTATCGTTGATTTCAGAGACCATATGCACCATGTCAGGCTGGTTCTTCCGTCGTGCAGAGCACGTGCATGTAGATGTCACGTGCCGCACTCAATCATGGCTGCTTGTGTCGTCGAGAACTGAAGCAGCGATGAATAAGTTTGTTATTTTGAATTTCTTAAATTGAATTTAATATTAGAATATTTAGGAGATTTTTTGTAAAACACAAGTGACAATTCGTTTTCCTTTTGTTTCTTTGATGTTGTCTGCGGCTTCAATCTTCACTATCGAGACTTTATCAAATAAACAACAAAGTACAAAGCAGACTTGCCTGGTGAAATGTACATCATACAAAATTAGACTAGACAGTAGTTTTCGAAATATATTTTTATAATTAATTACCATGTGCCGATTCAACCCTTTTTAACTCTTAAAGGGGCACAGAGTATATATGTTGGATTCAAATATGTCAAACTTCATAAATATTGTTAGTTAACGAGAAATATTACTTGTTTCAGAAGAACTATACCCAAATGCTTAAAAGTTTAAGTGACTCTAAACGGTATTTGTGATCGAAAACCGGACAGTGGCGCGCGTGACAATGACTCAAACGTAAATTTGGAAATGTGTTTACAGCAGCCACAAAGACAAAAAAACGGTTGACAGTGTCAAGTAGGTGATGACCTATTAAAGTTTATAGGGTCGATTTCCTATGATCAATGAATACAAGAAAAAAACATAATTTTGGCATTTTAGAGAAAAAGATGCAAGTTTGAACTAAACTTAGATCATACGGTATTTTGCTTTTTTTTAATAAAACTTCGTGAAAAATCATGTAACATGCTCTGTGTCCCTTAACAAAATCTCTTAGTATGTGTCTGGTGTAGATCCGATGTTATGGCTAATTTCATTTTAATCAATTACAGCTCCTGCCGCTTGTGGTAAGGTGGACACGTAAAATAATCGCAAACCTCTTTCGACCACTTATTGTTGTTTACAAACATGGTACACACGTGTTACCTGTTTCCGTGGTAATAAGAAATAATCTTCTATAAGTGTTATTGCCGGTAATGTCAAACATCCTGAACATCATGAAGTGATAGAGTACATGTTTTTCAACCAGATAATGTTAAACAAACTGTTGTTTTACTCTTTTGTTAAATCTTGTTTACATTTTAATAACAGATGCAAATTGTTATTAATTTATTTGGTGTCACCTGTTTTCATGGTATTTCTATGATATCAAATTATGAGAATACAACACATGCAATTTTTCCTTTTTTTAAACACAGGTGTGAAAATGAGCACACTAGATGCTAGCATTGTGATTACGGTATTTCCTCGAATAGACGCCGGCCTCGAATACACGCCGGGGCTAAAGGGGGTCTGAAAAAATGTTTTGATGTTGACATGTGTTTAAAATATTAACAGGGTCGTTGAATTATTTCACTTTCATAAATATTTATCATAAAATGTCTTCTTTCTGGTAAAGTAAAGAAATAATGAGGCTGCTTAGAGCATATTTAGAATTGGAAAATCTACTAGTCACCAAATATCTTGCATTTCATGTAGTTAAAGATTTAATATCAGCAAGCAAAGTAAAGTTTCACTGGGCAAGCAATAACTTGCTTTCACTGCACCGGAAAATCATACAAAATAGCCACAAGTATATAAGAATCAACCTTTCTATGACTCCATATATTTATAAGTGGAACAGGTATTATACTAAACGTCAGGTGATTCAGGATAAGCATAACATGGGTTTACTGGAAAACATATTTGAAAAATTATACATGGATTGTATTTTTTAAAATCAACCATAAATATTGTCCAAAAAAGGTGTTATGTGAAAGCATGAAATTTCATTTGATTTTCTTCACTGAAATGAATGAGTGAATAAATTGATGAAATAGTGATCATTTTCGTCTTGGATCAATGCAGAACAACTTGTGAATTAAATAAGTGCTAACATGTCTGGGTGCAGTATTGGGTTAGAGAGAATAGACATCTTTTGTAAATACCATGAAAACAGGTAACTCGAGGGTAGTAAAGCACTGTGAGGAGTTTGGTCAGAATTGGGAGTTCGGTCCTTTGCTTATTTGCTTTGGTTATGTCAGGTCAAATGAATGCCAAGGCCATTTCTATCGCTGACATTTCGATCACATATAGCCGATGGTTTCTGACAGAAAGTCTTCTCACTATCGAAGAAATAGTACTTAGGTGCTTCATAGTCAGCGAATTGGCCAGAAACATTATTTTGAATGCGAACCCTGACTTTGTTCGACTGTTGGGTGGTTTAGTCGTCACATCCCTTTCCTTCTGTATACTAGTAGGGTACGGCCTAGAGGGATATACTCAAAGCTATTTCTAAGCGGTACACGTCCCTGTCAAATAACTGAAATCTTGTTGAAAACAAGTCATAAGCACCAACTCGCTCTTTTTATAGTGTGTTAAAAATAGTTACTAGACGAAAGTACCGTATTTCCTCGAATAGACGCCGGGGCGTCTATTTTTTCAGACCCCCTTAAGCCCCGGCGTGTATTCGAGGCCGGCGTCTATTCGAGGAAATACCGTAATCACAATGCTAACATCTAGTATGCTCATTTTCTGACCAATGTCGACTAAAATATTAACAGCTTCTGTTTGTTGTGTTTGTTCATCTGCAAACTCCATCATACATATATCAAATAATGCAACGCTTGAAGTGACACAGCTAGGGCACTAGCTTTGGCATCTGTTTGCCCGGTATTATCCCATAGTGGGCCACGAATAGATTACGTAATGAGCAGACCGGCGGGCCACTATGGGAGAGCTCGTTAATGAGGTGTGATAGGCCGGCCCGTTCTGGGAGAGGTTGTTAGTTGTGAAAACATACTAATGAAGGTGTTAAGGGTGATTAACCAGGTGAGCAATAGATCAGAGAAGGTGTTAATGATGAGTAGTAGGAAGTTAACTGTTAGTTGAGAATGAGAAGGAAATAGGATAGGATGTGAATTAATAGTTGTGTTAGCTGAGAAGGGAAGAAAAAAAACCTATATATTAGAATGTTTGAAAACACAACTGTACAATCTTGGACTAGAGTACATGACTTGTGAGAGAGACATGGCCAGCTACCTGTTCACCTGTGGATCCATGCTTTCATGTAAATGAATTGTGTAAACTGAAATCTGAGACTTAACAAAAGATGCCATGTAAATAAATGATGCTGCCTAATTTTCTTACTTTTTGTCATTTTTTTCTCCATAAGTAGTCTTGTCAATGGTTAATCACTTGACACCTCTTAACAAGGTAATCACACCTGCTAATTAAGGCAATCAAACTTATGTGGGCCACTATGGTTCAGCTTAAATGTCCGCGGCCCACTCTGGGACAGCTCGTTAAGAGGGTGTGAAAACACCCGGCCCACTATGGGATGGGCCACTGTGGGACTAAACCGTTTGCCCTTATACAGTACAGTAAACTGCAAATAGGTCATATCGATCGTATTCACGGCCTTGGTAATCAGTTGTTAATTTTCTAAGAAAAGGCCATTCACTCAGTTTATCTCGGGGGACACCTGTTATTTCCCATGACCTGGAATTGGTACGCAATGGATGTTTCTAAAGGTATCTGTATTTTTTATGCTCAAATCTTCCTCGTTATGGTAATGTGAAAAGTGAATGTCATTGAAAACGATTTAGAATAACTAGTTCTTGTAGCACCCTTGTGTGTATCATATTTTAAAAATTATGTTTTCGAATCATTTTTTACATTCTAAGTAACCATAGAAATAATAATCCTGACATATATCTTAACTTTTAAGATAGCGCACCGAATACTTGGTTTTAGATATAAGTCATATCAGAGATAATATTGTCGAATGATTTTAAGTTTGCCGTAGCACATTGTCTGTTTACACTGAGGATCTTCAATTCCTATTTTATATTGATACGACGTTTATTCGTTTACATAGATTGATTATATATTTGAAATACAAGTATGGAAGTTGAATTAAAGTTTACTTAAAATTACTGATTCCACTGAAACTGGACTATTTATTAAGGATTGGTTAACATTTTTTGTGCCTCTGTCGATGTATAAAAGCAACAAATTGCGTAACATCGCGTAGCAAGTGATCACATCACGGTGTTAGTATCTACATCGAAACGTAACAATTCGTGCAATTAAGAAGTTGACTATCCATAAGAACTCGTTCTTCTTCATCAATCCAGCTTCTAAAATGCCTCTTTTAGGAAGAAACAGAAATTCCATTTTGTCTGGAGCACATCTCCCAAACTGAATAAACAATGATTTAGAAAGCTGACATGATTACAAAACGCCTTTAGATAGTATATTGCACTGTTAAAAAATTCACATCACGTTGACATTTTTCATGAATGTTTTCATCTCGGTCAAAGACACCAAGGTGGCAGGTGGCAGCTTCATATAAATATGTAACCTCAATCAAAATAGCCGCTACCTGTAGACAGTATTTTCTTCAAGAAACCAGGGCCTACATTTTCGAAGCTCTCTTACCACTAAAATAGTCGTAACCATCCATTAACAACGGCTCACGACTATCTTAACACTAAGAGAGCTTCGAAAATAAAGGCCAAGTATTCTAATATTTCTTTACATTGTTTTTAACATAGCATTAGCTAAAATCTAGTGTGTTTCTTTGCAGATTTGGTCCTTGCTCTTGGATTCCTACTGTTCATAAATGTAGCATGTGAGTACATTAACATTACAACATCATTCATCAATTTCTTGAAAATCTAATCATCATCCTCAAATCCGTATATTTGACGATGATAATATAATTTGAATGTTCGATAAATGACAATGATTTATTACGATGAATGTAGGACAGACATGCATGTTATCCTCGACCTTGCCAAGGAACTGTTTGCCTAAAGCAATTGCTTTCTGTCGTCGTGCACTGATCCGGAAATGACGTCAGTAATGTGTCAGTATCTGAATTTTTAAAAATTTTGTTAGCACCATAATTATATCCAAGTTGTATCGGTATACCTAATAGGGTTGAGATGCATCATCTTGATACAGTTTTGTAGCAACAAAATTCCCACATTTTAAGATGTGAAATAACTGCAAGAAACGTAACTGTATTATACTCTCACTCCTCTTTATAGTCTCCCTTAATATGGGCTCCGTTCGTCCGTCCGTCCGTTACACATTGTGTCCGGCTCATATCTTTGTAACCTATCCATTTCAATTCAAATTTGTCATGGGAATTAAGAAACATATAGTGATGTGTCATTTTTAACTGTTTTGAGAATATCTTTTTTTTAAATGTGTTTTTTTGGAAAAGTCATATATTTGTGAAAAAAAACCTATTTCAAGTCCTGTTCAACTCAAAGCTCATAAACTGATCATCTAAGTTTCATAAAAAAGGTTTACGAATATGCATAATTACATAAACGGTACCATAATAAACATTTTTGAAAATATTTATTAAGATTTTGCATTTTTTGGCAAAATTTGGACTCTGTTAGTAAAACGTGTAAAATCCTTTCCGGCTCATAAGTTTTAAAATAATCATCAAAATTGGATCAAATAGTGTATGAACACGTATAATTACACGAAGGTGTGTTATGATTAACAATTTTGAAACAAAAATTCAAATTAGGATTTGTTTGGCAAAAATGAGAAACTAATCAACCGACGTTGATCAAATTTGGCATGAACATAATAAATACATGACGGTGTGTCATGATTAACAGTTTTGAATTTTTTTGTTGTAAAATTTGTTTTTTTGGGGGCCAAGAAACGGAGACTCATTTTGAGAAAGGAATCATATGCTGTCCGGTTTATAATTCGGAAACAAATCAACAGATTTTTATTAAATTTGATATGGAATTACATGGTTATATGAAAGTGTCATAAACAATAATTTTGAAAATATTTTTGTAAAGAATTGACTTAGGAAAAAAAGTAGTGATTCTGTTAAAAAATTATTTCAAGTCCTATCCGGCTCTACCCTGAACTTCTTTCACTACCAATACCATTGACGCGGATAGGCGTGTAACATATATAAAGATGATACAACAGAGTCGGCCATCTTTGATTCACCCTTGTCCTTAATTGAAGACTTTGCTCAAATGTGCTTATCAAGTTCGAATACAGATGCTAATTTCCATTTCGTGGCGGGGGAGAGATCCAAAATGGCTAAGTCTGTCGGACCTTCAATATATGTTATGTAGATAGGTTTGAATACTAGTTTATAGAGTCTGGCGCCCTTGGTATCAAACTTCGATATCACATGTCACTTTATGCAAACAATGTGTCTATTGTCACTTAAAAAAACTGGAATAATTCTACTCCTGGCGCCAGCTTTGTATCTTCATACATCAATATGACGAAATGAAATGGCATTGCGTTTTTATCTAATATCTATCTGTAACTTTGCCTTGTATGTGGGTATCATACATGAAAAAGGTTTATTGTAACTATTACAGACGGCCTGCAGTGCTTCCACTGTCAAGGCATCTCGAAAATATCTGACTGTACAACCCTCAAAGAGTGTTCAGCCAACCAGGTGAGACATTTCAAGTTTTTAAAAATGAATGTTGTGTGTTTGAATGTGATTATGTGTTCGTCAATGTTAATACCTATGTATGTAAGGGGGTGATATGGTGTTTAACGCCGCTTTTAAGAGTATATCACTTACATCACGGCTGCTAGTATTGTTGCAGGGATAAAACCCGCAACACAATTGTAGCTATGCATTGCGGTGAAACCTGCGAGCATCGACTGGAACTAGCGAACCATGGGTGTTACTGCACTGAAATTCAGTGTAGCATTGCACCCAAACCTGACTGCATGTAGAACAGTTCTCAACTGCAGACAAAGTTCCTGAGCCCCTGGCGGAATTCGAACTACGGACCTCTTGATCCGAAGCCTAACGCGCTAACCTCTGCGCTATCCCGCACCTATGTATGTATGTATGTATGTATGTATATACGTACGTACGTACGTATGTATGTATGTGTATATGTGTGTGCGTGCGCGTGTGTGTGTATATGTATGTATGTGTGTATGTGTATGTGTGCGTGCGTATGTTTTTCTAATGCCCAAATTAAACGAAACGTTAACGCAGTACTTTCCATTTGTATTTACCGTAACTAATAAATATTGTTATCAATTACTTACATAGTATAATTGTAAGTTAATGTTTGTCGTGTATATGTATTTCATGATTTGGAATTTGAAATTTGATTAATAATCTTATACAATTGTTTTGTTTTAGCACTGCCATGCCAGAAAGTATTTCTCCGGGAGTTCTGTTTTGTACGATCTTGACTGTAAACCATCAACTGTAAGTGTCCGTTTTCCCCGTTGCTGAAAATATGAGGGTTGTTAATAATTGTAAAAAACGTATTCCAGACATGATTCAAATTGATTTTATTATATATATAGAACACAGTGTAATCTTGTCTTTACACTTGGCGCCAAAAATAAAGTTTACCTTTCCCGAAGCATAATAAAATAATTGAAGATTTTCCAAATCAAACTTTATATCTAGTCACTAACGAATTTAACAGAAGTAGTAAGACATGGAGCGACATTCAGTATTCTAACTTTTAGTGGTTGATATTAATGGTTTTACATCGAACAAGGCTTAACATTCAACTTTTTATCTCTAATCAATGAAAATAGCAGACAGTGAGTGACATTACGATTTCCGCAATATTGAAACCACATTGGTTACGCTGGAAGACTTGAGCTAGCTCCGAGGGAGGAGCATGTCGGTTCATTAGATATCAAACTTGTCGTTCGGGGTTTATTCCAGACGTGCACCTTGATTGACCAGACCAAGCGTCATGTCCCGTCTGATGCAGGGGACATCGAGTTCTGGACATCATGCTGTACTCGGGACCACTGCAATATCAAGTTTGATCCGGCGGGCACCTTGCACAGTTTGTACAAAAAGATCTCAATCTCGTAATTCTATTCCATTTAGTAGACGGGGGGGGGGGGGGGGGGATGTTTAAGACACATTAACCATGTACTCATCATCATCATTTAGATTATGCAGAAAAGATTTGAGGGCCGTTTGTTGAAAGAGAATTTCTCTATATGCTACTCCGAAACGTCGCCATTGTGAATATGAGAAAGTTGATAATCAGCGGAAAACCATTCTCAAAGGTAGCTCCGCCACAAAGTCCTCCGCTAGGCCGTCCCTTTAAAGTGCTTATATCGGTCTAGAAATGTGGAAACTTAATTGAATTCAAACAAAGTTAGTTGTGCAATTATCAACGCTATTTTAAGTTATAAACTCGAAAAGCCTCAGTTAATCCCGTATGCTTCGGCAAAGGTAAACTTTATTCACATGGCACTTTTGTGTAATCTTTACACAACACATTCGGCCTACATCATGGCATTGGCCTCGCTGACACGAATAAAGCACGCGGTGTAATCTTTCGCTGACATTTTGCAGATAGTTTGATAATTTTGGTAACCCTATAAGAGCTTGATTTGCGACAGAGGTAAGCATAGGAATTTGTGACGGAGCTGACACTGTTGGTCCAGAGAGAATGAGGAATCCTTGTATTCTATTAACCAGTTTAAATTGCAGTGCCACAAGGGCTTGAGTGCATGGATTGTACCGGTGTTGCGGATCCTGCCGATTGTCAGACAACGTCATTTTGTAAATCTGGGGAGGTTAGAGCTTTTGCGGATACCCATTGATTACAGATTGATTACAGATTGATATTCTTCTGCGTGACATGATAAAACATAATGTAGTGTTTGCATTTCCTTGCTTTTCATCTGATTGTTACATAATTATGCTGTCCGCGTAGCTAATGGTCACAGCGATAACCAATCCTTCGGTTTTAAAAGTAAATTTGGGGCTGTTCCAACATTGACTTCAACAAATTTACAAAGGCCAAACTCTACTTTATGTAATGTAAACTGTCTTTAACTTACATTTTCAAGTTCATGGTAAGAATTAGAGTGTTGGTTAACATGTATAAAGGCTTATCTCCAATCAAGAATTATGTTTTGAAATTAATTATTTTTAAACTGGATATCAGGCCGAAAAAATCATCCGTGACGTTTTTAATGTCTACCTTCTAAATCATGACAAGACTCTCATGAAAATCAGGCCATTTATAACAACTGACCCTCTCTGCGTTTCTTATCAGGATACTGTTTCTTAGAGGTCATGTTAAGTGACCTTCCATAAATTCAACCAATCACAAGCCAACTAATCGATCCGACGGTTTCCTAGCTGATTTCCGTGAATGAAAGGTCATGACCCCTAAAGAGCAGTACTCAGATATAACACACAGCGATGTAAGATTTACAGGTTCAAACTGATATTAATGAGATTCACGAATGATATAAATGAGACATCTATCACTAAACGCAGGCGTGTCTTGTTCATGAGCGGTTCACGGATCAAGGGACACGTGTCTTTGACCTCGGCTGTATGGCTAGCCAGGTAAGCATTACAGACATTTATTACACTCTCGTTGGAGATACTACAGTTGTGAAACAATGACATGTTATTCAACACTGTTGTGAAACATTGCACGTGAAAGCGATCGCATCCGGAACTATTTTCCTGTAGTCACAGTTATCACGTGATGATGTAAATGAAAATGGCGACTGTCAAAAATATTATTCTCTAAACTTTGATAAAACACGAGATAAAAGTACAATTCTTTTAAAAAACATGTTTAGCTGTTTAAAAATAAATTTAATCAAACAAAACCATCAGATTTAATCTTTTTTGTATTTTATTTAGCTAGAAAATACCCGTTAACCAAGCTTGATTGTAAGCGTCTCACAAACCACTCAGTCCGAAATTATTGTTTTATTGTATTAAACTTTGTCGGAGAGTAACATTCCTCCCAATCAAATCATGCAAATTAGTGGTCAGAAAAATATGCAAAGCATAAATAATTACTCTCAGTTGTCCAAGAAACAGCTCAGAGATATCAGCACAATTATTAATTAACCAACGTCCATCTTCTTCAAATGTAAACATGACCTCCGAATCCGGGTCAAGCGGGCTTTCGTCAGTAGATCGGGCAAGGTCATCCTTGCCGATTTCGGTCGATTCTAGAAATGTCAGCGTCAGTGCTTCCGAATTTCGATCAATCAACTCAATCTTCGGTGGTTCCGTTAGCAACTGTGTCATCAATGTTAACTTCATCGGCAACGCAAAGGTCAGTGTTCCTCCCACAGATACTAACTCAAACTAAATGAATCGCGCTTCAAAACTCACATTCCAATGACGTCACGATCACGTGACATTCATTCCCACAACTCAGTAACGTAATTCAGTGACTGTCTGACTGATGTTATGTTTTTTTAACACGCCAATTTGTGTTCGTAGTGACCAAAACACTAATGAGTGCCTTCCATTTGTATTGTTCAAAATTAAAGCTGTTATAAACGGACTTACTCTTGACCTATTTCTCCAATGCAGTCAAATGACGTTATGCGTCGATTGTAAAATTGTATTCCTACGCACAACTACGAGAATTGAGAGTAAACATGATTTTCATTTTATATTAATTATTTAATGAGTGTAATAAATAAAATACTAAACTCCGTCCAGTTTCATAACATATTTATGAAACTCGTGGATAGTATTGGTATTTAACTCGCTTTCGCTCGTTAAATACGAATACCATCCACTCGTTTCATAAATATGTTATTAAACTGAACGTCGTTTAGTATTCTCTATATATCACCTTAGTTTTACTTAGTCTGGAGATTTTACGAGCCCCTAGAGCTTAACCGGGATGGGTTTTTTTAAACAGTTCTGGTGTTCAATTTCTTTTTAAAATTCGGAGATTTCAAGAAAAAAAGGAAATGTAATGTTGAAGCTTACCGATGCTTGTTATTAAAGTTGGAGACAGAATCACAAATAATTTGATAAATTTGGCTTTGCTTGCACGAGTTTTTGTGTTGAGTTTCACTGCAATTATGTTTCCTTGACCCAGGTTTGTGTACAATTAGGTTTTTACCTCAAGACAAAGCGCACCGAACTTTGCCGAGCTTGTTGCAACGTTGACAGTTGTAATAGGGAGTTTTGCTCCTCAAAAATCAACCAAGGGCAGGTAACTCTCATCGGCACGGAAATACCTGCCCACACGACCGCAGTTTTAACACCGTCATCAGCAACAAAGTCAACTTCTAAACCAACAACATCAAAACCAGCAACTACAAAGCCAACAACTACAAAACCATCACCAGCTATGACGTCATCAACGGAGCCAACAACAATGACAACGGAGACTACGATTTCAACCGTTCTGGTACCCCAGACAACAACTAAAAAAACACAAGTTAAAGATCTCCAGGCTGACTGTATGTATA
Source organism: Phorcus lineatus (assembly GCA_921293015.1). Lineage (NCBI taxonomy): Eukaryota > Metazoa > Mollusca > Gastropoda > Trochida > Trochidae > Phorcus > Phorcus lineatus. The sequence continues at coordinate 6,133,539 of OV121093.1, read as the reverse complement.
TCTAATTGAAAATTAATATTAATTATAACGTAAATAATATTCGACGGGACTAGCGTATCCAAACATCCGTGCTACGTTTAAAATTACAATGGAAAGACCTCTGGAAAACTATGAACTTAAACAAGCAGATTTGTATCTATTGCTGGAAGACCAGGCATAGTGGAATTAATTAGCAAGTGAACTAGACAATTCTGTCCTGCGGTGAAAGCCGACGAAGTTTGTCATTGTTCTAATTTTGACATTTTATTCCAGACCATCTGCTCGTTACTCCGACGACGGTCACACTGAAGGGTGGAGAAAGTACCATGCTGGACTGCAAGTTTAAACCCAAACTACTTAAAAATGTCACGATGACTTGGCTTTTCGCGGGACTTACCGGAGTTCAGAATCACATCTATACCGAACACGCCTTTCCCGCGGAGCTACAGTTTATCATTAGCAACGCAAAGTCTGAGGACACGGGCGTTTATACATGCCAGGCGGAGTACAAGCAATTCAAATGGACGGCAAGTGCGACGTTGATTGCATCCTGAAAAGAAGGAAAAGAAAAAGGTAAGACTGCCACTCTCTCTCACTTTTGATGATAATAATATGAAATACCTTCAAACAGGTCTACTCGCCATCATTCGCAGTCACAAGTAACAGTTTATCATTTCATAAATTGGATATGTTTAATACACTTTATCATCCTTTCCCGACAGAGGTAACTCCGTCATAAATTCCTATACAAACTCCCTCGCAATACGAACGTTTTACGGTCTCGAATTGTAGAAGCTAGTGTGGATGCAATCAAAGTTAGTTGTGCAATCAGTAAGGGTGCGCGGTATTATCGGTATATAGAGAATCTCACCCAAGTGTCTTCTTATATCAAATATATCAAATATATCAACACGAGTTGATAAAAGTTACAAATATCACGAGGGTGAGATTCTATTTATCATCCAAAATCATTTTCAATTCGATTCCATGAAAAATGTGTTTTTCTGAACACTGCACTACTCTTAGACTCTCAGTGGAGTGACGTCATAGCATTGTGACGTCATCATTTTATGACGTCATAGCATTGTGATGTCATTACTTGATGATGTAAAACAATTGTGATGTCATGAACTTGACTGTAATAGGGTATTGTTCAAAATCTACTGTCAAAACGATATCTCGCTTGATCTTCCACAAGCGATATCTCCTGTGGAACACAGTTTTGGATGATAAATTGCAATACAGAAACACCACGATACGTACCGGTACAGTCATCTTACAATTACCAATATATCGTAGATTTTAGAATGAACACTTTCGGAGTTTCCGTGTAAAATTGCAGAAAAACGTAACAAAAACACCCTATGATTTTACTGAAAGTTGTAAAATAATTGTGAACGTGCAAAGTTGAAAAAGCACAGACATGTTAAATTTACGAAACCAGTCGCTGAATAACCTATCTTTACAAAACAACGTCTACTTGAGCATTGATTACTGTTCTTATTGCTGTTCTTAGTCAAAACAACATAGAAAAACTAAAATATGAAAAGTACCAATATATTGCGATATGGAAATGAGGACCGACACCCATCCTCAGGAATCAGTTACACTTTATTCGAATGTACACTTTGCACCTTATCTAACGACTCCGTAACTCCATAGGCCAGAGTTGTCCTCAAACGGGGTAATTTCATTGCCTGAAATATTGCAATATATGTTGCAACCATGGGAACGTGCCGGAAGCCCGAAAATATCTTTCTTTAAACAGAGGTTGTGTAGGAATAAACGACAGAGCTCCTTCTTAGGGGCGAGGATGACTCTTTCTCTGACCAGAATTTACAGCTGACACATTTAATCATTTTCTTTCTCTGTTACCAAAGGCTAAATTTGTCCATACTGTATGCAAATTACCCCTAACAATTTACGTGAGAAAAATTACTACTCACGTACTAGGCAACAATAAGTCAATGGAACGGTATAGAGATAGGAACTGCATGCTCGGGAACTGGAATTTCAAGGAAACGTTCCCTCCCGATCGGCTGTGAACACAAGCGTGAAAGAGCTTAGAGCTAAAGATTGCAGGTCAAATTCATCAACGTAGAACTAAACCGTTTTTGTTATAACACGTTTTTATAAGTACAGTCCCATTTCAGTGTAGTTTGCGAAAAGGAAATCCAAGGAGTCATACCAGTTTATACACATATCTTATGACTACATGATTAAGACACAGCACAGTTGAATCATGTTACTGAGGTTATCATAGCGTTTGATTTAGATTTGACAATTAATTTGACTAATTAATATCTATGGGCACAGCTCAGTGAAAAAAACACGACAGCGAGAAGTGAAGCCATTCATCGCATCGGCTTGCTACAGAATTACAATAACTCGGTTCGGTACAAGATAGGACTGATTTTATCATTTAAAAAGTCGTTCTTTTATCCGCGTATCCTTTTTAACGCCGTCATAAATTCCTATACAAACTCCCTCGCAATACGGACGTATCACGGTCTCGAATTGTAGAAGCTTGTGCATTCAATGCATTGTAGATAAGTCTTATAAGTCAATTGTAAATTAGTGGCTATTCTATCCATACAAGTATATGAGTCCGTTTCGATGATTTTGTAAAATTAGTAAAAGGACCTTATTCTGTCATCCCCCCTAGAAAGATTGCGGACCAGATACTGATAGGACAATCTCTATAACCGAGCTTATTGTCTTAAGTCTTGCAATTGGTAACGTGCTATAGTTCCTTTATCAGTTACCTTTCATTGCAATCTACAAAGACAGTTCAAAGTAGGAGCATATAGGAAGACTATTCGATCTTCAAAAGCCGAATGTACCGCGCATCGCAACGTCGAAATAATCATTCTTCTCGAAGGTAGCTTCGTACAAACCAATACTCACCTGAACCAACAGCATACTGAGTTCGCCTATATAATAAAATTCCTTCATGTGGTGAAGTACCGATTAAAAGAACATAATAATCGGCTATAAGTTCCAGCTAATATGTAAATCTAATCCCATTTTGGTTTTTTTCTTTTTCAGCTTCACGGCATGGCTATTGACTGAACTTGAATGATATTCGCCATCATTAAATTGTATTCATTGTGTTAGTATTTATTAAAAGTTGTCCTTCTTTGTCATAAAAATGTGTCTGTGTTCACCAAGCCGAATAAATGGGTACCTGGTGATGGTTTGATAAATCCTGCGCGATATCAACCGCATGTCCTCTTAAAATGACCAGGTTTTATACCTCTTTAGGTACTTGTGGATTTGAGGCCAAGCCTGTATTGGAGGATTTTGAAACGTTATATTTTGCTTATAGATCTATTCATATAACTCTTTTACATGAAGACCAAACGATTGCTTCTGGACGGTATCGCCGCATGCTCGTCTTACGACCAATCAAGCGTGTGGTTCAATCTGCGAGAAGATGATGTGTGCTTCCGAATTTCCTTGGCTTTATAATCGAATACAAAACGAGTCGCTGAGGTATATACAAAACTGTTTTTTATTAATAACTGATTACTGTCTGGAGAGAAAGTATTCGTATTAACTATTGTAACAGAAATCCATCGAAATATTGTGTAAGACAGGTTCAATCCCACCTCATTTAATCACTACGAAATTCACCTGTCACTTCACTAAAATTAGGGGTGAAACGGTTCACTATTACAGTAGTACATATAGTTGAACCGCGGTATTTTACGTTCGGTTCGGTGCTCAGTACATTAACATGGATTTTCGGTTCGTACCGCTTATTCAATTTGTGTCCAAAATATCATTTTAATAACTTAAAAAAAACAGTAATTTTTATTTAAAAAGTCAATTATGACAATTTTAAAAATTTATTATCATTTAACGTCTTCAAGTTTCGAAGTGGTAACGATATCTGTCGCCATTTTTCCGGAAGTTAACATTCGGAACGATATAGTTTGATATATCGTTCAAAGAAATAAGGTGAGTATTGGTTTTATACCGAACCGAGGGTCATGTACCGCAATACGCACGGAACCGAAGCTCAAGCGTACCGTTTCACCCCTAACTAAAATTGGGGAGGCCGGATGAGGTTTGTCTTCCTTCCATTAAATAAAAGTAGATTAATTGATATATTATTTCGTGTGTGTGTACACTTTATGTGAGACAACTTATATTTCTTGCAGTAATGTCTCTCAATACTTATTGATGTTTCTTTACCAATAATTATCCCCTCGAAACAACGCTGTGAAAATACGAACATACTCAGCCCTTTGTTCATAATCGGCCACCAACAACTAAAGGAGACAAGAGATTTGTTCTCATCATACTTTGATATTTAAATATGTGCGATTGGGATCGACATTTAATTGCTTTACATTGGTATATTTTGAAAGGATTCGGTATTCAGTTGGTGACCTGGTGATTATATCGAGGTGCATGGCCGAATGTAGGTTACCTTCGGAAAGAAAAATAAATTTGACGTTAAAGTAAAAAATCCATTAATCCATAAATAATACGAGCAAATGTTGTCTAAACAAACTTAATTGAAGGTGAACATTTCACTCTACTTTAAATTTCCTTTCATAGACAGCAAAGAACGTGTAACCGCCCCCATTTTGTTATGTGTACTTCAATTCGGTCACGTGGTTTCTTGTGAATCGCCAATTAAAATCAAGTTGAAAGACGAAAGTGAAAAAGGGACAAACTTGCCCCATTCTCCACTTTTAAGCCTACAAGAACACAATTCTAGGTATTGTCAAAGCAGCTTATAGCCAATTCCGGTCAAACTTCATTCTCTCCAAAAGTTAGTTTAAGTAATATTTTCCTATGCTAACCTCTGTTTTAGTTCGAGTACTTTTCGGTCTAGAAACGGAGATACCTGATTTGATGGCGTTTCGAAAGTACTCATTTAAAATGCCCGATTTATTTCTGTAAACTTCGGGGAACTAAAAACAATTGACTGCGCAATATGCACACTAGACTTCTTGGTGGAACAGACGGAACGTCAGACATTCCTCAAATTTAAGACAGATTATATTTAAGACAGAGTGAATTTAGCTACCTCTGTGGGGAGAGAATGTCCAGTCTTCTCCAAATCCTCTCAAACCAGGCATTCTGATCTCACTCCTGGTAGTCCATGCCTAGCGTATCTTGCTTACTTGACCTACCTTTCGTACGCCGCTAAGCCTGCATGAATGAAGTCTGACCCCGCCAAAGATTGAATATTGGGGAGACTGTGATTGTCTCCCGAAGGTAGCTGGTGAAGGTCAGAATGGTTACCAATTATAGCCTCTCCCCCCGCATGGCTTTTAATGCCCCAGTTTTTTTAGTGGATAATTCAAACCTTCATGTTAAACTGACCAAATTTGTGTTTTGGTGCAGCGCCCCCTTCGGCGAAAAGATATATTATCCGTTGGATTATTGATATAAATCGGGTCGGGGCCAGGTAGGTCAGGCATGGGAAGATGCACTTATCGATAACAAAAGATTAGAAGAAATTATCAGTACAGACCATCTTCGTTGTGCCCTAGCCACATTGGACTTGCCCCTTGACACGTCTCTTGGTTTTGTCGTCCCTCAGCTTAAAATGACTGATCTATCGGCTACGGTCCGCCATATTGCTTTGAGGGAAGACGACATCCAAAGCCTTTTCTCGCTCGTACAGCCACTTCTCATTCTTGTTTTCGATTATCAAGTTGTCAAATCTGAATTAAAAATCTTAAAATATATAACTATATTATGATTGTGTGATTTCATTTTGTTTCTTATTATACCTTGTGTGCGCTCTCATTTATTCAGTTGTAAAATGTAAATCAAACTAAATTACCGTCAGTTACATGTTTCAACTGGGTTATGATATAATCATGTCGTAAATTACCATACTTGTATCAACGGAAATGTTCTCCTGAATTTCGTTTCCACAAAAAATGCTCCGATAGGACTGCCCATCTAAGGGTTTAATGATAGAGGTTCATTCTGAACAAACATCTTGACTCGCACACTTACAGAAGTTTATTTTCACAAACGAGACGTTTTGGATCGGCCATACCTGAAGATTAAATTTGCACTCTATACATAAATTAAAATATAAAAACCTAACAACCCATCCTGACAAAAAAGGTCAACAAGCAGCGGATTCCTAGAGAATACAGTGTTTGCACATATACAAGTACGTGCAATGTCATTGGAGGCACGTCATCACTATGGAACAAGTAAAGCGGATGTTGATCGAAAACCGGACATGTAACTCTTAGAGCTCGCGTTAGTCTCTCACACGTAATGTCGGAGCCCAAGGACAGTTTGGAGTTGATAGTGCTTAAAAGGTTATGTCACCTTTTTGCAAGGGACGAGTGATGGAAGCTTTTGTTCATGAATCTCTGTGCATTTTGTTATAGTTACCAGAACAGAACAGAAGAGAATTTTATTTCTCATAATTTACATTAGTGACACAGAGAACAGTTTAATATATTATATACATATATATACATATAAATATTTACAAATTGGAGTAATAGTGTGCCGTATACATAGACATGTGCTGTGCTTAGATTAAAACTTACACAGACCTTCTTTAACGAATTTTGCCAAGTTTAGTAAAAGTGATTTATGAGTAGTTTTCATGAGGGCTATATACTTTAACCGAGTTGGAGGTGTGCATGAATTGGAACACCGAGGCACCTGCGAATTGTGATCCCGAGACGCGACGCACGTGCCTAGGTGGTTTAATTCATGCACGCCGACAACGAGGCTGGTAACTGACTTACCATTCAACCATTAAAATCAATGTCAAACAGCGACAAAAACATTTTAAAAACATTTATTAAGCACATGTTAAAATAATAGAGGTACTTTTGTTGATATCATTGGTACAATATTAATGGCGCTTCTAGATGAAGAAACAGTGCCTAAATGCGGTAGGTGACAGAAGCCTGAGGAAATCGCCCCGCACGTGCAGCATGCTAAAATATACACGCTTCATAACAGAAAGTATGACCAGTGAAAACCAGAGTAACCACACAAAAATAAATTTCAAAATGTAAAATTAGGAGATGTTTACCACCGTAGGCATTTAAGATTTACAAAATTAACCATGTAAAACTCAATCCTTTCACTTAAAAAGATCTAAATCATTTGGTAATTTTAATGTCTTTTATATGTCAGCTTGTTTCAGGGACAAGAATTAGGAAGTTACGCGTTCGATCCCCCCTTTCGACCAAAACATTCGTAAATTCTCCTGCTCTTAAATACAAGTTATTTTACGAATCAGTATGAAAAAATATTTTCGAACTTTGAACCTGTTCACAGGTGAGTAAGTCAGTTGAACACCTGTATTCATTAAACTTACCACCTGAGCACGACGAGGTGCTCAAAATAGTTACCGACCTAGAGAGAACAATAGAGTTGAATGGTAACATTGGAAACTCAACAAATGTTCGTAAACTTAGCGTTTAATTTGTTTCTTTGCTATTATAGCTTGGAACAGGCAGCAATAAATGTTTAGATACATGCCACAGATGCCACAAAGTGTTAGAAAAATTAGAAAACTTTAAAAGACCGATGCACTGGTCGAAATGAATTCATCGTATTGTATTAAAGAAGATTGATCCAATCAGAACCATCTGATGTTTACTCTTTCTAATATATAACTTTCCTTCACGTGAGAAATCAACCCTCCTTTTTTAAAATTTTATATACATATATATATTCTTTATATAATGTGTAAAATCAGAAAATGAAAGAGGTACATACTTTCAATTTATGTCATCATAAATGATATATCGGCACGCAACTAAGGGAAATATAGTCATGAAAATCAAGGAGTGTGTTTTGTACACACGTGACAGGGCAGCAAAGATGTTATGAATTATTTCGCTTTCTTTTCCTTAGCCTGTCAAAAAGGGTCCTCTTCGAGTTAATTATAGCTGTTCCCTTTATCTAAACTGGTTATTAACCTCGTTGTGAAACGCATTCGCGCTACAATTTGCCCATAAAAAGATGATATCGCGATTAATCTCATCATTCGAATTGTTAAGTTTTACGCCCCTGGAATAAGAAATCGGGGTAGATCAGAAGTATCGGATTACATTACATAACATTCATAATTGACTGTCCCAAGGGGATAAACAGAGTGCATCTTAAATGTTGTTGCCCGCTGGGTAAGGAGCTTTAGACGAATAGCGAATAAATATCATCGAAAAGTACAGTCACTAACGAAACCTCGGAGTGGACACCATGAAATTAAGGTAAGGTACTTTTTCGATATTTGAATTTTTTATAAGAATAAATTATATATATAATACATTTTTGTGCATAGTATATGGTTAATATACGTTTCGATTAGATGGAACTTATGTTTAAACATTATTTTTTAAATTTGTAGAAATTTCGAATTCTTTTGAAAATCAACGATATACCGTATCTCGTTATGCAAATCTATAAATGTGCAGTTTCAAAAAGTATTAACATTATTTCATTATTCACTGACATAGTATATGGTATCGGTAAAATGTTATATTTTAGTGGTATCTAGATCATTGAAATTTAGGGAATTATTTGAGAGTGTTTTTATGGTTTAATGGCTCTTCAAGTGAATGTATTGTTTGCCAAAAACACACAATAATTCGATCGGGGGTTCTTAATTGTGTTGTAATAAGTTTTGTTTTGCTTTTCTATTGTTATTAAAATAAAAAAGGTAGTACCGGTTGGTATGACTGCTCTACGAAATGAATCTTAATTCATATCATTTGGATTGAAAGATGATTTGATGATTTAATTATCATTATGAATTCAATGAGGTCACAGATAAAAGCAAAAAAATGGAATTTCGTCTCAAATACGATTCTAACAATTATCTAAATAAGTGCAACCAGGATATTTTTAAGAATCTAAATTCCATCCATTTCCTATCGTGTCCTAATTATCTTAAAAAATAAGATAAAATAAAACAAAAATGATCAAAGGGGCACTACCATCGTATTTCGGTTCAACAAAAAAGCCTGTGCCGTACTGACGCTTTTGGTTGAAATTAGTTGTTTAATGCAATGAGGACATGGGCACTCACTTAAGCCTTCTATCGATGCAAAGAAAAACTTATCATTCTTCACAATTGACCTGTAATCAACAATGAAAACGTCGGCTCAGAAATATAATAAAAAGATCTATGGTCAGTTTACGAAAAAAATGTGGATAGTTGAAAACGGTTGAACTAGTGATATGTGCATCTCTTTATTTAACCTTAACTCTGAACCAAGAATAGATTTAATTGTTTATTAAATCAATCCCGTTACTTCATCGATTTTGAAAGTTGGAGTGCATCGTGGTTCATGAGGATTTGATACAACGTTGCATTGAATACTTCATGTGTTTTAGAATGAATTCATAATCTGAATACGAACTGATTTGTTAAATAAGTTACGAGGTAGATTATCTGAGTGAGAGAGAAATATGCATGATCTGTGTATTCGTTGTATATACGAAATATCGGTGTGCACTATACTATAGTTTAAACGAGACGCTGCCTAATCAGCATTTTTGTTACAGATCGCCCAAGGTAAGCGAATTGAAGGTGGTTGCCATCGCGGCAGTTGTAATTCTTGCTGGGGCGTCCACCTACCATCTCCTCCGCCTGGGGCAACGACGTTCGGAACTCCATGTACCGGATGAGACGCCATTCTCATCCGTGCGCTATTCATCCGATGACGCTGGCGTCGATGAACCCCATGGCGTCAATTTACAGTCATCTGATCACGAAGTAGCATATCATCCTCGCAGATTGAAGTTGAAGGAATATAAATGTCCAGATGTTCGTTACGGAATGATGAGAGGTAGATGGCGGCAAAGAGAGCCAACGTTTCCGGAAAAAGTCGAAGCAGGCGAATTCATCGAAGGCGTGCGGGATCTTCTCAACATCACGCTCAACCTGGAAAGGGACGATGGAAGATGCGGTGATGTACAGTTGACGAACGACACGTCAATCAGGGCGCTGTGTGATCCGGATGGACCCACGCCATGTTGTCAAAACGGTCGTTGTGTTACGAAGAATCAAGGACTCTGCAATTGCCACGACTGCGTAGATTTACGATCGTTCGTACACCCGGAGTATTCATCCTGGGAACCAGCGGACCCAAGGTGTGAGGTACAAAACTTTACTGTCAAATCCGCCTGTAACGTAATCGGAGGGTCCAAACTTTACGTCGTAGGAGACTCGATTATGCGGCACATGTACACAGCCCTTCTTCTGCTGATGTCGGGTAATCCGGTTGATGGGGCGGCCAACAACGACACGATGGGTGAAGGTAGGTATTTCAAACTTGTGGACTGCGAACGCGTTTATTGTAATAACAGTGAGTTATATGTGTAATTATCAGAATGGTGATACTGATGACGGTAATGATGTTTGAAGGAAATGTGAGCATAGAATCGTAAAGGGTAATACATGGGGATATTTTCAAAATGATGACAGTGTTGTTGGTGACATTGATCATTGTCATATTATTAATGATACTTGATAGATAAGAAAATGTAATTTGATGGGTTTTTTTTTCATTCTTGCAATAGAAATGTTTTTGTACAGATCATAATGATGTTGTTGAAGTATATGCCTAGGATCTGTAGGAAACCATCGCCGACATGACAGAGTAGGTGGTCAACTATAGTTGATTTGTCTTGTAAACACTACCAACCTCTATCATTCTCTTACTATCAGCAGACGCTTGTCGTCAAATCAGGTGGTTTTCGTTGCGCAGGGGTTAAATAAAATTGTCTTCTTCTTTATTGAAAATATTCAATTTATGTTTCCCTTTCCAGACGCAGAGGAGACGTGTTCGAGACGAAGCATATTTTCCGAGCCGGGATGCCAAGCTTTCATTCGAGAAGAAGCTTCGTTCTGCAGCGCCAACCCTCTGAAGGTCACATTCAGAGAGGTCAAGGCCATTGCAGCACGCCAAACCCTCTTTGACGTCATCCATGCACTTCTTGACAAGAAAAGGTCCTACATTCTGATTGGTCTGGGCCTGCAGGACGACTTTGACGTATCTGTAATGTCGTCATTGATGGAACCCGCTGTGAATATTCTGGTCGAGAGGAAAGCTGATTGGCCTAAATTGATTTGGGCGTCAACTCATAGCCCTCATCCATTGTTGGTGCCTGTTAACAATGGAGTCAAATTTGAATATGTCACAAAATTTAACAGTTTCATGGAAGATAATTTACGACAATACAACATTCCTATTTTCGACACCTTCAACGTCACCTCCGGTGTGGTCAGCCCTGATGGAGTGCATTATGGGATGGGGCTTAACATGATGAAAGCACAAATGTTCCTCAATTTTTTCAAAGAAACGTACAATAAGAATGACAGAAACAGACATGATTTTGAGTTTGTGAAGTCATAGAAATGTCGTTTTTTAGAATGAGAGACAATTTTCACATTTGAAAGAAAATGTCTAACGATAGTTTGGTAAAGAACTGAATTTGGTTAGACAGTCCTGTTGAGCATGTGTCTTAAAAAGATAAGACGTATACACATGGAAAATAATATTTTAACAGCTGTTTTTTCAACGCCACTCCTTATCTAAATTATTGATATTCAATTGATAAGTAACTGATTCATATCAAAGTGTTTGTTTTGGTCAAACATGTTATAGGGCATGATAGACAACAAACCGTTTTACCCAGTTTATCATTTGAAAAACAGTCACCAACGTTACCATTGGAAAAAAACAAAAGTTCTTAGTCGAAAACGTTTGGGTTGACGCCAGTGCGTGACAAGGGGAGGTGGAAATCAACATTTAGTGACTTAGATTAATGATTGAAGACAGAAAATCAAGAAATAGATCACTATTTTGTGTAAAGCTAATAATCACAAATGATTGTCAGAAAACATCCATTCTCTCACTAAAGAAAACGCTTAGCTATCTGTGGAGGCGCTGGATCCGTACCGTTTTTGGTAATGAATTTGGCAGAAGGGCTGAACACAACTGGTAAACGTTGTTCGTACGGATGGGTTGCAGAACAAGAATGAATCATGAAAACCTTAGTGTTGCAATAATTATGTCCAGGTGTGTAGTAACATTTATACAGCACCGATGAAGAGATCTTATCAAATACAATATTCAACAGCTTGATTAGTTAAACGTACCAGGTCTTGAATTATAATTTCTACAACGCTTTCCTGTCTCTTGTGCCTGTTTTATGAATACAGCGGTCTGTTTAAAATGACGATGGTTCTGAGGAAAGAGTTTTTAAACATTTACTTTAGCGGGATTCGAACTCAACGGATATATTAGTTCGAATCCCACTAGATTCAGTGTGTTAAAACTTGTGTTCCAAGGAAATTGTTGATTTCAATCAGACATTTGTATTTACCAAGAAGAACATTTTCTTCATTGACACCATTTTTATAGATATGAAGTATTGGTAAACGAGCCATGTCCAACTCGAATTAAGAAATAAAGCTAATGTTTTGTGGCGGATGAGTCATTCTAGTGTTTGAATTCAAGTCATTAGTCATCTAAAATGTTTTTAACATCTCCTCTCAACTAACTGTTATGTTAAAAATATTTTGAGCACTTCAACGAAAAGATCCGTGAAATTCATATTTCAATTGGATTATCTTGTAGTCTTGAGTCATTGAAATTGATAGTATATTTCGATATAGAAATGTGAAACTTACATCAAATGTTTTATAAAGAAATAAACGTATATGAATTTCTTGTATTCCTTTCAGTCTGATTAAAATCGACCTTCTTCCGAGGAATATGTTTTTTTTTAAGAAATGACCGATGATCTGATATCAAAAGGTGTTTTGTTCTTTTTGTTGTTGTTGTTACAGATCTTTACGTTACTGTAAGGAACCGGCCCTGCAAGTCAGGAATGGTGATCTTGAATGAAATTTCTTTAGTTGTGAAGACTCGAGAGTTGGGCAATATCAAAATGGAAAATTTGAATTTGTTTTGTGAAAATCATACATTTGGTATTTGTGAAATTTCATCGGTAAGCTAGCAACACATTGCATGCATGTCAACATTAACCGAAATCTATGTCTTTTTATGGTAGGAGTTTCAAATGGTATTCTACAGCACTGATTGCCTCAACCTTACCCACTCGTCATTCGAGAGTCCGACAATTTGGACTTGAGTTTACTTCGATCATACTGAGCGGGAAAGATAATCGGATCTAAATGAGTTCAAAACTTTGTCAAAAACGATACGTTTAGCCTGTTTATCAACCTTTCCATACTTTTTTTAAGTTTTAAAGTAAATTGTCAAACATGAAACGTGATACGAAGGGATCGAATGGGATATATTGGGGAAAAAGATCAAATGTAACTTTTGATGTCATTATTAATGAGATTATTACCCGAGGAAGTGTGTCATATGACTTTTACGAAACTCGTGCGAAATTTTGTATTACCCGAGCGAGAGCGAGGGTTATACACAAGTTCGCACGAGTTTCGTAAAAGTCATATGACACAATACCAAGGGTTATAATTTCTTTATTACCGATTCTATTTCATTTAATACACACGGAGAGCGGCCTGCTTTCTTTGCGGCGGTGGTTTGATGACGTCACAGACGACATAATTCAGTAACTCGCGCTGCAACAATCGTTGCTAGGCAAAAGTGATATGTGCACATGTGCTCATGTTGAAAATATGTCACCACTTATGATTAACCATATGGGTAATAAATTACCAACTCGCTCTCCAGGGGTTGATGTTATGGTAATCTGGCGGCAGTAACGTGATACGATCTGTTGCCGCAATTAAGGATGAGAGTTCGATTCTCGAGAAGGACTCGCCTTAAAAATACAAGAATTTTGTCAAATTGGAAAAAGTGTGTTTCAAAATAATGACAGTGTAACAGTTGTTCACTGTCTAAATGACATTGTCTATTATAGTCTATAAGAACCGAGAAATGGTTTAAACAAGTTGATTATCAAAACATATCAAAAGACTTCAAACTTCATGAATAAAAATGTATCTGTGAATACAATTGAAAGCGTTGTTACGCATGGACTCTTCCGCGATTAGTTATTCATATTATATGTACAAGTAATTTTTTTTCTTGTTTTTCTGCATCAATTTGTATCCCCATATTTATATAATTTTTTTCTATCCCAGTTTAGGAAACAGAAAGCGGTGGAAAAAAAAAATTATACAATTTTCCCGTAGTGAAAACAAAAGAATATATTCCCCAAAGCTACCCCCCTTTCCACCTCAACAAAAGGTATTTCGGCTCCTAACTTCTAAGATCGGTTGTACGGGCTAACCATTATGCTTGCCTAAGATACATGATTATGTACTCGGTCCTGCGCTACCCTTTAAACATTCCGTCATCATAACTATTTATGCTGTTTACCGAAATATTATATGTCCTGAGTTAATTTCAAGCAACCTTCCAATGCTTCTATCTTTATCTCTAAAATGCCAAAATTATTATTATTTTCTTGTCAATATATGATAGATAAATGTTATGAGAAAAAAATAAGTCGAAATTATGCATACCATTTACATGTAAACTAGTTATGTCATAAACACCAACAACCAACAACCAACATTTAACAGTTTGTCTGCTGATAGTAAATTTACAAAATCACGTTTTTCGATCACTGATCACGACTTTCAATTGTATATACGGAAGTGATAAGCCTTCTTCTCGATGAAATAACACCATTTACAAAGTTTAGCATGTTTGACTACGACAACACGCTGTACCCCTTTAACGAGATCGTGACTCTGTGAGTTGTTGGAGTCACAACTGCAAAACTTTCTGAACGGTGTAATTTTGAAGAGACGTTACGGATCCCGTTCCTCAAAACGCTTACAATTTATTCTTAGCCTACAACTGCTTTTTGGAATATCACCCTGAATGCTACTGAAACGTATTATTCTAATTTTCAGTTAAGTGACAGTATCGGCCCTAAATATAAAGGCGTGATTTAGATCGAAAATCGTACCTTTACCGTACCTATATATCATTTATGTGATCTCGGCTTTCAGCAAACACGTGAGCATTAGATGTAATAATTCCATTTTCATTGCTAAAAAACACCAATCTTAAAAGGCAGAGTTAATAAACATAAGCTAATAAAAGGATAATGGTTTTATCATGCATAAGGGAAATTTGCATAAGATCTTAAACATACGATATAAATCTAATTCAACTGCATAAACTGCACTTGATTATTTAAAATTAACGCGAAATTTGACTCTATGTCATTTTTCCGAAACATATTTCTGAAAACCGTTCAGCTTCGAAAAGTATTATGACATAATACAAAGATGGACTTTTCATGTTTAGGCCTGTTCAGGTAGGTCTAGTTACTGACCAAATTTCCGCGTGTTCTGCCATTTTTTTTACCATATCTTATGAACATATATTTCAGAATTTTATATTTTCACCAAGTGTATTCATGGACTTTAGCCAAATAAACACTATCGACTTTATATTATGTACAGATAATTCTTTTAAAAATTATCAAAGCTGTTGACATGTGAAACTTCTTTTACCTTTTTTGTAACAAGAAGATGAAACAGGTTAGTCTAATACTTGAAAAAATAGATAAAAAATCAAAATAAATACCTGATTGTAAAAATGTTTTAACAATCAAATGATCAATAAGTTTCGTAAGAATCAAAATCATTATAGAGTTTTAGACATATAAAGATTATTTAATACGGAACCGCGGCGAAATTTAACTGGGACATCACTTTACGTCTAAGGGTTGAAAGGTCAAAAGTCACATCCGGCTGACCTATGTTTACACTCATCAAGTTGATAAAGAAGCGAAGCGTTTGATAACACACCTAATTGACACGTAACATCGGAGTTCAAACCTTGACCCTTGCAGATGGCACATCCGGAAGAAGCCATGAAATCAATAGAGGCAAAAGTTGTCGTTTTAGGGTCGCAAGGTAAGTGTATATTTCATTGGGATTTGTGTTCGTCAGATGACAACCTGACTTCCTGCTACACTGTCTTCATCGAGTGTCGACAATACATACCACCCCTCATTAAATCACAAATACATAATTAAAGTGTTTGTTTTACTTTTTTGCTGATTGTGAAACTAGGTGTATGGGTGGTTGAATTTTTTTAATAATGTAAATGAAGGTAGATATGTCAAAAAATAGAAACAAATTGTTAACAAAAAAGTTGTAAAGTTTTTTATCTGAATATATAAGCCTATATTTATGTAAATTAATTTGTTTTATTGTGCATGTTCATCTTTTTGGGTGAGCAATGTGTATGTATTATTCTTCCGAGAATTATTGAATTACCTTTTTTTATTGAAAATGTCTTTACTATAGCAACTAGAAGGTTCTTGTTTTTATTTACAATAAAATAATATTATCATTTTAAACATTCATTATGAGTAACTTTATGAGTTACTATATAAGATCATGAAATTGTTTTAGTTTTTTTAATACCTTTTGACAGTTCATCCACCTTATGAGTAAATAAAAATGCCAATAAGTTTTAAATCAAATTATTGAAGAAATCTGCAAATATGTTAATAAAAAATATTTACAGATTTGAGATATAATGTTTTGGGCATTTAATGTGTAACGGTATGTCCATAAAATGCTGATACATACAAGTTTTTTTATCATAAAGATCATAATACTATATATATTTATTACTATTTTAGCAAATTTCCATCAAAATATCAGGTAGGAAAGTTCTGAATGTATTTTGACCAATCACCACAGATAATGTTTATATTGATAATTTGAAGATGACTCCTATTATCTTTAAGACAATTTCAGTGTAAAATATAAGATATATATCCCCAGTTAGTTAAAATTTGATATTTCTTTTTGGGTTTGGCCTCTAAAACATTGATAAGGGAACATTTTGGGACTGACTTGTTCTAATACCTATTTCAAACATTTGCTTGTATGCATTAGATATATTACAAAGCAAGCATACATCTACCTTGTTTTCTTTTTCTGAAAGTACACATTATGTAACTACTTACCTATTAACAGGGATATGCTAAGATGTCTATTGTACAATATCAGAAAGATACTGGTATTGAATAACAGTGCATGTTACATAATAGAAAATGCTCTGTGTGTGGGAGACTCCAATGGCATATGATATTGGGTTTGAAATACTTGGGTTGGGGATGGTAGGGGGGGGGGGGGGGGGGGGGTTGGGTGTTGTTGGATATAAAGGTAGTTAATTTAAATAGGCTGGCCTATCAGCTATGGTCATGAGTGCAATTTAACTGACATGAGAAAAAAGAGCTGTACTTTTACTCATTTTACAACATTTTAGAAATAAACTATATGTATGGATAGAATATCTACACATGACTTATGATAAGACTAATCAACAGTGCTTTTCGCCCCCGTAGCATAAATGATGCCTTCTCTTTTCACTCTTGTTTATTTTCTGAGTATGCGCTCTCATTTATTTAGTTGTGTAATGTGAATCAAAACAAATGTTCCCCTCAATAACATGATACAACTTTGGTATGTTAATCTTGTACCAATAACATACTTGTACAATCGTTAATGTCCCCTTGAATTTTGTTTCCACAAAAATACCCCAATAGGATTTTCCTTTTAATTTGGGATGGTTTTGACCCACTTTATAATACATGGTACAATTACAGTAATGATCATTATTGGTATTGCATCATTGAAAGAGTACAGCTTGAACAGCAAAACACCCAAATTATAAGTATTAATTTTTTACCAAAACATTTAACCAACAATAAGAAACTATAATTTCATAACAATTACTCATTTCCATATTGCAACATATTGGTATTGTTTCATTTATTTAGTTTTTCTATGCTCTCTTGACTTAATAACAGCAATTAGAACCGTGATCAATGTTTAATTGGCCGTCATTTCAGTAATATTTCAGTAACTGGTTTCGGAAATATCCATGCCATTTTCACTTTGCGAGTTCACACTTTGTTTATAATTTTCAGTAAAATCACTTTTTTTCGGTTATGTTTTTTCTACAATTTTACATTGAAATTGTAAATTCTAAAACCTCTGATATATTGGATATTTTCAGAAGGGTGTACCGGTAGCTATCACATTGTTTTTTGTATTGCAAAATACCAATATACTGATAATACCGTGCATTGTTACACATTCATATGTATCATGTGCAACTTGCAAATAAAACAACAATCAAACAAATCTGAAGCAGTTTCAGAATAAATCAACAAAGATTCATGAGATGTTAACATTTGACACTTGACATAAAACAATGACACCAATTGCTGCCCCAGGTGTTTTTTGATTACCGTCCTAAGGTGTTATTTTCACATACCGGACACGTGGCTCCAGGATATTATGAGTCGTAACGGTACAAGGGAGTTACTCTGGTACAGTATGAAAAGATAATATGAAGGCATAATTTCATAGCTGAGATTACTTACCAGACAAGAGCATGGTTTCAAAGTTAAGCCCAAGTTAAGTTAAGTTAAGGGGCAGTTGCACATTTTTTTTAGATATTTAAAGTAATCCAAAGAAAACACACAAAAAGCTTCAAATCACAAAAGAGTATTTTTCAAAATAAGCAGTTTTAAAATGAACATACCAGCAATTCAAATCTGTTTTCATAAATTCATACCTCAAATGATTTAAAGGTGTTTGCACAAAAATGGCTGCCAGAGAGAATCATGTTTATGATATGGAATTTTTAAATATTAAATTGATATCTTATGAGCCCTTTCAGCTTTTGAGCCAATGTCTCTTGTGTTTTTTATCATGTCAAATTTGATCATGAAAATGTGGGGATGGTAATGGAGGCCAGTCAGTAAATACAGGTACAGAAATAATATGAACATTGTGGTAGTATATGTAATAGATATATATAAATCAAGTGTTCCAGATAATCAGGCCTCTGCGCTGTTGTGAACTTTTACAGTGAAACATATGTACCGGTATATCAAAATAAGTATAATTTTTCCTAGTCAAATATGAAGTTTCAAACAATATCGATATTGTGTTTCAGGTGTGGGCAAGACCAGTGTTGTGATCCGCTATGTGGGAGGAATGTTTAGTAAAGCCGTCAGTCCAACCATCGGGGCGTCATTCTTCACCTACAAGATGTACGTACTCTCATAGGTGTCCTTATATATCAAAACAGTAAAATCATATTCAATCAAGTATCTAACAACTGTTTAGTTAGGATTTCACAAGGGGGTGATAGATCTTGAAATCATTGCTCACTGACCAAACAAATTGTACTTTTGACTTACCTAAAAAAAATCCCTAAAAAGTCATTGATTTAATAAATTATCTACAATATATGTCACACTTGTATACAGAGCTCTGCAGCTTGATAAAAAAGCAATCATAGGTCAGTTTTTAACCTCTGTTTCCTGGTCATTGACCTGAGAGTCTGCAGCAGCAATACGAAATGTACAGCTCATTAGCAAATAATGAAATACTGTTCACCTCTCCCTGATGAGTATACTTCTCTGTGTATGTTTCAGGACGGTGGACAACTACAGAGTCAAACTCCAGGTCTGGGATACAGCCGGACAGGAACGCTTCAGATCTATGGTCAGATTGTGGATTTATATTATGATCTCTCTCCTTGTGATTAATTCGACCCATCCCTTCCCTGCCT
This sequence comes from Phorcus lineatus, assembly GCA_921293015.1. Classification (NCBI taxonomy): domain Eukaryota; kingdom Metazoa; phylum Mollusca; class Gastropoda; order Trochida; family Trochidae; genus Phorcus; species Phorcus lineatus. Next base: position 6,113,971 of record OV121093.1, on the reverse strand, counting down.
CTCTATATATGTAGTAGAGATTTCATTTCAGAATTCAGATTTAGTGAGACAACAAGCCAACTCATAATCAAGGTACAGAGGAAAGGGGAGGGGAATTGTCACCAATATTGTTGCAGATCCAGAAACGGGGTGAGGGGGGGAGGTGGGTAGATAGGGGTTCACCTATTGAAAAAGAGGGCGGTTTAGCTGCATCTCATTCACGGTAATAGTATTTGAAAAGTGGTTTGTGCGAGGGGAAGATAAACACCTGATATTTCAACGGAGGGTCAGTTATTGTCAACCCGGGATTCATTTTCTTACATGGAATCTTATTTATTGAAAATTTGAAAAGGGGGGATCGTTTCAGACCCCTGAATCCCTCTTTATATCTGCCAATGATAACATTGATAAAGATTTTCAAGTGCTACTCACGCAAACTCTGCCTCCTCCATCAAACTCGCCTCCCCAATCCCCTCCTATCCTCCTTTTGATCCCAACTTATTTTTTGTATTCAACTCTCATTATGTATAGGGTCATATAAGGTAGAACAAAATCAATATGGAACAAATATTTAACTAATTTAACATTGTTTTTTGTTACAGGCGCCAATGTACTACCGGAAAGCCAATGCGGCAATGTTGGTTTACGATATGACGTCTTCAGATAGCTTTTATGATATTAAAGACTGGGTGAAAGGTATGTTTCATCAGACATCAGTGAATAACCTAGCTTGCATCATTCTTGTCATTTATTCCTATTCAACCTCTGTTCTAACACAAGCTGTTCTTGGGCTTCCGTCAGGTTCCCCTAGCGGCAAAATATTGCAACATAAACTTCCTTGCAAAATTTCAACCAATGAAAACACTGCATACATGGATAACATATTTGTCGTCACACAGGCCTATGAAATGAAGCAGTTGTTAAATAAGACAAATGTGTTGAGCAAAGAAGATCATATTTGCAAAATCAATATTTGATTTAAGTTTAGCTTTCTTAAAGTATACGGCAATATCTGAGGCATTTTGAATGATAACTTTTGAAATGGCTTCTTTGATAACATCCAATAAGACTTCTACATTTCTAGACCGAGAAACACTCATATTAGAACAGAGGTTTTATTGGAGCTTAAGACGGAGCTACCTCTGTTGGTAGATTATGAGATTGCATATGGTATGCAGTGTGTCATCAGTGTGTTTTCAGTGGACAGAAAATGTTTACCTGAATCTCTTACTTTCTAAGATGTAAGGCCCTGGGCCTCCTTTTACAAAGCAATCTTAACTAAGGTTAACCTTAACTCCCATTCTTTAACATTGCACTAAGGTAACCTTAAGGACTTAGGATCAACTTAGGGCTTTGTGAAAGGGGGCCCTGATCACGTAAAATGTTAATATTTATCAACGGATTTACTATTACTGATAGAAAGGAGTTTGCTTATGATGATTTCAGATTAAAGTGATCCTTAATTTCAAGCACTTGTTCCCTTATTTCAGAGCTAAAGAAAAATGTTGATACCCCTATTGGTAAGTAACAAAATTCATGTTATTTCTATTAAAGATCAAATTATTCTAAGATCAATATGTTTAACACCTCTCACTGTTTTACTTAGTCTCAAGTACATGTGAGTTTGTGTTTTGCAATACAAACTTCATGTCATAGCTTGCAGATGTTAAACTTATTTATTTTCAATACAGATTTCTTCAAAGAGTTGATATACTAAAAGGAAATTGTTGATAAAGAATCCAATTGACAATGATTTATCACTATTTATTATATTTTCAGTGGTGAAATATGCCATTTATCGGTGAAAATAAAATCCGTATTTTCACTGAATGAAATAATAATGGTATTCTACTCAGTGAAATAACACAAGAATCATATGACGTCATCTCATGATCTGTGACATCAAGAAACAATTGAATGACTTCATGCAACGGCCACGCTAGCGAAGCGATTTAGCTACTCCATTCATGGAGTTATGGTCATTTACTGGTTTTTTGGAAACATAATAAATAGAACATTTGACATTTTTTTTTAATGTAAAAAGGGGGATTTGACCCCCCCATGATCCGCCACTGTTTGTAACATTTTCACCAGTATTTTTTTTCTCTTTATTAATTCTCGTGTTTCTATGACAGTGATGTGTTTGATCGGCAACAAGGCAGATTTGGACAGTGGGCGGCAGGTCAGCACCGATGACGCTCACGAATACGCAGACTCTATTGATGCTCTGTTTGCTGAGACATCTGCACTGAAAAATATGGGTGAGTTGTGGGTGTATGGCATTCATTGGAATAAAAATCAGATGTCTTCGTCGTTGGGCTGTGAGTACTGAAATGATATAGAACACTCGTTTGTAATTATCTTAATTAGTATTCTGAACATAAGTGTGAAGAGTAATTAATTTTATGACAAACAGAATTAAAAGGGACTCAAGAAAACTTAAATCTGAAAAAACAATGCATAGACTGATATTAACATATTTAAAGAGCCACTCCGTGAGTTGTTGGAGTCATATATGCCAAATTTAATCAAAGGTGTCATTTGATCGCGAAGTACAGACTGTTACTAAAAAGACACATTCTAAAGCTTATTGGATTTTTACAGTGGAAATATGAAGGTAGGACGTCGCAATTATGATCGAAAACCGGACAGTGGCGCGCGTCAAATAGTCAAATGTAATTTTGGAGACTTACCTAAAACAGGCAGGAGAGCAGTTAGGATTTGATAGCGTTTGTTAGATTATATAACTAGTATCCATGTATATTGGACGTGATATCCACACCTCTGTGCATTTATAAGGCTGTTTTTAGATTTTCATGGAAAACCAGTATTTGTCTTATGTCTTTTGGACATGAAAGGTTAAGATGTTTTGGTTTTATATCACCACATATGACATTTAGGTTATTAAATAATATGTTATGAAAATCACGGAGTGGCTCTTTAAGTTTAAGATTGAGATTTATTTTTTTTTCTCAAATCTTTAAAATTGATTAAATTGTCCATATGAGCTTACTTCTTTCATCAAAACATGAATAAATCTATAAATATTTGCCATGATATGATTGTCTAGTGGTTCTTTGCAGGTATTGAAGAGGCCTTCCTGAATGTAGCAAAGCAGTTGATAAGAGTTTACGAGACATATCCCAACTCCGGCCTCAACAACTCAGAACCGATACAAACTCCAGACCTCTTCAGTACCGACAACATCAGACTCCCGGAGAAACCGCCGCCAAAACAACAGCAGCAGCAACAGGATAACTGCGGATGCTGACGCTGATTGTTAACTATGTTGTTATTTTGGGATATTTGATGTTGTTTGTGTAAAGAAGGAAGAACAAGTGTCAGTGGTCGTCTTAGGTTGGGGTTTGTTGTGGGAGCTTAAAAGGGCCTCCATGGCTCAAAAAGGTTAGACTCAAGTACTCGAGGGGTCAAACTCGACTCGGACCCTGGTATTCGAAATCATTATCTTTAAACAAGAGATCATTTCATTTTTGTTCAGCTTTGATATGATACTTATATGTGTCGACTTATAGTTTCATATAAGGTATATTTTGGCATTGATGTCTTGACATGATCATATTGATCATGTTACTTCACACATTAAAACAAACAGTCTGGAATCAGTAATCTTTACGAGTCCTCGAATCCAAGAAAATAGACTCAGGTCCCGTTGGTCCTGACTCTCGCTTGAGTTCTCGAGTACCCATGGAAGCCTTTGAGTTAAGGGGGATGATCCCCTCCCACTTGTGAATTCTGTGATAAATGTGGCAACCTTTAACCCTTTGCATTCCTTTATGGATCAACCACTGATTTTTACAAATTCTCTTGTTACATGTATACTAAGTACATAATTGATGATTTATCAAGTACATATTGTTTTTTTTTTCAAACAAAGTAAATATTCTCTATTTTAGATATTTATAAATAAAAAACATTTTTTAAAAATTCAAAGATTTCATCTGTTAACTTCATTATTTAAGGCAAGAAAACCAACAAGATTGCAAAACAGGATAGCTGCTGATGTTGCTTTTTTTGAAAGAATATTTTTCATATTATTGAAAAAAAAAATTCAGGACTTAAAATTTCAAAAATATGTTATTTAACAGGTATGTCAAGAGATGTCAAGTTATGACAAAAAAATTACCAGTTGACATCCTGCAGAGTCATGAATAAGCCTTTTGTATATACTATTCTATCTGTCTTTTTGTATATAACCTTTGCAAGCAATATTTAAGGTTTTTTATTTATGATGGTTTGGTATTTAGACATAGGTTAACCTGTTAATGCATGACAGCAGCAGAAAAATTTCTTTTCAGTAAAAAATGAACAGTCTGTCAAACTTTGAGAAATTCCTATGATTTAATAGGACAGTTTGCTGATTTATTTCTGTAAAAATGTCAATTTTTTACTTTGTTATTTGTGCATTTATGCTGTCCACATAAAGTGTCCATATACTCAGGCTTGAAAGGTTTCCAGCATCCCATCAATCAGTCGGTATAATTTGTGCCCTTTTGTCTCCTTTCAAAAGGCGTTTGCTCTTTATGTTGAAATCGGTGTATTAACACCTCAGCCATTTGGTGAATATTATGATATCTTTTAAAGGCCACTGTAGCCATACTCAGAAATTCTTTACTTATCACACCTTCATGGGATAAAAACCTTAGAAAGCTTGATATGCAGATCTCTTAGCTAATAGGGATTATTTAGAGGTTTGTGACTCTATTAACCCAACATGGGCATTATCCAAACCGTTTTTGTAATCTACTTCTGGAAAATCTTAATATAATCCTAAAATAATATAAATTCACCTCAAGCCTGATGAGCTACAGAGTCAATGGCTCTACTTTAAACATCAGTTGTAAAGAATGTTATCTTCATTTAATTAATGGCTGAATACAAATACGGCTATGACCTCTCTTATATCATTTCTATAAATAAAATAACAATGGTGACAGCGTGCCTTTAAGAGAATACTGTGATGGTAAAACTTCATGTCCAAGTTGGACTTTCCTTTATTAATAGGTGTATAACATTGTACACTTTGAGTGATTTGAAAGATGTTGCAAATCTTAAACAATTGTACATATTTTATGGTATTAACAGTGGATATTAAGGTAGAAATACAAAATGTTGACACTTTAAAATGTCCTACAAACTGGTTATGTTTTGACATTAAGTTAATACACTATTTGAAGGGCACAACAGGGTCATGTACTTTTAATCACCGAGATGTTCTTAGTCCTACCGACCACGTTTCTTCATACATTTCTAAGACTTTTTTTGTTGAGTTTCAAGTTTAGGTGAACTTATAAGCGGTAAATCCATGGTTATGGGATAGTTGTCATAGCAGTTAAGTGCAGGTGGCAAAACAAGAAATTCTCATTTCCATTTGTGAAAGTGATAGCTGCATATGTGTACATGTGTTATGTATGAACCTATATATTTGAAGCTATATATATATATAATGAATGTATGAACAAAGTAATGATATCTCTTTCGCATTTTGTTATGATTAATCATTAAGGTGATTAGGATGCCCTCAGTAAAATGATTTATGTTATTAAATTAATGACACGTGGCATATCATTTTCAGTTTCTTGATTTTCTAGTAATTCAGGTACATTGATAACCACAACTTTTTATCATGTGGCATTTAAATTGCCCATATGTAAGCCTCATTCATACTTTGAAACAGTTTTACAACAAGATGTAAGAGAACAATTTTTCCATAATTTCACTATTTGATAATTTTGTTCATCACGAACCACGATAGTAAACAAGGTTGAATTTGCAAAGACGATCATTTCACTTGTGAATTTATTGGAGGTCCAACAAAATCAGTGTAAAGAATGCAGAATCTGCCAACTTTTGAAAGGGATGGAGGGGGTTCAAACCCGATGAATCAGCACGCCTCTGGGCTCCGCCAAACACAAACTGCAGACCAAATTTTCAATAGTGTCAATACCATGACACACTAGACAAGACAATTCCCAAAACCTTTATAGTAATTCAGTTGATTGACATAATACCACAATAACTCAGGTCACTTAAGAGTGTTGTATCATACACCGAGTCCAGAACACTCGTACTTATATTTCTAAAGCACAAGTCAGCTTATCATTCCCACATTCATATCTATATTATGTTTATTACAATGTGTTCATTATTTTTTCTCGATGTGTGTATATGATATGGCTTCTGGTTTATATTTTTCACAACATATATCTTTAAAAAAATGTTAATTGTATATTTTTCTCAAACATTTGTCTGCAGCCGATATATACTAAGGGGAGATAATTTTTACTTGTGATGAGTCTTTCACAAAGCCCTAAGGTGATCGTAAGTCACTAAGGTAACCTTAGTGCAATTTTAAAAAATGGGAGTTAAGGGTTTACCTCAGTGAAGGTTGCTTTGTGAGAGGAGGCCCAGGAAAGTAGAGCCATTCAGAGGCAAGTTTGTTTGAACATCATTTAAATTTTGATCACTCTGAAACATTTGCAGAAGAAAAGAAATATTAGAGTCTGTGATTCATGATTAATAATTTAACTAGTTAAGTTAATCAACAATTCTTGTCCATTTAAATGGAAATAGTTTGCTCCAAGAATTGTTTTAACTGAAATATATTATGGTGTGAAAAGAATATACAAATTATTCCTCAACAACATTTGATCATTTTGAAAATATTTATCATTATGACAATGTTGATAATGGTCTACATTGAAAATATCAAACAGAAATTAACTTTGTTACTTGCAAAATGTTTGATATCAACTGTCTTTATGTTTGAGTTTTAAAAGGTGATTTATGTCACTTGTTAACTATTTGAATTTATAAGAAAAGATGTACTTCTTATTTTAGATATTAAATATCATTGAATTTACAAGATGGAACATTAATTTTTTGTAATTGTTTCACCAATATTTGGAAATATGCCATTGTATTATTAATACATCTTCTCCTGCATGGCACCAGTCTCTTTCACTGGCTAATTTAATCCTTGCTGCCAATCCACCAAATTTGTTGTTCCAAGGCGAAAAGTGGGAATTCTCGTACAATTTCTCATTGGACTATTGAGATCCGTTGCAGCAGTTTTTTCAGCAAGCACAGAAAAGTTTGAGAATTGCAGCAAGGCCTATCTTAGCAAGGCATTATGCTGGCAGAAGTATATATATATGCGTGGGAAGATGTTATTGATAAATCACTTCAAATATTGAGATGTTATGTTCAATTTTTATATCGTACTTGTTTTCATTTTCATTTAAGTAATTCGAAACAGATATGTATACTTTATTAGTTTATGATTTGGCTTTTTCTTTTTTACACAGTCAAAATAGGACGAGGCAAACATGACCGTTTGTCATCATTAAATACTGTTGAATGCTTTTTTAAATCTTTTGTTAACTGTTGTTTGTTAAGTTTGCTGTTTGTGATATCGCTCACGCTGTGCCTCTTAAAGTGTTGTGATCCAAAAACTGTGCTGTTTTGCCTCAAACTTATAAATATATTTTTAAAAATTCGTTAAAATACCCTTGATCAATTAATGTTGTGATTGTATACCTTGGTATCTCTTGATTTCTACATTTTTTGGGCATGTACCGGGGTAAAGCGATACTCAGCCACAGTAGAAATAAGACTCACTGTTATCGACCAATAATGCTGACGTTGCAGACAAGTGCTCTTGCCTAGTAACTAATTAGCCTTGGTAGATGAATCTCATCTCCTCTATGGAAGCAGTCTTGCTTTAAGGCCATCAATTAACTGACCAACAAAGAATGGCAAATGAAAAGATTGTGACCCTCTGCAAATAATAATGCCCTGAATAACTGTTATAATTATACCTCATATGGATGCAAATTGTTCCTGTTTGCTCTTACTTGGAAATACGAATATCCATGAACAAAGAACAACAAAACCAGCATGAGCCTAGCTTTTTGTAACACATTATTCGTGGCAGTCATCCTGCATTTGACATTGAGTGCTCCGAACAACTGGGAAACTGTGTGTTTACTCTAGGCAGGATTAGTTGTTGTGAACCACTATGACACAACAATTGAAAAATTGACCTCATCCCTGGCTGATTTGGAACTTTCCATCGAGGAAACGGGAGCGATCTATCTTTAGTTATTCTCAAACTGACGTATGTTGGTGTCTTATTATATAGCATAGCATTATTATCACCATCAGTGCTCATTTTCAATTTCATGATAAATCTTTCCATTTTAGCTGAAAAAGTTTATATCCCCCTCATGGTGTAGATGGGTTAAAGTAACTTCCCCTTAAAAACCCGTCTGATGGAATAAGATTGGTGAGTATGTTTGCTTCTGTCAATGTTATTGTGTCACTAAGTATTTTAATGGTGGATATTTTGCACTCTTGTGAATATCTCAAACTGATTTGCATTCATTCAAGTTTGCCAAGTATGAAACAAAATATAAGATTGGTAATTCAATCTCATCAAAATCAGCTTTACATTCTCCATTTTTATGATACACCCAGCTAAATTTCTCTATTAAGGTAACAGTCATTCCGCTTGAAGTTGATGTCCCTTTGACCTGTTGCCAAGAAATTACCCCAAATTACAGTTTTTGAGCACAAGTTGATTTGTTGTCTCATTGAATACAATTATTTTGGACTGCATTCATACATACATTTAAAGAGAGCAATATGAATTGAACTTTGTTATTTATGAAACTTAAGGATTTGTGCACATATTATTTTCTATTGAAAGATTGTAATTACTATTTTTCATTATCATATTTAGATATTTTAACATAAATTAAAATGTTTTAACATTTCACTTTCATCTTGAAAAATATTTTATATTTCCTAATTTGATTAATGTTCTAAACTTATTATAAACTTGGTACATGATAGTGTTACTATGCATTCTACATTATGCAAAGTGTGTTAGTAAGTAAATGGTACCTGCCTCAAGTCCATGTTGTTCATGCCATTATTTTCAATTTATCAAAAGATCACCAAAAGCCACTTTAAGGCTACTTTAATGCACCAAGTTGTCAATGCTCAAATATCTTTCTCAGTGACCTCATCCATGGCTAAGCTTGTTTGATGAAGCTAGTCAAGGGAGACGATTTGTATTTGACAGTAAAAGAACCTGATTATCTCCCTTACAACACTTTAACATAAGTTATATATTTAGCTTTTTTTCATTTTTGACGTAAGAGAATGGTGTAAACTAGTTGGTGCTATATAGAGTTCTAGTTTAAATTAATACATATTAACTTAAAAATTCTAATCATGTATGAGGTTTGTACCAAAGTATATTGTAAACTGTAGATTTGCTAGATAGTTCTGTATATATATAACTGGTTGGTTGTTGATATATAGGAATATTGACATCACTTGGCAAGTTGTTACATTTTTCTTTGTTCATGATCATGTGATGAAAACCTTAATGCCTTGTAACCACTCATTAGAAATAAAATACTGCTGCAGCAAATAGTGTACTGTTTGTGTGGTTTAAAGATTCAAAGCCATTTAACATTGCTGGAAATTGACAGAGGCGTTGACCAAAGTCTAGTAGAGGAAGGTATTTAGATGTGGAATAATCATTCAATGCCAGATATCCCTTTTCTGTGAACAGCCACGGTCGTTTTGCTGATACATGCGTTTAAAGTTATGATAAACTTTGGTTACAACCTTATCCATTGCGGAGGTTGACGAGTTAAACATCTTGACGTTTCCATTACTGTAACTGTCAGGTTGAGATCTTCCATATAGATGTGATGCCTCTACAGACCTTATTTCATCAGACTTTTCCTCCTGGGGAAAAAATGGCTTGATATAAACCACTTCATTTATAATGTTAATCTAATGTTTTCAGATTGTTACAATAACCCTAAAATCAAGCTACCTTGATTTTAGTCATATGATCTCCAATTTGATTCCTGTGGCAGCTATATCTTGCATGGGGAAAGCTGCCAATTTGTCTGCATCCAATCATATCTCTTAATATGAATGAAATTGTTTCGATTCTTTGATTAAAAAGCAGATCCTTTGATTTTTTAATGTGGAATCATTCAGTCACATTTTCCTTGGGTTCGATTTCTTCCCTTGAACACCAAAAAATTATAGGATTTGTGGAAAAGTACTGATCTTATTTTTGTAAAGCACTAATGTGAACACCAGTATGTCTTTTAATAAGTGTAAAGGAAAACAAACCCATCAATCATTAGTCGCCTCACTTCCACCATTCTTGGTTACCCAGGGCTGAACATCAAATGCTCAAGCTTTAACCACTAGTTCTAACCCTTCCCTCCACTTTTCATCAGGGAAATCTTTACTGCAATTATCCGCCCTTGAACCAATTTAGCCAATGAAATACATCCTGCTACATCAGTGTATTTGTCTCCGCCTATATGATGGAGCTGGGCGGAGACAAATACGCTTATGTAGCAGGATGATGAAATATGACAAGACTGGACTTGCAAACACCTGTCAAAAGACATGTTTCATCACTCCATAGCTCGCAAACACTTTTTTCACAGCCTATCAGAACTGTCTGAGCCTTAAATGGTTTCTGTAAAAAGATAAATTTTTGCGACGTGTACATTATTTGGAATTTTGCTAATGCATTCAGCTAGCAAAAATTACAAGTTGCAAAATTTTAAGTATGAAAATATGAACAATCGCTGTGAGCTAGACATCCATCTACCTCACAGTCTGGAAGTACGGAAACTCTCCAGCCATTGCGTCCTTGTTCTTGACATGACCCACCGTGCGTGAATGGGTTTGATAACACTTAATTTTAAGTACACAAGCTTATCAGTACCGTCTTTCATGTTTGCCATGACATGGTCTGAGTGAGCAATCGCAATATTTTCGCTGCGCAAGAATTAGTTGTTGTAAGGTATTTTTTCATAAAAAATACTCAATGGCAGGTAAAACTTTTCCTGAGAGATTTATAGGGGCAATTTCTGCACATTAAGCCCTGTGTGACTGCGTGTATGACTCCAGACTCACTTTCTTCAGCTCTCTTTGACCCCAAAGGAAAATACAATTTTGTAATCCCAACTTGGAAGGAAAGCACAAATCAGCTTCACAGGGGTAGGGAAATATTTTATTAGTGTTAATTACAAAGTCTTTCAGACGACCCCTGCTTTTTTCCCCATTTTTTTCAATTCCACCAGTCGCGCCTCAGTGTTGCTTCCGCCTGAACGAGCAGCCTGTAACAGACAAAACAATGCATGAGATATGGTGAGGTGAGGTGAGGTGAGGTGAGATATGGTGAGGCGAGGCGAGGGTCAGGTGAGGTGAGGTGAGGAGAGGTGAGGTGAGGAGAGGAGAGGAGAGGAGAGGTGAGGTGAGGTGAGAGGTGAGGTGAGGAGAGGAGAGGTGAGGTCAGGTCAGGTGAGTTGGTGTTTAATGCCGCTTTCAAGATTATTTCACTTATATCGCTGGTGCTAGCATTATTGCAGGGAGAAAGCCCGCAACACCATTGTGGCTTTGCATTGCGGTGAAACCTGCGAGCATTGGCTGGAACTAGCGAACCATGGCATGAGATATGGAGTTTATAATATACTTGAATTTGATGTAAAGCAAAGAAGTTAATGAAAGTAATTAAACAAAAGCGCTTTCATAGCTTTGTGTTATAGAAAACTGCCAAAATGCTATATAGATGGTAGAAGATGCAACAGTCAAAGATTGTTATCACAGTAGATTTTGAACAATGCCTTGATGTCAAGTACATGACATCACAATTTTTTACATAAAGAATGACATTAAGATGCTATGTCATCAACGTAACATAATAATGCAGTGACATTACTGCATTGGAAAAACGTATAGAGTAGTGCATTGTCAGGGATGGACATTTTTTCATGGAAACAAAACAATTTCTGATGTTGCATAGAATTGCACCCTATGTGTGATATCGATTATATATACACTGGTTGATAAAAGTAATAATATTTGCAACTTTCATCAACTTTATCAATATATTTGAAATCAGAAGAAACTTGGGCGAGTTTCTATATTTACAAGTCATCTTGTTTAATAGACTTTTTATCTCTTGTACATTTACCCTGAATGATTAATATATAATTAATTTTCAACGACTTAGTCAAATCTGTCTCGTAAAATCTATTTCAAAGCCACTCAGAGTTTTCACTCTTCACCGTCTATTGACTCTAAGCGAGCTGGGATTATGATTGTCATCACTGTGGCAACAGGAAATAAGATGTGATTGGATATTCAGAATGTACTTTTAACTTAAAACAGAGACTTCTGAATTAAGCAAGCACTAAAACATGGAGTATTACATGAAAGGATGGAATTACTTGTAAATTTCATATTATAACCTTCAAACGGTCCACATTTATGGCTTTTAGCAACCAATTCTATTAATGTTTTCAACAGGAGATATCGCTAATGGGAGATCAAGAAATACACATTGATATCGCTTTGACAGAAGATTTTAAAAATGACCATTAAGAACATGACATCATAATTGTCTTACATCAAAATGCTGTGATGTCAGAAAAGTCATAATACAAATGACATAACTTCATTGGGAGCATTGGGGAATGTACAAAATGTAGTGACAAATGATTTAGGATAATAACGTACTAGTAATATCTAACCACCATGTGTTCCGATATAAAATATTTACAAACATTCGTTATCCTTTTACTTTTTCAAGCTAGATATAAACCAAAGCCACTCAGAGTTTTCACTCTTCACCGTCTACTGACTCTAAGCGAGCTGGGATTATGATTGTCATCACCGTGGCAACAGGAAATTAGAAAATTATGCACCAATTCAATTTTAGTTTTCTCTCATATTATAGTTGGAGCTAAAACAGGAGGAAACGATAACTCTGTCCAAAGTGATTTGAGTATGAGAATTTGTAAGCTGAAGGCAAATTAGGAACCGCAAGTGCAATTTTAGAGAAAACTTGGGGCTTAAAAAAAGATCTTCAGCAGTCTATGCTTTCAACATGTACATGAAGTATCTTCAGCGTCAATAAATAAGAACAACTGTTTTGAGAAAGATGTTTACAGCACATTCAACTTACCAGCGGAGACTACTTAATGCAGTAATATAGAATTGTATTAATGTCATTTACATTCTAGACAATAGTATTTTTTTACTTTTTCAAATTAAATATAGGCAAAAGCCACTCAGAGTTTTCACTCTTCACCGTCCTTCGGACTCTAAGCGAGCTGGGATTATCTTTGTCATCACAGTGGCGTGAAAAAACTAAATTGACATTTTCAATAAATTATTTTCTTTAGTAGGCAGAGGGAAATAAGGAATCGAAAATTCTGGGATGTTACACACGGGGACAATTACTAGTTCTTATTTATTAAAACCTATCAATCGTCAGGTTAGGACTTTCAGGCACTAATTTGTTGAAGAAAGCATTAACAGTTAATATTCAAGATAATCACTATCTAAATCAGGTACAAAATTATTAAAAATATAAAAAGTAAGAATGTTAATTAAAATGTTAAATGAAAATTAGCATTGCATAATGAAGAAATCTTATAAGATAACATTCTGTTGAAAGCTACACTTTTCTTTAATCAAAATGAAATGAAAATAATTCAGGATAATAAAATAGATTCTTGCCAGGAAGTGTTCTGATAAGAAATAAATCAAAACTGGGTGATAAAGGTAAAAATTATCTTTGGTACGCCAAAGATGTTCACAACTTTTATAAACTTGTGTTACTATATTATTATTTACACTTGGGAATACACTTGGGCGAGATTCACTGTTTATATAGACATCTTTTTAGTCATTTCCAAATTTCCAAAGCCACTCAGAGTTTTCACTCTTCACCGTCTATTGACTCTAAGCGAGCTGGGATTATGATTGTCATCACTGTGGCGTGGAAATTAGAAACTTACGCAACAATATTATTTTATCTTTCTTATCTAAGTATAGTTGGAGCTGAAACAGGAGGAATAGTGAATTCTGTCCAAAGTGATTTGAGTATGAGAGTATGTATAGGTTTGTAAGTTGAAGGCAAATTTGGAACCGCAAGTACAATTTTAGAGAAAACAATTTGAGGCCTAAAATGGTTCCCCTGAACTTGGTGTAGTATGCTTTCAATGTGTACATGAAGTATGTTCAGCATCAATGAATATCATTCAAGAACTGTACTGAGGAGGATGTTAATAGCATATACGACTAACCAGCAGAGACATTATTACTTAATGCAGTAATATAAAATTGTATTAACATCATTAGCATTCTTGACTAAAGTTTATAATATTTCGAATGGTGAAATATGCCATTTATTGGTGAAAATAAAACCCATATTTTCACTGAGTGAAATAAAAATGGTATTCTACTCAGTGAAATGATGCAACAATCATATGACATCGTCTGTGACGTAATAAAACAATTATATGACGTCATGCAACGGCCGCGCTAGCGAAGCGTTTTAGCTTCTCCATTCATATAGTTAGGGTCATTTACGGGGTTTTGGGAAACATAATAAATAGAACATTTGACATTTCACATTGAATACCATGAACATCTAATCTCGGGAAGTAGAAAATCATATATTTACACTCGTGGCTACGCCACTTGTGAAAATATAAATTTCTACTTCACTCGATGGGATATCCATGGTATTAGACGAGAAATGTCAAATATCCTCTATATATTTTTCTCCTTATTCTCCTTATGCCGTCCTCTGGACTCGAAGCGAGCTGGGATTATTTTTGTCATCACATTGGCGTGACAAACTAAATAGACATTTTCAATAAATCATTTTCTTAAGTATGCAGAGTGAAATAAGGAATCGAAAGTAAAATAAAAATTCTGGGATATTATACAAGGGGCCAATCACTAGCTCTTATTTATCACAACTGATCAATTATCTGGTTAGGACTTTCAGGCACTATGTTGTTGAAGAAAGTATTAACAGTTAACATTCAAGATAATCACTGTCTAGGTTAGGTATAAAATTATTAAGATATAAAAAGTAAGAATGTTAATCACCATGAAAACTAGCATTGCATAATAAGGAAATCTTATAAGACAATGTACTTAGTAATTGTTAATTCTGTTGAAAGCCACATTTTTTTAATCAAAATGTAATGAAAAATGATTCAGGATAATAAAATAGAATATCATCAACATGTCTTCTGATAAGAAATACATCAACCTTGTTGATAAGGCAAAAACATCCTATGCTACCAAAAGATGTTCATAACCTTTTAATAATTTTTCCTGATATATTTAAACTTGGGAATACACTTGGGCGTGATTATTTATATTAAAAGATCTTTTTAGTCATTTCTACATTTCCAAAGCCACTCAGAGTTTTCACTCTTCACCGTCTATTGACTCTAAGCGAGCTGGGATTATGATTGTCATCACCGTGGCGTGGAAATTAATGGGGTTTTTTAAATCTCATTTTTAGTTTTGTTTTTATTTTCATAAGCATTAATCAAACAAACATCAGGCTTTTTGTTGAAAATATTTTTCATTTTGCAGGAGTGCACTGATTTTTTAATATCCTTTTTCCTAAAAAATAAACTAATAAATTTTCAACTGCAGTGATTATGTGCATGAGCACAACAGACCTTCATGTTTCATTAATCTTTAACATCGATTTGCAGCATCATTTGAAAATGCAATTGCTTTAAAATTGATTTTGTCTTAAGACTAATTTTTTTGCGCCCGAATATGGATGGAAAAAGGGGAGAGTGGAGGTGACATTGATTTTAAACACAGCCTTAAAAATTGGTATGGCACAAAAGGTGTTAAGTAAGGGTACAGAACCTATACATGCTATTTCAGTAATACATGTGACACGAACTTACTTCTACTCTAAACAAAAAAGCCACTCAGAGTTTTCACTCTTCACCGTCTATTGACTCTAAGCGAGCTGGGATTATGATTGTCTTCACTGTGGCAAGTAGAAAATGATGAATTCTAAATATTCTACATGATTTTTAAAAACTTCTTTCATTGGAAAAGGATCATTAATATAATTCCCTTATTTGTACTTTCATGAAAGTTATCTATTGGTACTGAAAAAGCCTGACAGGTTTTGACCTGAAAATAACTCGGTACATTATCTATAATCCCTTAAAGCTTAGGTGGAATTATATGAAATTACTTGAGCAGAATGACCTTAATACCATTTCTGCATGAGACTTACCCTGGCTAGGTTGTTGTTTTAAGAGCAAAACCCAATTCCTTTTTATATTAATGTTGAAAATCTTTAACAGTTGATATGTTTATTAAAGTGACTAACTACCTAATTTGAAAGCTTAGCAAGTAACAGTGAAGAAGCACCAATAAAATACCCCTCAGTACCATCTCACCCTCTACATCATGACTTGGATATTCTGTCACGTTATACTCTATGCTAGTATTGTATTGAATTGATATGTCTCTGTGTACTTATTGTATTGCCTCATCTATGTTGAATGATCTGTATACTATGGTTTTAAATGGAATTTTAAAAAATATTTAAAAAAAAAAAGAAAAAAAGTAACAGTGAAGATTAGGACAACCCTAAATTTAAAGTTATGAACTATATACAACCAACGGAGCAGGTCATAATCAGACATGAGAACAAGAAAAATTGTTTTTGAAGGAAGTGAAGTAATAATGTGCGTTAGCACAAAAGCGAGTGCGCGTAGCGCACGAGAAATCTGGGGGGGTTTGGGGGCATGCCCCCCCAAGAAATTTTTTAATCTAGATGGTCTTAGAATCGATTTCCTGGTATTTTTTGAGTGTTTATCTCCAAAATATTTGTGGAGAAATATGTATTCTTATGGTAATTATTTTGATTTTTACACCAATTTCTACAACAATTTCCAAAAATTTTATGTTGAAAGCTATAAAAAGAAAACATGTAGGCCTACTTTTCCTGTTTTGTAAATAAAACTAAGACATGAGTCAATCCCAAATATATTGAAAATGCAGCATTTGGTGCAACTGTTAAAGAGTCTCAGAGGGTAGCCTACTTCAGTTAAAAAAATAAATAAAATTAGCGTTTACCTTTGCATACATCAACATACAACTTCATTCAAATGACCGACGATTAAGATCATAATTTCTGTGATGGTCATCAGGTTATATACAGTCAGTGGACAGTCAATTTATTCAATACATCGCCCCTTTCGACCCATAGTTAATGAGTTTGTCACAAGTAATGCACAAAGCTACACCAGGGGGCCGTTGCACAAAACACAAAGGTTACCTTAAGTCACTAAGGTAGCCTTAGTGCAATGTTAAAGGATGGCACTAAGGTTAACCTTAGTGTTAAGTTGCTTTGTGCAACGGACCCCAGACTTGTCAACTTTTCTAATAAACTTTCCAAGTGTAAAAGAGTCCGTTTCAGTCAATCCCCTTTGGTTCCGGTATGTGATCTTCACTGATCTTTCCAACCAATTCCATTTGAATTTGTTCTTCACTTCTTTATCAATTTCATTCAACCGTTCGTCGGATTCCTCTCGCTTTATGACTTTCGCCATTTTTATGTTTTCCCGCTATCTCTTACCCTGATCTTAGGAGATGTTAAAAATATTGGGGAAAACTAAAGCTCTAGTCATTGCACTGTAATGATACCCGTGTGAAGCGAATCCTTTGTTCGCTGCAAGGAGCACTAATTGTCGTCGTATGTTAGTGATTATGGTAAGCTGAAGCTCTACTCATTGCACTGTTAACCGTGAAGCGAATCCTTCAATCGCTGCGAACAGCTATAATGTTGACAGCTCGCTTTACCGGTTATAAATATCACAATTCGTGAAAAATAAGACCTCACCCCCCCCTCAAAATTTTTATTGCATTTTTACACTGATCTCAAAAATGATCCAGAGGAAACTAAAATCCCGGAAATCCGCGAATCCGCGGAAAATTCTCATGTCTGCATAATAAGGGTTAGCCTGTGACAGACCCTGGATAAGGTATGCACTGAATAGGAAGCCCCTCACCATCAAATATCATTACATCAGCGGACGCCAACTCTCAATTCAAAGTGATCATGAACTATTATAATCAACGGAGCAGGTCATAAGGTTTAGCCTGTGGCAGACCCTGGATAAGGTGAGCACTGAAAAGGAACCGCCACACTATCAAACATCATTACATTAACGGATTATTTACCTTCAGTTAGCCTAGCCTTGCCGCCTGTGGGCTGACAGAGTACAGTGGAACATCCTACACACAGCACCACCGTCTGGGCGTGACTGAATACAGTTGTAATCTTGTAGCAGCCTGCAACCAATCAATTCAAATCCTTATTCTTTGTCATGGACATTTCTAAGTTATATACGTGACCAAAGGGTAAGTTCATCAGAAATTCTTTTAAAAATTGGTTCAAAATGAGAAAAATTCAATCAAATTTTTTAATGCAGTTTACAATATTAGCAAAGCATTTTAACAAATGTAAAGGCATAATCATAAATTTCAAACTAAATTATGTAATTAACACTAAACGGAATATACATTGTTTCATCTTTACGATTTATGATAATTATATTTGCACATGTTACTTATGAAAACCTCGAAATTTTGTTATCGCAGGTATGATTGATATAGGACTTTACCTCAATGAGGTATAATATATCTTAAGAGAACCATACACTAAATCACTTTAAACCGTTTCAATTTTATGCTATCCCCAACAGATATTCATAATTTTAAATCAACCTAGACATTCAGGAACACCTTTGGAATCACTCACCATAAAATTCTCATGATATATTCTCCTAAAATTTCGAATGACACCAAGCAACCATCATATGGTAAAAATTTAATAGTTTCACTAAGTCTTTGCTGTTTAATAATTAAGAGTTCAATTCAAAAGCTAATTCCATTAGTTTGAAACCTACCTGGACATTTTACATCCATGAAGTAACTGTTTGGGCTCTGAACCAATCTCTTCAGTTTGCATTTTTGTTTCTCCTCCTCGAGGGAGGGATGAAGCAGATCCTTAGCGAGCTACAACACAAATAATTAGTGATGTATCATTTCTATTATAGTTGTGAGTCACATGTTCCAATAAAAAAGACTGGGACTTCTTGCGTATGACAATTCAATTGTGCAACCTATCCTTCACTGACTGGACTTCATGTTCAGCTGCTCTTCACATCACCACTGGGACTTTTCATCAGGATATTTATCATCATACTCAAAACTTATTAATTTCATGAACCAAATACCACATGGATAGTCTTTGCATTAGATTATGGAACCAGTGTATCTCGATTGTTCAAAAAGCCAGGCTAACTCGAATGTTCAAAACATCCTGTATAGCAAAGTTGTTTAACGCATTATTTCCAGCGTAGTCTAGAGAAATAATAATTAAAAGCAATCCACAATGCTGTTTTGTCATGATTATAAACCGTTGAATTGTCTTGCACAACGTGTGGAAAGCATGGGCGACGCCATATTTGTTTACAAGTTCACTTTCAATGACGAACGAATAGACAAATCCTCTGTAATATTCTTATTTTGATGACAGATATTTCGAGGTATGTCTTTATGGTTTATTTTGACCTTTAATGATTTTACTTAATTACTTTTTTCACAATTAAACGTAATTATCTGCAGGGGTAGCCAGAGTTTCGCATCCATGCTTGCAAATATTGATAAGAGTTACAAAACCAACACGTCTACAATTTACTAAAAGGTACTTTCACTAAATTAAACAGCCTGTCATTTAGAAATAATTCTATATTTTGAATCATCCAACTCTTGCAAATTGTTTTTCACTAGATAGTGAGAAAACAGCGGTTATAGCAGACCGACTTACTGGCATCTTGATCGCTTAGAAGCCTCGTTGAAAAGGCCGATCAGGGGGCCTCAACTAATATACCACGGGGAACGGAACTTGCACCACGCATCGACACAAGCCGCAGTTTCGCAACTAGAAAAAAACATCGCGATTATCTAAATTTAGAGCTTAAATGTTGATTTGTAAAACAAAATATTTTGTTATGAGATTTATATTTAAGTTTTTAGTAAAATTACATATGAGGTACCCTATTTATTGTTAATTAGATGTTCCTTTTATTTTATCTAATTTTCTTTTAGATAAGCTAAAAAGATTATTATAGAACCATTGACATATTTATTCGATGAAGAATCTGAACTTGTAGATCCAGTAACAAGCAGACAAATATCAATATAATGGCACTAACTTATCAATTAACATCGTATTGTCAAATTTGTCGTAAAAAAGTACTCAAGTAGGATCGACTTAAAATTATAGGATATAGATATTATGACAAAAATTAAAATGGGATTGTTTTTTTAAGACATGTTTACCCAAAAGGTTCAGTCTATGGGTTTATTTCCCCTCAAAGATGTAATGTATAAAAGCCAAGCAATGCTACATTATCCAAATTGTTTATATGTGTAATTGCTTCAATTGATTTAGCTAGGCCATATACACGTGCAGGTATAATCGATTGAAACAGAAGTAAGATATAGAGGATACTAATTAAACGACCCAATGGACCCGACATTTGCATCGAACGAGTTAATGATTTATCATAAAACGAGCAAAATCGAGTTTGATACCAAGTCATTCACCACTTATATTTTCCGGATCGGCCACTGAGAAAGGTATTCCGCACAATAGCTATAGGAGAATGACAATAATCACCATATAAATCTTTATGAAATATAGATAATATTAAACCCACGGCTGTCTGTGTACGCAATAAGATATTATTATCTATAATTTAATTACTTTTAAAAATTGATAATGTTTAATTTCATGTGTTTAGCACCTATAAATATGAGGTATCATATATCTTGAGGTCTTAATTCAAATCAACCCATTTTCCAAGAATGAAGCGTTCTTATCATTTTTATCGTGTTATTTCATCGAGATGTGGTTGTAGACTAGTTGAAGGTTTCTATTTCATTGCTTATAGGGTAACTATAAAAGTTCAAATTGTGAATATCGATCGAAAACAGGACGATGTACATCGGGCAGTGCGCGCCAATTGATCAGTGAAACATATTTTGGATACTTATAAATAACAGTTATATATGAGTCGAAAGTGTCAAATGGGTCATATAATCATTGGACGTGTAATTTCGGCTTCAGCATGTGTTTGATTTAGTCTCTAGTTAATTGTCATTGAGAACAAATAAATATGATATTTTGTTTGTAATTGGGACGAATAAGAAAGTCCAGCGAGACGATTAGAACGTAGATTAGTATAGGGTACTTTGGAACGTATCGCCAAACAAAATTCAATCAAACGTCATTTTAAAAAAGATATTACCAATTTAGACCCTTAGATCTTACTTATATGTTTCCAAAGTCTCAAATTTGGCCAAAGGTTCATGACGTTCATAACGCGTATTTCCAACATGCTTTAAATTTTGAATTAATTAAAAAATAGTTATTCGCGACTCATTTTTCGTAGTTTATTGCCTGGAGCGTATTTAAGGTACATCCGAAACAGCTTTAACTTTCCAAGAAAAGTGAAAAGAGTTGTGCTTGAATACAGTAAAATTAAGTAAATTCTTGACGTCATGCAGTTTTGATGAATTAAAATTTACTTTGACGGCAGGCCTACTATGTATAATTATTCAATCTCACTGAAAGTTTCGAGCTGATTTCAATGAGATTGGTAATTATTGAGAGCATTACCATGAAACTAAGACTACATCATAGAAAAAAAGCATTAAGTTCAATATTTATATTCATTTAATATGATATATTTTTCTACAATAAATATCTCCTCTTAAACTTTCGTGCATTTTAAAGTAAAAAATGGAATAACATTTCTTGTCCTTGAAGTTGCCATTTTACTTTAAAAAAATATAAATAAAATTTGAAAAAACGTTAAATGTAAATAACCTAACTTGCCTATGTCTGATGAGGTTTAGGTAAGTATTGGTGAATAAGTTGGTAAGTTGACAAGATATTGCGATGTTCATTACTGTCCATTTCTACGGCCTGGCTCTTTGTAAAGGTGATTAATGGATTCAAATCACGAAATATTGTTACTCACTCAGAAACAAATTCAAGAGTTTCTACCAGTTCATATAATCGTAGGTCTTCGTCATCGAGACCCTGGAATATATAATATTACGTGTCGTCTGAGTGGTATCACCTTCACTAACCCTAACCCATTGATCATTTCTGTGTGGCGTGTAATGAAAGATTTTACGAACGCACCGTCAACTTTTCAAGTTTTGCGAAACTGTCGGTTTAGGGGGACGTCGTTTTGAAAAGTCACGTGACAACAAGCAGGCTGTACAAGCTAACCCAATCTCATTGAAATGAAATCTAAATGCTCCACTACATTACGCATGTAATCCGCGTAACATAGTGCAGCAATGTTAGATGTCATTTTAATGAGATTGAAGCTTACCATGAGTTGAACGATATTCTGCTATCCCCTTTTCACCTCGGTGACATCACCCAATGGTGGTAGAAGACGTTAAACTTCAACCCAACAACAACGTCTCCCCTTTTCGCTCGTCTAGACCTTAACTTTCGTGCCCTCGAACCATGGCTGGTTTGAAATGATTGAATCATCAATAAACGCGACTATATGTTCGTAATAATTATTTTATGATTTACTGTTATTTATAGTTGTACTTACATAGGAGAATCATACATGTCACACCAAATAAATTGATGAGGAAAAAAAAATGATATGATTTTCTGACATGATATGGTATTTGGATAAACTTTAAAAAATCAGACCAAAATTGACACGTATTCATTCGACAAGAATTAGATTTCGGCTTCTCCACATTTTAAAAATTAATATTTTTAATTTAGAATAAATAGCAAAACAAAACTGTGCACTTTGTTTACGTAACTAGATTATAACAAAACTACATATCTTATAAAAAAAAGAAACGAATCTTTCGTTTTAGGGAAAATGTTTTTCAAAACCTATTGCATAATGCCTTCAGTAATATTAGTGAAATAAATAATTGATGGTAGTCATACACATTATCATTGATTATTGATAGTAGTAATCCGTTATTAAGTACATACCAGCAATGTAAATTTCGACTTTAAATATCAAGGTTAAAAATTCTGATGTTTGTCGCATGATTCTAACAATAGTTTTACAATTCACAAAATTATCTATGATCACTAGTCCTTGCAGTACTTGCTATGGAGGCCTATCTATTTCTAAATATATGTTATTAAACTAACGAGTTCATGGAACGATAATAAGTAACCACCTGTTATAAAAATGATTTTTCTTGTTGATAATTTTTCATAAATCGACAAGAAAATTTATTAACGTCTATAATCGTCGGAAATGTAATATAAATCAAGCCGAATTTAATCCAACCTGGTAATATTTTTAAGCAGTTTGATCGTTCATCATTTTTCAATTCCTACTTGACAACGAATTATCAAGGTAGGCTTACACATGATCTTATACCGGTACTATATCCTCTCTATGTGTAGGCATATGTCAGGCGAATTGGAGGGAAAGCTTTAACAAATTTAAATCCTGGTTTAACCATTTGAAACTACGATATTCCTTTGCCATAAAGCCTAATTCTCAAAACCCGTATGCCTCCTGCATCGATCTGCTCCCATTGACACCAAGCGTTACGTTGCCCGTGGTCAAAGGCAGATAACTCTTAATAAAAACGTCAATCGTCAAATGTCAAACTGGTGAATGGTCATTTACAAACTCCTCACAGTACTGCATCTCGTCTCTCCTAGAATCGAGCCTGATAGGCGATAACACCCGGGAACGGAGGCAGGGTCATTAATTATTATGATAACGAGCCCAAGTCACTAAGGCCCTTATGTACTCTAAAAAAAATCTTGCCATTGTATTGTCTCCAACCATAATATATGAAGAATCTCACCCAAGTGTCTATTTCATAAATGTCAGAGCACGAGTTACAAATAGCCGAGTTCTTCCGAGGAAATGTTCACTTTTATCAGAGTATGTAGATGTATTTGATATCAAAAGACACGAGGATGAGATCCAATATATCATCCAAAATCATGTTTCATTTCGATTCCTTGAAAAATAGATATTTCTGAACACTGCGGTACTCTTAAGACTTTCAGTGCGGTGATGTAATAGCACTGTACGTGGCGTCGTCATGTTTATGACGTCATATCATTGTGATATCATTACTTGATGAAGTAAAACAATAATGTGCAACCTCCAAGTCAGGGCGCCTTCCCTTCGAGTACCTCTACGGTAGTAGCCCTGCTCACAAGAGGTAGCTGACATCATACAATCCTACAAGAGGTAGCTGACATCATACAATCCTACAATAGGTAGATGACATCATACAATCCCACGTACAAGAGGTAGCTGACATTATACAATCCTACAAGAGGTAGCTGACATTATACAATCCTACAAGAGGTAGCTGACATCATACAATCCCAAAAGAGATAGCTGACATTATACAGTCCCACAAAAGGTAGCTGAAATTATACAATCCTACAAGAGGTAGATGACATCATACAATCCCCTAAGAGGTAGCTGACATTATACAATCCCACAAGAGGTAGCTGACATCATACAATTCCACAAAATGTAGCTGACATCATACAATTCCACAAGAGGTAGATGACATCATACAATCCCACAAGAGGTAGCTGACATTATACAATCCCACAAGAGGTAGCTGACATTATACAATCCCACAAGAGGTGTATGACGTCATACAATCCAATGGTTAGCTGAAGTCGTATTAAAACACAATGGTGACAACGTTGTGCAGTTACGATGATCCGAAAACGTAATAATTAAAACGATACTAAACAAAGTAAATATAGACATAGGTAAATAAGTAAATCAATACATGCTATTTATACAACAGCATTCACAGTAATTGCAAGTTTCAGAAGCAACGGTTATTTGTTGTTTCATAAACGATGGCAAGTATAATAATAATAATAATAATAGCATTCTTATACCGCGCATATATCCATGACAAAGCATGCTCAAAGCGCCATGAGTATTATTACCCTGGAGGGATAGTACTTTCGGTGCTGCCGATTATAGGTCCGTACTTCCCCCTTGTTCAGGTACCCATTTGTACAGCTGGGTGAACTGAGTGCAAAGTGGATGAAGTGTCTTACCCAGGGACACAACACAGGATGAGACCGAAGTCACAAATTTTTGGTGTCTCCACCGGGATTCGAACCCTGGCGTGAGAAGCGAGCTTACCACTACACCACCGTGCTCCACAATAATGCTATTCAATTCTAAATGAACTGTTCCGAGAGAGGTTGGCATGGTGATAAACTTCGGAAGCTACAAAGATCTAGATATATAACTAAACATATCCAGCCATAATCAAGTCTATACTGTCCTTGGGAAATAGGAGCAGGTCACCATCGGGAGTAACGATTGTCGGGATATGTTCAACTTACATCAAGCCTAATCAAGTCTATATATGCTGCCTGAGCGCTATCAAACACAGTGTCGACTGCTACGACTGTCAAAATATATAAACAAACTGAACTCAAGTCTCGATACATTGTCCATAGGGGAGCACAAACAATATGATGCGTACTTACGATTACTTAATGAAGATTTTACTTATCGGAGACAGCGATACTGGAAAAGTTGAACTTTCGAATAAATTTTCGGGAATCAACTTTGAAAGCGCGGTGGGTAAGTATGAGATGTATGATAGTTAACTGTACATGGGTACTTTTATGAGTGTTGAAAAGTTCGATGTTCCTATCTGCCCCGGATGTTGTGGAGAAATGTAAGATGTGATATGATTAAAATGTTAACAAAGTGTTATCGACATTTTTCTTTTAACGAATTTTTTAGAAAGAGATTTTCCAACTATTTTCTTGTTCATATTCAACTTCAGTTCATACGATATCCATGTACAAAGCCATGTTACTTCGAAGGTTTCCTATTTCATGTACTGGTAATTAAGGGATAATTAGGGGGGGGAGGGGGGGGGGGGATTTGGTGGTGGATACCACTCTCACAAGTTCTTGCATTAAAAAATTTATTAATTCAAATTAATAATTTGTCCCATATTGGATATATTTATTGCATACACAGTACAATATAATATTAGCGCACAACTGTGTCGATATAATTAACCTTTTGACTTTTTACATTTCACTTTCGCATTTCAAAGGGTTTTTTTTAACTTCTTGATTCAGTAGACGCGACGTTTCACTTTCCCGACAACAAATTAGAATCTCTGTCGAAACGTTGCCTATGCAAATATAGAAGTTATAAATGCAGAATAATAACCATCCATAACCACCAGAATAATAACCATCCATAACCACCAGAATAATAACCATCCATAACCACCAGAATAATGGCCATCACTGCAGCTTTTAAAATTCCAGATTACAGAAGCTCTGTCTGCTTAAATATTTAGCATAGAATAAATGAAAAGGAACCAAAAAACTTTGGTTTCGTGTACGATGATGTTGCCTTGACTTTCTTAACTAAAAAGATGCCTTTTCGTTTAGTTGAACTGACTGACGTATCATACTTACAAGGAAATAATTTTGATTTTAGAAAGTCAGTTTAGATTTTGGTTATAGCCAATGCAAATATTATGCAATGTGATAATCTACCGGATTTATTAATGCCAATTACATAAAAAAAAGTAGATAAATGATGAGTATTTGTTTATTCACATCGATGCTTGCACAGGCGTGCACATTTTAAATAACATACAGGCAATTGGTGAGGACTTCAGGACTACGTACGTAATCCTATATTCATATAATAAGGAAACTGATATTCCTCTTTTCAATAATTGTTTTTTCTGTTGAACTGTAATGTATTCACGACCTTCATTTGGCTACATGACGCAATATCTTATGCGGTTTTTAAATCATATTCATGATTTTTTTGGTAAAAAATGCACTATTTCTGAATATATTTTTATTCAAATTGAAAGTCAATTTCACATCCATTTATTTATGAAATTGTTTTAGCGGAATATAAGCATTTTAAGCTATTTAGGGTAATTATAGTTTATAGTAAGATAGAGATCATGATAGAGAGGTTGACATCAGGGGCGTAGCTAAGGTGAAATGAACGTGTAGGCAATATTACTGGCAATGATTGAGGGTGTGAGGATTTGTCCTGCAAATTTGGCAATGACTTCATCAACATTAACTTTGAAGTCCTTGCGTCCATGGATCAGGCACAGACTACTGAACCGTTCCTGTCCCATTGCAGATCTAGTATATATACTTTATGAACTTTAATATTTCAATTTCTGTTTATAACGTTTACTCAAGAAAATTATGTGTAGGCAATTGCCTTTTTGCCGATAAGGCAGCTATACGCCCCTGGTTGTATATACAAAATATCGTTATTCCTTATGAAACGTTACTGCATGGCCTGTACCCAGTTGCAAAGCTTGACGCATTCACATAGAGCTCTATTGCATATCGCATCGAAAAGTTGTCTGATACAAGGTCCTGTTCATTGATGCAAAAAGTTTGTATTTGTAAGAGATGTAAATAGCACGCAGTGACTCGTATATATATTGTATATTTCGTATATATACTGACAACACTCGGGCTGACTCATAGGCGCGTGACCTCAGTTAGCGGAAGTGACCCCGTTAATACGTCACCGTCATTTATGCAAATGAGGGTGTTTCCTGTTGAAACGAACAAAATGGCGAAGACCTACGATTATCTTTTCAAACTTTTACTGATAGGCGATTCTGGTGTAGGAAAAACATGTTTATTGTTTAGATTTTCAGAGGATGCCTTTAATTCCACATTTATTTCGACAATAGGTAAGTTCAGTGCCACGTAGGCAAGCGATGTTGGGTGACTTGATCGAAAACTTCTGTGGTCCCATGTTAGAAATTCTAAAAATTTCACGCTTTCGTCGTGTTTGGCCAAATTAGTCACACATGCAGCATGGTCCGAAGCCATGACACAAATCTTCAATTTTCCGGTGTCTTAGAATCTATGTTCATTTGATTTGTAATAATTTAACAGCAATAACATTGCGATTTGGTATGCAAAATGTGTTATGTGTCCAGTTATTGTCAGTCTAAGGCCCCTGTTGCATTTTGTTATGAATTGAGTTGTATAAGATACTTTTCTTACATCCATGCTGTATCATTAATGACTGTACAAAGCTGATGATAGGATGATAAATTTTCACTTATAACGTTTCCTGACGCTGGCAAGTGGCATTTTCAAACTTGTCAAATGAGCAGAGCAACTGTCATAAATGAATAATTCAGCACATGAATATTTGTGGATATTCTATTTATCTTTCTCTATCTCCACAGTGATAATGAGTTGTTATTGCATGGAATTTCAAAAGATGGACTCTAAATATCTTTTTGAAACAAGAATGTGCCTAATTTAAACTCGTCTTTGAGTCTGAATATCTTATTGCTAGTTTCTTTCTTACCATTCATGAACTTCTGCAATTATTATTGAAAGTAAAACAAATTTGTCAAGTGGAAGTTGAAGTACACTTGCAATGACCTCTATGAGTCAATATGATATATCATGCATCCCTACATCATGAAAGAGCCACTCAGTGAGTTGTTGGAGTCATATATGCAAAACTTAATCAATGGTGTCATTTAATCGCAAATTATCAACTGTTACCAAAAAGACACATTTTAAAACTTATTGTTTTTTTACAGTGACAATATGATGGTAAAACATCGCAATTATGATCGAAAACTGGACAATGGCGCGCGTCAAATAGTCAAACGTAATTTTAAAGACTTATCTAAATCAGCCAGGAGGGCAGTTAGGAGTTGATAGTGTTTGTTAGGTTATATTACTAGTATCGGTGTATATTGGACGTGATATCTACACCCCTGTGCTTTTATAAGGCTGTTTTTAGATTTTCATGGAAACCAGTGTTTGTCATATATATAGGTCTTTTGGACATGAAAAGTTAAGATGTTTTGATTTTATATCACTGCATATGACATTAAGGTTCGTATCAAAGGTAAATAATTTGTTATGAAAATCATGGAGTGGCTCTTTAATAGCCCTTGTTTATAAAATTTTGATAATTAAGTTTTGATAATCGACAAATGTTTATATGCCAAGACAAGTATGATAATTTTTCCCTTATAACATTTCCTGACTCTTGCTAGTGGCATTTTCTAACTTGTCAACTGGCATATATATCTAAATGAAAAAATCAAACACAACACATGCATATTTGTTGATATTCTTTCCATCAGGGATTGGGAAAGGTAGGGGCCAAGGGCAATTTTTGCACTT
Organism: Phorcus lineatus; assembly: GCA_921293015.1. NCBI lineage: Eukaryota > Metazoa > Mollusca > Gastropoda > Trochida > Trochidae > Phorcus > Phorcus lineatus. The sequence goes on along the minus strand of OV121093.1, from coordinate 6,084,813 downwards.
ATGATGAGAAATGGCCCATTGGAATTAGAAACTTTACCATTGCTTCAAAGGGAAAGGCCCACTGAAATTCTGAAAATGACTAAAAGCTCTAAAAATGACCCATTGTCAAAGGTGTCTTTCCCAATCTCTGATCCATGTATCTCCGAGTTGATATTGAATGTAATTACAAAGTATGGAGCCCAAATATCCTTCTGAAATTAGAATGGTCCTACTTTAAACTCATCCTAATTAAAATTCTCATCTAATGGATAGTGTCTGTAACACCATTCATGAACCTGTGCAAATGTTTTTGGAAATAATTTTTTTTTTCAAGTTGAAGTACACTTGCAATGTATCTTGTGAGTCAAAATGATATGCATCCCTACGTTGTTACTTGCCTTTCTTTAAAAAATTTAACGGTGTTTTGATTAATCGACAAATGTTTGTAAGCCATTCAGACAAGTGCATTTCTGAAGGTACCAGATTAAACCCATTCCAGCATTCAGTCTAACTAAACTTATCACAAATAATTCATCCTTATATTCCTCTGACTTACTCTCAGTTAAATGCTGCTAGCCTGCAATAGGTTTAGTTCTAGCTGACTAGTACAAAGTATTATAACCTATTTCTAACTGAAAGATTAAAGATATGGAAGAAAATGGTTTTTTTATGTTTCGAGTACCTTTCAGTTTTATACTGAGGTGATCAGCTAACAGGGTAATTTTTGGCCTATTCTGAACAATTGGTAATAGTTTCCTAATTCTCAAAATTTTACGGGACACTGCAGGAAGGGTGGGGAAATCTCCCCAGGAGCCTCTGTAGAAACAACACTGCTTTTGACTACTGTATAATTGGAGGAAATCTTCTTGCTCTTAGTTTGAAAAGCCAAGACTAATCATTAAACAATTTTGGGACAGGGTTAGCAACTTAGATCGAACAGTAGAAAGGGAAAATGTCAGTTTGTTACTGTATAAAGACTGAGAAATGTTTTGAGCTATCTGAAAAGGTATCAGTAAACTGCCTGTGACTAATCTTGATATGAGTAATCCTTACCAGTAGCCTAACCCTTATCAGGGACGTTACCCAGTTGGGAGATTGTCCACTTCTCACCAGGAAGACCGGGGTTTGATTCCTATTAACCGAAAGATTTAGAAAGATTGAAATGTTGCTCTCTAATGCGCTATTTAGCATTAGGAATTAACACAACTTAACATTGTGCTGTATTGTGGCTTCCAGGTGCAAAATTCACAAAATCAAATTCCAATGACACTTTGTTGCTTCATGGAAAGCATTAATATTATGATTGTCAATGAGTGATGGTTCCTATGAATAAACATCTCAGAGCCAATTTTTATTCTTCAAATAAAGCATATATGTGTTTTCATAGTTGTTATCTCATGAGGCATGAGAAACACTGATTTTGTTTCAGCCTTCACCTTTAATTTCTTTTAATGAAGGTTAATTATGCATGAAGTGTTACATATCTCTTAATTGGTAAGGTAGTTAATATCTACACCAAAAATATAATTTCAATTAAGAACGTAACAATATGACTTGTACTTCATCATTTTATCAACTTTTTAGCTCATCAGGTCTGAAAGACCCGATGGGCTTATGGCATGGCAAGGCGTCCGGCGTCCGTCCATCCGTCCGTCCATCCGTAAACTTTTCACTTTTTCGACTTCTTCTCCAGAACCAATGACTCTAGAGAGCTGAAATTTTATGTGCATACTCCTTGGCAAATGGGGATTCTAAATTGTAGATTTCGTGACCCCATGACCCCAAATGGGGTCACAAGGGTCAAAACCTTAAAAATCTATTTTAATCTTCTTCTCCAGTTCCAAAAGGTCCAGAGAGCTGAAAAGTTGTGTGTAGACTCCTTGGGCACTGGAGATTCTAAATTGTAGGTTTGGTGACCCCATGACCCCAAATGGGGTCACAGGGGTCAAAACCTGAAAAACCTAATTTCATCTTTTTCCCTAGTTCCAAAAGGTCTAGAGAGCTGAAATGGTATGTGTAGACTCCTTGGCCAACGGGGATTCTAAATTGTAGGTTTGGTGACCCCATAACCCCAAATGGGGTCACAGGGGTCAAAACCTAAAAAACCTAATTTCATCTTTTTCCTTAGTTCCAAAAGGTCTAGAGAGCTGAAAAGGTGTGTGTAGACTCCTTGGCCAACGGGGATTCTAAATTGTAGGTTTGGTGACCCCATGACCCCAAATGGGGTCACAGGGGTCAAAACCTAAAAAAACTAATTTCATCTTTTTCCCTAGTTCCAAAAGGTCCAGAGAGCTGAAAAGTTGTGTGTAGACTCCTTGGGCACTGGGGATTCTAAATTGTAGATTTTGTGACCCCATGACCCCAAATGAGGTCACAGGGGTCAAAACATGAAAAACCTATTTTCATTTTCTTCTCCAGTTCCAAAAGGTCCAGAGAGCTGAATAGTTGTGTGTAGACTCCTTGGGCACTGGAGATTCTAAATTGTAGGTTTGGTGACCCCATGACCCGCAATGGGGTCACAGGGGTGAAAACCTGAAAAACCTAATTTCATCTTCTTCTCCAGTTCCAAAAGGTCTAGAGAGCTGAAAAGGTGTGTGTAGACTCCTTGGCCAACGGGGATTCTAAATTGTAGGTTTGGTGACCCCATGACGCCAAATGGGGTCACAGGGGTCAAAACCTAAAAAACCTAATTTAATCTTTTTCCCTAGTTCCAAAAGGTCCAGAGAGCTGAAAAGGTGTGTGTAGACTCCTTGGCCAACGGGGATTCTAAATTGTAGGTTTGGTGACCCCATGACGCCAAATGGGGTCACAGGGGTCAAAACCTAAAAAAACTAATTTCATCTTTTTCCCTAGTTCCAAAAGGTCTAGAGAGCTGAAAAATTGTGTGAAGACTCCTTGAACACTGGGGATTCTAAATTGTAGGTGTGGTGACCACTTGACCCCAAATGGGGTCACAGGGTTCAAAACCTTAAAATCCTACTTTCATCTTCTTCTCCAGTTCCAAAAGGTCTTGATAGCTTAATAGTTGTGTGTAGACTCCTTGGACAATGGGGATTCTGAATTGTAAGTTCGGTGACCCCTTGACCCCAAATGGGCAATGGGCCTTTTTTATTTGATTGTGAATAACTCGGACGTTGGGACAGGTTATCTTTCCTACACTGCCCATGACCCCATGGTCTAAACCACAACACCTATTTCTATCAAAAGTCTGATGAGCTACAGAGCCCATGGCTCTATTTTTAAAATTAGAAATCATTTGATTGATAATTTTTTTTTTTTAATTGTATTGTTTTCTCTTGACAGAATCTATGTACATAATTTAGGACCTTAGCTCTATCTCTGACCTTAGACACAAGACCCCATTGGAATTATTTGATTCTACTTCCTTATAAATGGAGGACAGTCACTCTTCATTTAAACTTAAATGAAAACAGTTCAGTTTTATTTGGTTTTCCTGAATAGGATTCCATCCTTTACTTGGACTATGTAAGACTAAATGAAAAAACTCAACTAATAGAATTCATTGTTTGCAGGAATCGACTTCAAGATTCGAACAATAGAACTTGATGGGAAGAAGATTAAATTACAGATATGGTAAGTGAAATTTAAGCCGATAAATCAATGTGAATTAGAGTGAAGCTCTTTGCATCAGTACATATACCTTTATCAGAAAGAGAATGTTGGAAAGTTATTAGGCGAAAAAAATTATTCAGTTGATTAATGACATTTACTCAAATGATTTTGACTAATTTTGAAAAGAAATGCTTCTCAAAAACCCCCTAATCAAAAAAAAAGGTTCCCGTACCTTCTTTGATCATCTGAAAACATTTTGCCCCCAAAATTCCTTAAATCAACTAATTGATTTTGTCTAGCAATAACTGGCTAACATTTGACGGATTGTTTTTGCAGGGACACGGCAGGACAGGAGAGGTTCCGAACCATCACCACCGCCTACTACCGAGGGGCCATGGTGAGCTTATTAAACTTATACAGGGCTTGAATTAACTTTATCAATGCACCAAGAGGTTCTTTATTCAATGAATGTTAGACGTCAAAATCAATCTATCTTGGTAAATGCATCTCCGTGATACTTTAATATTCATGTTCAACGAAATGTTGTAAAGAATTTAAGTGTGTCGATGTAGTCATCCAGTAAAAAAGTTGGAGTTCCACTAGGTCAAGTCTTTCAGCATCTTCCCAAGCATGGCCTAGTATACTGTCGCCAGCCCCAATGATTTGCTAAGATAGGCCTTGCCACATTTCCCCAACTTTTCTGTGCTTGTCATCAAGGCTTCTGCGACAGATCGCGATAATCCAATGAGAAATCAAATGAAAATGACAACTTTACACCATGCGAAATGATCATTCAGTTTCATAACTAGTCATTTGCTCAAGGATTAGTGCTAATATCAATCCCTTGTGATGTCCAACCATTTGTCATCCCTGAAGATTCACACGTACACCTCTATCCCTTTTGAAACAAACATTTAAAAATTGAATTTTGATGAATTGGGATTCTTTTGTATTGGCATGCTTTAAATCCTATGATGAATTCTGTTATGATATCAAATAATCCAAAACACTGCATTCACTTATTAAAAAAAATTTTATTGCTGGATAAAATTTGTGGCTATGATTTCTTTAAGATTATATATCGACATTACAGTGTGAAATTTATGATTCAGAAGGCAAATAGAGTAAAATCTGATCAAATTCACGTACATTTTGTTGGTTGTAAATAAAGTTGTACATTGTTCAAACTTCTGATTTCAGGGCATCATGCTGGTGTACGATATCACAAATGAAAAATCTTTCGAAAATATTAGGAATTGGATAAGAAATATAGAAGAGGTAAGTTGAATTCGGATATTTTGCAACATTCCATGACATCATCATGTACCTGACATCACAATGATTTGACATAATCAATAACATGACATCACGATGATTTTAAAATCATCAACTACATAACATCACGATGAGTTTAAGTTAGTACATGACATCATAATGATTTTAAATCGCCAAGTACATGACATCACGCTGATTTTTCATCAACAAGTACATGACTTTGCATTGCTTTTACGTCTCTATGTGCACGACTGACAGTGCTGGTCTCATTGTGTTAAAATTTCCATGTGCATTCAAATAAAACCTAAAAGCCTAACTATTCTTATTGACAAATGCAATCTGGAGCTGTGATATTTAATAAAGGTGAAAAGTTTCACTTGTTGATATCTCAGCCACACATTAAGAGTAAGACCTCTCTGAAGTTAGTTTTAAGAATAACATAAAATCAGATAAAACCTTCACTAATGTCACCTTTCAAAAACCAGCCAGCCAGAAAGACAAGCAAGGTAATTCTTTATATGGGCTGGCATTTTTTTGTTATTTTTGGTTAATTTTACAACTATAATTGACAAGGTTGCTTCTTTAAAAACTTGTATGTTTTCTACCTTGTTTTATTCAAGGCATTTATGTTGAAGCACTTAATGTGAAAGTTCACAAACACTATTACTTTTGTGAGTATGGAAACCTGATCAATTTCAAAGTTATTATGTCATGTTACAGTCTTGAAATTTGTGATTTACCGGTATAGACTGACAAATAAAAGAATGATTTATTCTTTACACTGATATAAAAGATGGAATTCAAATAAGAAATTATGAGCACTGAAATCATTTGATTTGGACCTGGCAAATGTTATTGTTTTCTTATATTTTGTTAAAGTATATATAATCACACTTCATACTCGGTTATTTTTAGCTTATCAGGCAAAAATAAGGCCAGATGGACTTATGGCATGGTCTTGCCTCTGTATGTTCGGCATCATCAATCATTTGTAACGTTGTCACATTTAGACGTCTTCTCCAAAATTTATGCACCCCCAAAGCTAACATTTTGTGGGGATTTACCTGGCACCAGGGGAATATAAGTTGTACATTCGGTCCTTTCTCAAGCACCAATAGTAACATGGTTGCAACAGTTTTTCGACTTGTATTTTTCATGGCCTTCCACATCTTGTGATACATATGATATTAGTTGAGCTACAGAGCCCTTGGATCTATTTTTCATAGACACCCCATGGCCCAAGTCCTTAGTCAATCTGTGCTCCATGAATCGCTTACCGGTAATTTGAAAATGAGGGGATAGGTTTATACACTTGAATAGGTTGATGTGATAAGAGATTAAAAGAGATTTTGCTGTTGATTCTGTTGATGTACGAGGTGACTTGATAGCTGTTTAGGAACATAGTATAAACAGTATCCATCTATGTAACAATGTATAAGTTTATTTTAAAATCATATGTGATATCTCTCCCTTGATGTCAGTATCATTATCTACATCAAAGTGTTGTATTCTGGTTCCTCCATCTAATCAACTAAGTGTCTCTAAGAAATCATGCTACATGTAGGTGACCTATGACTCTGATTGGACTTTTGAGATAGCAATAGTCTATTGCAACTAACTTTTTTGTAACTATTTTTATCCAAACAATTTACATGTATTTTTTATAAAAGATTCTATAGTAATCATCTGATTGATAACCGTAAAAGGTGACCAAACGTTGAGATAAAATGTTAATGAGAATATTGCCTACATCCACTCTTTGTACCAACCAGGTGACATTTCTTAAAATAAGAGGGATGGCGAATTTCAGCTGATCAGCTGTTTTTGGTGGGTTTCAAACTAGTTTTGTTCACAGACTATCACAATGGAACCTTAATTCCATGCATTTCAGCAGTTTTTTAAAAACTCCATTTCCATCCTTGAAACTAAAGTCAATAACTTTATCAGGAGAATGACATAAATACCAATACTCTATCATCATTCACAAAGATTACAGTGTGTAAGAATGGGAGTTTGAGATTGGGAGATTGGTTTCTTGGTGAAATGAACTCGTATCAAGACCAGCCCAACATTGTTTCTCTAGCAGTAACCATAGTCTGTAACTAAGCCCTCTTGTTGTGACAGTCCAACATATTGGTGTGTTGCAGCACGCGTCCAAGGATGTGGAGAAGATGATTTTGGGCAACAAGTGTGATATGAACGACCGGCGCCAGGTGTCCAAGGAAAAGGGCGAACAGGTAACACATCCTTCATTAACTGATCTTGCAAATTAAAAATCAATAATAGTATAAGAATAAATTGTGTATCTTGGCCTTAATAGCAGATCAATATATCTCAATTCAAATTGAGACCATTATTCATGGAAGTATTGCAAATGGACCTACAAGACGATTAAGATCGCAATCATGATTATGATACAATACGTATACAAATACTCTACAATCTAAGAAAGAACGGCTATGACATATATGTTATATCTTAGATATGAACCTCATAAATCCAAAACAACAAAGAAACTTTAATATTGCAGAGAAAATAATAAATATAATACATATTCTTTTTGCTGTCTAACTGTTAATCTTTCTAAAATAGAATGAAAACTTAACTTTGTCAGCTTATGAAGTTTTCTATTTGAAACAATTTACCTATATAATATTGGGATGTATTGTCACTCTCGGTGGTTACTCAATGTATCATGAACCCTCATGATATAGATATTTTCTAAATGATTTTTGTATCAATGGACTCATATTATTTGTACATGATGTATGCATCACTAAAGATAACCATCCCTTTGATAAAAAGAAAAAAAAATATCTGGACTTTTCAAAATGTTGTGCGTCTATGACCGTATGCAAAATAAGTGGTTCTATACATGAGCTGAAGGCTCCTAGTGGCTGCATGTGTTGAATGTATGAGTTGAGTGAAGGAAGAAAAACAATTTTTTGCTGAAAATTAATCGGATATGTGTGAAAGTTTAGTTTGATTAGTCACCATGTTTTAGATAATTTTTTTTAATAATATTTCCAATGATGAAATATGCCATTTATCGGTGAAAATAGAACCTGTTTACATGGTATTCGACGAGAAATGTCAAATATCCTCTTTAACTTTGTGGGTAATCTTATCAAGGTTCAATTTTTTCATGGGATACCCTAGCGTAAAATTCTTTTTTTTTTACGGTGAAGCCACGTCAATAACAATGCTCGGACATCACTGTTTGCCTAAAACGCTCTGTTTCAAATTATCAGTAAGCTGGTAATCCGCCTTTTCCTGGATGCAGACTTTGATTATTTTACTTGATTTTGAGACTTTGGTAATAAACAGAATAGTAGTTCTTGACCGCTACTTTTGCCCTAATATCATAATAGTTCTAATATTAAGGCACTCCTGTCGTAAACATGATATGACATGGACACTCATATAATATCCTCTATGTCTCTGTTCACAGCTGGCAGTTGAACACGGAATTAAGTTCATGGAGACGAGCGCGAAGGCTAGCATCAACGTGGAGGAGGCGTTTTTCACGCTGGCACGAGACATCAAGCTCAAGATGGACCGGAAATCAGTGAGTAGGACAAGGGCAGACAACTCTACTCTTCAATAAAAGAGTATTTTTGATGCCCTTTTGACCACTTTTTGAGAAATCTCATGAATGCTGCACCCTTAGTCTTCAAATTTGGTGATAGCCTTAATTGCGAAATTTCGCAGACTCCAGTTGATCAAAGTGAGCTTTAACTTATTATTAGGTCACCACAGCAGTTTAATTACTTTTCAAATGCTTGTGAACATATCACATGAACCGTTGGGCCCAATGGCTCCAAATTTATTGACAGCCCCAATGACACCCCTTTCTAAAATTAAGGTATTTTTTACAACTTGGGCAACTTGCCTTTGATTCAAATTTGTGACAAAAGCATTTTCACACATTCACACATTTCACTCATCCTGCCTTCAACCAAATTATCAAAACTAGTAAATTTATCTCAATCCATTCAATGTTTGCGGAGGGGACTATTGCCATGTTAGTCGCAAAAACTTGTCTTTTATGAAATTGTAATTGCCTTCATTTATATGATAATTTGTTTTCCCAGGATGCATCAGGACAGTCAAATCGACCAGGATACCAGTTGAAGAAGGAAAACACTCCCAAGAAGTCCACATGGAGGTGTACCCTTCTCTGATTGGCTGATTTCTGTAAATGTGATCGAACTAGTTTTGTAAAAGACTCTGCCATTGGTGGAAATGGAAGCCAATGGCAATATGCAGTAAAGGCTCCCCCTCTGTACTCATTTGTGGGGTGGTTGTCGTGGAAACCATTGGTGACCCTTTTGGAGGAGACGTTATCAAGTTTCCTCCGTGATGCATAAAAATCATGAGACTAGCTTAACATCGACCAAGCTGATTGGAGAGAGGGAAGTCCTGGATGTTAAATATGAAAAAATAGAGCCTGATAATAATTCATTTTAATCTTGTATTGGGAAAGGTAAGCGATTTGAGTCAAGGTGATTCATAATCACTGATTTCTTATCATTTCTCGAAGTTTTGAGTTGACTATAAGAATTGTTATATTACTGTAAGTGTTTTCAATCATCTGTAAATGGTAAAAATAATCATATTTGTTGTTTACCAATGACACAGATATTTGACTCTCTCCCAAGGATCAAGAATTTGTCCTCAATCCCATATTTATAAGCCCCTGGCCAGTCCAAGGCAATCAACACTGTAAACATATAACATAACCTTCAATTCCTGCGAGTTGGATACTCTTAATGGTTGGTCTTTGCTTATTTGGCTTAAGTGTTAGATATAAAATGCAAATTATTATTTTCGCATGCTGGATTGATAATCAGTTCACTAATTGAACATCAGTCCATACACAGAAAGATTTGAAACATAATTCTACTGATATTTTCTCTGGAAATTTAATCTAATCAGTTGTTTATTTGTCATTATTTGTGTTTTATACATTTTATGAATGAACATTACACGTACTCAACAAAATATAACAAAATTTATCAATAGTATTTTTGCATTTTGTGGTGTCTCAGTTTATTTTGCTTTGTTCATCCTTACCACACTCGCACATTGCATTAATACTTGAAAATCAGTTTTTTGGGAAAAAATAGAATTACCTTGCCATCCATTTTAGTCAACAAAAACTTTTGTGTTAAAAATTAAAAAGATCAGGAGAATTTTTCGTTACATTTGTTATGATATTTATTGATAAAGTTTATGTATTTAAAAATTATATTCCCAAAATATTATTGACTCAAATAGGACATTACATAAAGTTCAGTTCTTCATGCAGCTTGGTCCGATGGTCTGCTTAACTTATTGAATGATAAAAGACTGTACTTCATTTTGTACATAAGGAATTCTTGCAATAAGAAAAGCAACATTATTTGTAAATATTCTTGACATGTGATGCGTCCTGGCAACCGGAGCCCCTTTCAGCGGATTATCTCTCTTGTGATTATCTCCCTTGGGCTTCACACCTTGGGCTTCAAACCTTGGGCTTTTAATGTGGAAGGTGTATATGTTTAAAATGCTACACAAGTTTTGCTAAGGAGGATTCATTTCTATGAGAAGGCTAGCTGGTAGTGCTTTGAAGAACCATACGATATGGCTAAGTACTTTAGAGGGTTCATTTCTATGAGAAGGCTAGCTGGTAGTGCTTCAAGAACCATACGATAAGGCCCAATTGTAACACAGGACACTTGGGAAGAAATGACTTTAAGAGCCTCTGTAGGGAGAATAGATACATGCATGTACATGTTTGTTACTCTTTGTTACCAACCATGTTATACTGAAATAAGCAAACGTCCAAAGATTTCATTACACTGAATAGGCACTGTGGTAACAGGTGGTCTCCAAGCATCTATGAAATAGTATGTTTTATAACATTGAATACGGAGAGCTGGCCCAGCAGAATTTTAATGTTCTGAAGGTGAGCACCGCAAGCATGATGAACATGTGTTGGCAGAAGGCTGTACAACCTGGTGGCTGTATAGTGTTTCGAGTATGGTTCAAGGTACTGGTTGGAAAAGGGCTCCGGTTGCCATGGTGAGAAGATTTAGGTACATTTTGTTTTGTTTATAGACTTGGCTTATTTGTCTTTCATTTTAACACCACCTGATCTGATTAAGTAAGAATCACATCACATCTGACGTCATTCTAATAACGCTTAAGTTACCTTGTTTCTGTGACTTGCCAAGAATCTTGTCACTAGCCAATCTGGTATTGAATCAATCTTCTCCAGGGTCTGATGATTACTTTGTCGAAGTAGTATTCATTTGGTCCAGTACATTATAGAAAAAAACATGCAAAAACATGTTTAATGTTAGCCGTGTGTAATCTACAAAATAGATTGTAGACCATCTTCATTTTGTTTAATAATTGGATATCATGATCGACTTGATATCAAATAGTGAAAAATTTATTCACGTCTTAGGATTCTTTTACACTAGGCATATGCAAGTTTTTTTTCCTTTAAATGAAACTTATTTTTGGCAAAGTCGATGGTTACACATCGTCGTCTTTTTAGGAATGGCTTCTGAATGTTTTTTGGAAGGTCAAAGTAACAGTATGGTAATGGTTAGATGAACTTCGTTTGTGATGTGATCTTATTTATGTAGGTAGATGAACCACCATACCATTATGCAGCTAACTATCCACTAACTTTCAAAAAGTCGACCCTGCTATATCAAGGAAACATGCTACTGTCATAGCAACATGTTACTCTTTGTTTTAGATTGGTCTTTAACTCTGTCAGTTGATTGTAACCTAGGTCCAAATTCAACCAGGGCCTGTCAACTGATTGTAACCTAGGGCCAAATACAACCAGGGCCTGAAATGCAAGCTGGGGAAATGAATGCTTGAGAAACCATTTTTAAAGAAAATTTGTTACGGTTTTACTTTAGGAACCCCCTAAGGTTGTATTCGAAGATACATATTAGAAGTGTTGTAATGGAATCAGTACTTTTTGAAGAGGAAGATATTTGAAATTGTTAAATATGTATACATACCATATAAATCTTTCCCTGGCAAATTGTTTGAATATTTCATGTTTTATTGAAGGAAATTTTTCACTCTTTGGAGTGTTTATTCTCAAAATTAAAACATGTACTTATTTGAGGTGATTTTATGAATCTTTGTGCATTTTGACTCCTGTAGAATATCAGCTAACATATTCCCAAATATCCTAGACACAATATTCAGGTATGATTAATTTCTTTTCAGAATATTTGTGTGAAATTTGATGTCAAGATAACCTCCTTTTATCGAACCCAGACAAAACCCTGAACCATTTCATTTCACTTACAAATATATATCCCAGTGAAAGAAAGTTGATCTGTTTGAAATTGAGCTTTTATTAGTGATGTAAAAGCCTTTTAAAGGGCTAGATTTAAAAATAAGTAAAATGATTTTGAAAATCTGTTTGTTTGAAATGATGAAACAGTTACCATGAAAATATGCATGCATGTATGTACCAAGTGTAATATTGTCTGTATGCATGGGAGAATGTATTCATGAATAAATATTTTATTTATAAATATAACGAGGACTGTAACTTAAAAACCCAAATAGCTTGATGATAGTGCTACATAATTTGTGGCATTGAGATGATTTGAAATATTTATGTTTCCTTCATCATAATCCTTATTTTTGATTGAATATTTCTGCTATGTCAACCTTCATTGTCTGTTCGATTTAGAAAGATAATATTAAGAATTGTTTGGTTAACCATTGTCATTTTCAAGAATAGGTAAATCGGTTTTAATTCTTGTGAACATCCTGAATTCAATAGTTTAATTCCTAAAATCTTGACAGAGGATTCCAAATTCCTCTTTTGATTTCTTGTCTTATTCTAGAAAATGAATGTTTTTTATTTGAGAAGAATTTGGTGCCATGTGTAGGTTTTGTGTAAGATCACTAAGAAGCATCCTTGCTCACTCAGTGGTAACATAGCTGACACGACCTGAGGCCACTCCTTGGGGTGTCAGGTTACCTCCCTTTGAAAGCTTCCATTCAACAGCATGTGTTGTGAGCATTAAAGTTATCTCCCTTTGAGCATCCTTGATATCTCTGTAGCTTAGGCTTTTGGACCACATCATGTTTATTGACCATTTAAGGGGAGATAATCACAATGATATGAAACTGTAGGCAACGATTGAGGGATAGTGTATATAAATGGAAAAGTAAAAGGGACACTCCGTGAGTTGTAGCAGTCTAGTGCGCCTATTTTATCAATGGTGTCATGTTATCACAAGGTTAAAGCATAATTTGCCTCTGCAGCAATGTCCAATTGTTGACATTTTATTCAGCGGCGTACGTGCGGAGGTCCAGATTCTTGTTTAATCCATATTTAATTTTTCATTCCAATTTTAAAGCCTTGGTAACCAAATACCTTAGGTGGGCTCCACTCAAGTCTTCTAATTTGGTAAGGCTTACATACCATTTTGGTGACCTTGACTTATTTTCATCATTTGGGGATGAATATGTTTTAAGCCATTATATGTCATGAAAATCACGGAGTGTCTCTTTAATGTGTTTACAAAGGATACATTGTGGCCTGATGAGATTGATTACATTTCAAACGTATTTCCAATTTTTATTAATACAGAGTCCAATGACAATTGTTGGTGCAGAATTTGTTCTTGATCCTCATTTATGCTAGTTGGCATATGGTTTTCCATTGTTTGTTAGTTCTATTGAAATTGATACGGAAGACAATCTTTCTGAACTGTTTGTTAAAGAGAACCTCATAATTTCAATAGTATTTCTCAAAACATCTGAGGAAAATTGGACATTTTTGCATATTTTGCTTTGTCTCAATATCCCCTAAAGTTTTCATCACAAGCATTCGGTGACTATGGATAGTTTTCATTATAGCGACAGCCTCTGCTAGTGGAGTGGTACACGACTGTTTTCTAGAGAAATATTGTTCATAGAATTAACCCTCAAGATCAGTGTATAAAAGGTAACTAATTTCCACTTAATTTATGGTTTTGGTATGTGGCTGGAATGTCAAGTTAATGCATTATATATTAACATTTTGTTCTATAGCAAGGGGAATTCTGTTTCGGTTTATGATTGTGATATTTCTCTCTTCTCCATGGGGTATTGAATGCTTTTTTGTAGACAGCACGCAAATGTTTTTATATCATCTGTAAAATGTCCAGAAATTTCAGTCCATATGAAAATGCCTTATCCTTCCAATTGTCTTGTTAATTTGCCTAGTTGATATAAATATGCTTTGTCCATACTTGACTTCATTTCACTGTGTAAATAAATTGTTGTTACAATCTTGCTCTAGTGTTGTCATATTTCATATTTTATTTAGTTACTTTGTAAATTAGCCTTCTAAAGCATCCTGTGTTATCAGGGCTGAAAGTTTCGATGTTCTTTTGTTTATCAATTTCCTCTCCACAGAGGTAGTTGCTTTATTAATTCCTATACAACCTCTGTTCTAATACAAGCTTTTGTTTATCAATTTCCTCTCCACAGAGGTAGTTCCTTTATTAATTCCTATACAACCTCTGTTCTAATACAAGCTCTGCTCATGCTTTGTAAATTAGCCTTCTAAAGCATCTGGTGTTTTCCACAGTTGAATGTTTGATGTTCTTTAGTTTATCCATCCTCTCCGCACAGAGGTAGTTCGGTTATAAATACAACCTCTGTTCTAATATAAACTCTCCTCATACTTTCGGGAGGTTTCCCCTGGAGGCAAAATATTGCAACATAAACTATCTTTCAGCTAATGAAAACACTGTATGCATGGAGAACATATTTGTCATCACCCAGGCCTTTACATTGATGCATTGACGAAGTAAGGAATGTTCTGTGTACAGAAGACTTGAAGTGCAATGTCCCTTTTCAAATAATAGTTAGCTTTTAGAATGCATACCGAAATAGCGTTTAGAATGATAATTTTTGAATCAGCATTGCTGATCTACAACTAACTTAGATTGCATTTCTTGACTGAGCAACGCTTGTATTAGGACAGAGGTTGTATACGGATTTATGACGAAGCTACTCCTTGGTCTTTTCATCAGGAAAATCTGTACTGAAATCGCCGGCCCTTGCTTTGTGTTTGACAATGAAACTGCTACGCCGCCAGGCTTGTGAACCTCTCAAAACACGTCTGACAAGATGCTTTGTTCTTAGGTTGAAGAAATCTGCTTGCAATTCCAACTATATTAGCTAACACTTTCGCATTAACAGCCAAACAGGAGGGAGCTTTTGATTTCGACCTCAAGTTTCTGAGCACGCACTGAAAAAGACTCTTTGAATTTGCGCTACCTAAAACTGTTTAAGAATGTCCGTTCCTCAAATCTGAAGTATAAAACTTTTTTCTAACTTGTTTTTTTCAAAGGTTTACATACATACATATATACATACATACATAAATACATACATACATACTTAAAAATACTTATATATATAGCGCTAAAACCAGAAAACTGCCCTGAAGCGCTTTAAATAACACATGAAAGAGTCAGGTAGTCAATCAAATGCAATATTAAAATAGTGTGTTTTAAGTCCGGATTTAAATTTCGAAAGTTCATCTATGTCTTTAAGGTTTTGAGGAAGGTGATTCCATAGAGAAGGGCCGGCAACTTGAAATACGCGATCACCAAATGTTTGAGTTCTGGATGATGGTACTTTAAGGAGATTACTGTCGGAAGATTTAAGGCATCGTGCGGGTTCATAGATCTGAATGAGAGCTTGTAGATATTCAGGAGCTTATTCATTTAGACATTTATAAACAAGGAGCAACAAGTTGTTACAATCTTGATATATATGCAATATA
Organism: Phorcus lineatus; assembly: GCA_921293015.1. NCBI lineage: Eukaryota > Metazoa > Mollusca > Gastropoda > Trochida > Trochidae > Phorcus > Phorcus lineatus. The sequence continues at coordinate 6,069,170 of OV121093.1, read as the reverse complement.
TTGGTATATTTTGTTTCATTATTGTTTTATATCAATAATATACTTAAGGGATTTTTGTAACGCAAAATATCAGTAGAGGTACAAGGCCTGGTGCGACCAGAGAGAATCAGTATGTGATGAAAGTATCAAAACTTAGAAATCGATTGAAAATATCTTCCCATTCGACTTTGTTTTCAGGCGCAAAAAAGTTTGTGTCAAATTTGCTTCGGGATTTATAGTCAAGATTATGTTGTTAGATTTACATTTCTTAAACCTGTCGGGATTCATTAAGTTAATTAGAATCAGAACAATTCGGTGAAAAAGTCTTTTTTGCTAATACGATTATTCACAGAGAATGAAAATAATCACCACATACAAATTCCCAGCCAATAATCTTACTGTTCAAGTGTAAATTGGTCAATTGTTTCTGGATTAGAAATGTTTTAGTTGTTATAAGGTACAAAAATTGGATAGGATACTTTAAAAAAACAACTTTTTATTCTTTTATTTGTTATCAATACTTTCCCTGATTTGTTTTCAGACTTCTAAAATGCTTCCGAAAGATTCCAGTTTAAGCTAATGGTAAATTGATAAGTACCTTCATTGGTCATGGCAGTTAATAGTTCGTATTTTAAATCATTTATTATGAATATTGATTGAAATATCTATTGCAACATTATTGAAATTAGAGGGCCCCTTTTATTAAGTATTTTAGGGCTTTTTACATTTTCGGGACTTTAGTAAAACCTCAGAAAAAACGTTTGGAATTTGCTAACACCTTTTCAAAAGATATCATTATTGTTTCAATTGGTATCTGCTACAATGCATCATTTAAAAGGGTATAGCGATGAAAATGTCACTATTTTCAGTGTATTAACTTACAATGTACCTGATGTTTTATCGGGCAGAAATAGTGTTATAATTACACAATTCGTTTCAACTGTTACAGAGCACATAATTTTCAAATCAAATCCTACTGATTCAAGGCGTCTTGTAAGTTATTGGATTTGGCCATTATAACTTTGTTCTTCTTTCTATAGCGATCATACCTTTAATGTTAACGAAATGACATCACGCAAATTATTTGTATATGCGATAGGCAATATGGATCTATTTATTTCACCCATGCCATTATCACTCAATACAATTAGAATTGCATTATCGACAATAGCTATCCCACTAGCTTGATAACGTTGGAGTAGAACAACACTTCCCTCACCAGTAAAGAAAAGTCTGTGTGCTTAATGAACCCCTGCAATTCAATATAATCAAAGGATCAAGTTTTAAATCTAATATATATGAACTTAACCCAGGCAGTATTACGAGACCAAAAGAGATGCAATACATTCGGACGATTATGTTTAAGCCAATGGAACTTATATCACTATATGAACTCCATTGATGGTAAAAAGTCTTTCAAGTTCACGTTTAATTCTAGATAACCAATATCGGTTATCCGGGCTTAAGCATAGCAACAATATATAGCGGAAACAATAATTGTTAAATTGAAACGCTTTAGATGAAGCAACTGAGCTTTGAGACATCTGTTACCAGATCTTCATATGCTCTCTGCACTCCTGACAAACCAGGCAGTTAGAAGAAGAGTCAACTGGAAGGACAGGGCTTGTGGGTCTAAGTATTTGGAATAGATATATCACATTTTCTTAAATTCAGGAGTACAATTTGGGATCGAGAGAGAAACCACTGGAGAAAAGTATTGTAACTCGATATATTTATCACGTACAGAAGGTGAATCTCAATCTTTCGTCAATCTAACCTTTGAATTCATATAAGAATTTTACTGATACTATTTCAAGTTTGAACATTTAAAAGCATTTGAGGATTTGACATTTTGGTAGTGCTTTGAACAACTGAGGTTTTGAGCTGGACATCTGGACTGGAGAGGAATAATATCGAACCTTTCAGACATTTTCTTCGTGCAGGTCAGCGTTTACACACGTAAAAATAATTTGATATCAAGACATGAGATTTGACCTTGACAGAAAACTGAATAATAAATAATTGTTAAAAGCATTTAGTACCCCCAAAGAGACGTGAGATAACAGCTTGAAATAAGCATCTGAGGATTCAAACCTAACAGACGACTGAATTATAATCATCAAGTATATCGTATTTTCCTATGAGGAAAGCTACAACATGTTGAAGCAGGGTTTGATATCATGAATAATCCATCTATATTCGTAAAGAAACAGACCTCAGTCTAATTTCACAAGACGTCCCACGTCCCGTCCTTTCCTCGTTTTATTTCGTTTTGTTTGAAACCGTTTTTTGTGGAGTTTTAGGAAGACTTTAACACGGATTGATTATTCAACAACTGAATGAAAATGATATTTATTTTGCTCTTTTCGCTCTTTCATTACTCCTCCGCGTCTTGTTTTCAATTGATGGTCATTAAAAACCATCAATACGATGACAAGGAAGTCTCCCAGTCTGTGCTGTGGACGTGGAGCAATCTTACAAAGATAGAATGTCTCCACAAGTGCTACAGTGATAAGTACTGTGTGAGTTTCCAGTACAGCCTCTCCGCACCAACCTGTTCCGGTTTCAACGAGAAGTTTCTGGATCAATCTGTCCCTACGGTTGATCGTCCTGGATCAGTGATGTTCCTGATCTCAAAACGTGAGTTCCAGTTAACATGTTTTCGTATTAACCATCAACTTACATACTGATTGTCGAACGTCAACTTAATGTAGAGTAGACGCATTTATTTCTGTATGTCTACACGCCTTTCCCTGCAGACTATGCTCCATACAACATACTGTTTGCTTTGATGTGCAAAATAACTTTCTATACTTTGATCAGAAATTTACCACAGAAAGTCCAAAATAGGAAACCAGCGAATGAAGACCAACTTGTGACAAACAAAATAAATAAACTTAATCGTTAATTCATTCTCATAGAGTACAATCGTGCCATAATATCTGTGTCAAAGAAAAAAGCATTAGAATATGGGATATTTTTTATTTTATACTTTTAAGGGCCACAGAGTATGTTTTTGAAGTCAAATATGTCAAACTTCATAAATAGTTTTATTTCATCGAGAAGAGTTTGTTCTGAACAACAGCACTTGGCAGTCGTGATTTGTGATCGAAAATCGGACAATGGCGCTCGTCAATGAATCAATAGTAATTTTTTAAACTGATTTACAGAAGACACGATAAATATGCAATTTTAGAGGGGCGATTTGAACTTAACTTAGCACATATAGTATTTTTGCTCTTATTTCAGCCTCAGAAAAACTTACTCAGTGTCACTTTAAGCTTCTCAATAATGGCAGAAAACGTTTTGAAATTGGTTGACATCGGACTAATTGTAATTATTAATTTAGATAACAAGACACGATATCTAAAACATACATTTTGGATTTCAAGTCGTTTCATTTGCATGTCGTATAAGGAGTCTATATTAAAGTAATGGTTACTATATCTTAAAATTTTGCAAACACCATTGTTGTCAAATATTTTTGTTAGTTGTCAACTGCGTAAACCATCGATTGGCTAAAGGGACACAGGGTTGTAATTCAGCACTTGGGCCAAATTCATTAACTGCGGCCTTCAGACTTATTCAGCAAGACACCACAAACAGTTTCAATTTCAAACATACTCATCTGAATAACTTCTGGACGGAACACAAAAACACAACTTATTGGACGGAACTAACAATCCGCATTCCGCATAAAGCGACACGATAAGAGTATGTTATTGGAGTCAAATATGTTAATGGTGTAAATGTATCGAGATGAAGTGGTTGTATCTAAAAATCCCAATCTTAGAGATTATCACTTCAGTAAAGAAACAATAAACATGATTAAGTTGTAATTTTTGTTTGAAAACCGAGCAGTGACGCGCGCCAATGACTCGAACATGATTTTAGAAACTTATCGCCAGCAGACAAATATTTTTTGGTATTGTTTTGAAGCTCATTAAACGCATATTCATATAAATTGGACTCAAAATGTCGACTTAATGTGACTGTTTTCGTGTCATCATTGGCAACATGAATTTATTCTAATTTGGCAATTTACAGATATAAACGCGAGTTACGGGAGGATATTTGATATTAAATCAGGGCAGATGGTATTTTGGCTCTTGTAACATGTAATGTTATGAAACATACTCTGCGTCACTTCAATGCATTCGTATGATTTGACCTTGAAGTTTTTATGAACTTCCAGCCCCAGGTCGGATGGAGTCAGACTGTCAGACGGACACTGACTGCAACTCTCTGGCCCAGGCCTACTGTCATCAGGGATGGTGCCGGTGTGGCGTGGGGCATGATGGGACGGCAGGGGGGACGATCTGTCGCTCTCTCTCAGGTAGCCGTTTACGTTTGACATAGAATCTTCAGATAGACATTGACATACGTATTCATATTCAACAAGTGTCAAATATAAAAAGTGTTGAAAATAAAAGTTCTTTACAAGCGTTACAAACTGTCGCTCACTCACAGGTAACCGTTTACTTGTTAACTTCAGTTAAACATCAACATACGTATTGATAATTAACACGTGTTGAAGATAAAATGTCTTTACAAGTGTTACAAACTGTCGCTCACTCACAGGTAACCGTTTACTTGTTAACTTCGGTTAAACATCGACATACGTATTGATAATTAACACGTGTTGAAGATAAAATGTCTTTACAAGTGTTACAAACTGTCGCTCACTCACAGGTAACCGTTTACTTGTTAACTTCGGTTAAACATCGACATACGTATTGATAATTAACACGTGTTGAAGATAAAATGTCTTTACAAGTGTTACAAACTGTCGCTCACTCACAGGTAACCGTTTACTTGTTAACTTCGGTTAAACATCGACATACGTATTGATATTTAACAAGTGTTGAAGATAAAATGTCTTTACAAGTGTTACAAACTGTCGCTCACTTACAGTTAACCGTTTACATGGTAACTTTAGTTAAACATAGACATACCTATTGACATTTAACAAGTGTTGAAGATAAAAGTTCTTTACAAGCGTTACAAACTGTCGCTCACTCACAGGTAACCGTTTACTTGTTAACTTTAGTTAAACATCGACATACGTATTGATATTTAACAAGATGAAAATCATCACCAAGAATGCATAACTTGAAAACCTAAAATGATTACTTGGAGAGAGGGAGATAAGGATTCTCCGATTTAAAGGATGCTTAGATTGAGCTCCCAATGCTATAACTATTGGTTGAAGGGATTCTCGGATGTCCTTTTATTCCAGAATGAACCTCCTTCAACGACGTATTCTCCCTGTACACCAAAAGCGTGATAGTTTCGCAGGATATCACCTCTGTAGCTGGTGCATCTAGATCTGTATGTCTGCAGTCCTGTCTGGAGGAACCAGACTGTTCATCAGTAGATTATGATCACATCAGTGACATCTGTTCCCTCCAGTCCGTCGCCTGGGTGGATGCAGCCAGTGTGCTTGAAGGTACCAGCAGTATATATGACCACTACCAACGCGGATGTAACTGGTGAGCTGGGCAGCGTCGTGGGTCATCTTACAGTGATCACGAATCTGGCGAATATCGTGGGTAATAATGTTGAATCATGTAGTTTCATTTGAAAATTTTATTCATCGTGCAACTTAGGAACCTTTTGTGCAGTGTCGTTGGATGTCTTGCAGTGATCATTAATCTGGAGAATTTCATGGGTTATATTGTGTAATTAGCGTTTCATTGGAAAATGTTGTTTATATCGTGTAACTGAAGAATTCTTTTTAGCAGTGTCGTTGGATATTTTACTTTGAACTGTAGAATTGTTTGTCCCGCAAATATAATTTGTTTCGCTGTATATGTGTGCTTCACCATGGGCATATATTAGATGGTAGGTGCATGTTTATTTCATTTGATAACATGGTTATATGTAAACCGATTTGGCTTGTTTTACTTTGTTTGAAACTGATGACATAAATTAATCGAACCATTTGTTGAAATATCTTGCACTGATCATGTTACTGGTGATTTCCTCATTAAAAGAATGATGACCTATTATGTTAAATTGGCGAATTACTACTGCAGTATCAACAGTATATATTTTGGAAAGGTTGTAAAAAATAAGTGGTCCGTTGTTTCTACAATTTGTACATTTATATCATAGTAAGTAAAATGCTGTTAGTATTATAAATGTTCTTATTTTGTCACTGGCACGTGTCACAACTACGAAACAAAGAAAACTGCTGCTGCACTGTGTAGCCTATTTCCTCAAGTACAACCCCGGGTTCTATTTCGTTAAGTACCCCATGCCCCTTAGGTTCTATTCCATGCCCGGGTTCAATTTGAAGTCCTTCTTTAGAGTGTTATACCCGGCTTGTTAATATTCAGCTCCCTATGATACGCTGGGTTGTAATTGAGGCCCGGGTAGAATTCGAGGCTCGGGTCGTAGTCGAGGAAATACGGTATGTAGAAGGCCGGCATGGAAGGTGACGTTGACGTATCTTTCTCATCTGATTTATATATTTTTGCAGTGATTTTGTTTTTTCATGTTGTTATATTGGAAATATAATATCTAAGTTTTTTCAATTAACTTTGTGATCATTCTCATGCGCAATTGCTCTCACTTCCAATGAACACCATGCCATATTTGATTTAACAACTGCTCTCAAGACAGCTATAACCAAATACTGTGTTGACCAGGAACTTTCATGAACATTTTAAGCCACCTTATTAAGACTCATTTGACGTTGTTATTATTGATGTTTATTATCTTCATATTGTAATCTTAAACCCTTTCTTTATCATCAATAAAATTGCTATAAGTGTATTCATTTGTTTATCATATTTTGCTTGTGTATCCATAAAATAATATATAATGATAATAATCATACCAAAATATGCAGATCTGTTTTGTTTATTTGTTTTTGCTCCATCAAATCCTCGAAATATATCTAGTGATAGAATTTGAATTAGAATAAGCGTGTTTTGTATCCAGCCTCTGTTTGGCATAAGTCACATTTGTTGCTATACTTCATTCTATATAAATGTTGGTTTGTTGGTAATATTCCGTAAATGATGCTGTGTTTACTGTCGGCGTATGCCCTGTGTTTGAAAGAGTTGCATCCAAGCAACTTTGTGCATGCATGGTGACCTGTATATCGAAAGCGAGACCATCCATTCTCCCAAGAAGACAGACGACAATTGCCTTTGTAACTCACTTGTCCTACATGTTATTGCTTGAATAACTTTGATAAAAAAAATCACGAAATAAGACTACCAATGCTTGAAGATCATTTGCAGGTTGTTGGTTTTTCAAATATTTGGTTTTGAACTTTTCGGTTGCAATTAAAGTTTTCATTCATAATGTATACTATCCCAAAAAAGTAACGTATAGGTGATTTTTCATAATTGAAATCGAAATATTTTTATTTGTATTATTTTTATTGTCCAAAAAAGTAATGATATTGATGATACTGACAAGTTGCTTTCGTTTTCTTTTCCAAAAATGGATCTTACATGGAAATGTTGACTTTGGTGAACATTTTAAGGGTAAATCAAAAACGCTTCGCCACAACGCAACACGTGCAATTACGCACGTGAAAGTTTTGTGGAAAATGCATGCAGTGTGTGGCTATAAAAAGGGATGCCGCATTCGGATTTGCCACTTGTTTGGAGATTGATTGTAAGACACTCCATGGTGGCACGTCTTGACGCTATAACAAGAAACATCGCCATCGGAAGACTTCAAGCTGGAGAGTCCCAATGTTCGGTGACAGGAAGTCTCCACGTTAGCCAGCTAGAGCACCATTTCAAGACTTTTCGACAGGTTCTTTCAGACCAACACGACAAATGACAGTCCCCGTTCAGGCAGGCCATGTGTCACCACACCAGCTCAAGATCGCTACATCCGGGGCATCCATTTGCGTTATCGCACAACTACTGCCGAGAGTACTGCAGGCAACATACCAGAACTGAGAAGAATTTCAAGCCAGACTGTAGGGAACAGCTTGAGGGAGGATGGATTGAGAGCCAGGAGACCCTACGTTGTCAACGTTCCACGTCGTCAACACCGTGCCAATCGACTTCGTTGGTGTAACACAGTTGGTGTTTGGAATCTTCGCAACTAGCGCCTAGTTTGGTTCAGTGATGAATCCAGGTTCCTATTGCGGAGGCGAGATGGCAGAAACCGTGTTTAATGGCGTCGGAACTAACGTTTTGCCGCTTACTGTGTTCTTGAGGTGGACAGATTTGGTGGAAGCAGCGTTATGATGTGGGCGGCGATATCGTACACTGGTCGCACCAATTTAATCCACGTTCATGGAAATTTGACGGTCGTACGCTAGAGACAACATCCTGCAGCCACACCCCCTGCCCGTTATTGACGTCCAATGTGAACTGTTCCAGCAGGACAACGCCAGGCCACATGCTGGACGAGTCACTGGAGATTTCCTCGCCAGAAACAACATTAATAAGTTCCAATGGCCGTTTCGTTACCAAGATTTGAATGCAATTGAACATCTTTGGGATGAACTTGATCGACGTCTTCTTCAGCGTCAACAACAGCCTCAAACTCTACAAGAACTGGCTCTATTTGTGCAGCAGGAGTGGCAGACGATTCCAAAACCAACCATATAGCGTCTAATCCAGTCGATGCCAAGGCGGGTGAGAACTGTCATCAACGCACAAGGTGGCCACAACAGATGCTAACTTTCTACGGACGTCTGTGAAATATTGTGAAAGCCATATCTAATGTTTTTACGTAATTTCGTTAATTGATATTTCCTTAAATCTGATGTAAAAACTCACACTTGTAACTTCATTTCCTTTCAATTTATATGCGTTTGAAAATACAACAATTTCTCCTAACAAATCTGGCTATGCGTTTCTTTTTTTTGGATAGTATATATGTAGTTATAGACTCTCCTCTATACACAGCCGTTTAATTCGAGGGGATTGCCGGAAAGTTTATATTCTATGTGTTCACTTAGTTAACCTTTCCCAATATAGTAATACTTTTTTAAATTTAAAACAATAAGTATATTATACTTCTTACCACAAGACTTAAAGTTCTAAAAATCATCACATTACCGGGACGATAATTTCATATTTGTAACTGATATTACAAAATCATTTGACGATTTATGAATGAACATAATGATTAGAAAGAACTTTTTAGAGTTAAGCCTAAGTAGTCTCAAAATCGTTATCGTAAATTCAAACACATGAATTTTTTAAACATACAATATGTTTTATATTGCTTACTTTGTTTGTTCATGATTTTATCACTCAACTAATTATCAATTTAACTGGATTGATATGCTGTGTGAACTATATTTATTTTATGATACTAGTATTTTAGATAATCGTTCACCACATTAGCCATTCAATACCATGGAAGACTTGATTGTACGACACGATTTTCAAAGACCAGAGACCAACCACGAATCATCAGTCATTACTTAAGGCAACCATGCATACCCTTAACATAATAAGCTTTGGTGTTGTTAGATTCCATTGTTAAAGAGGCTTGATAATAGATAGAACTTTGGCTTCCAGAGATGTGAAGTGTTCCGGCTGATTGAGCAATGATAATACTTATAACTAGCTCTGAGCATCAAGTGACAATCTTATTTAAAACTTACTTGAAGTCAGCTCGTTCATGCTGTGCAGTGTAAACAGGATGTTGATGCATTTGACGTTGTTGACATGTGTAAACAAACATGAGTGATATATAGAGATTAATACACGAGCGTGGATGTCATATTGTATTTACAACACGAGTGACTGAAAAATAATATTTTCCCGAGCGAGAGCGAGGGAAATATCAATTTTCAGGCACGAGTGTTGTAAATACAATATGACATCCACGCGAGTGTGTTAATTTCTTTATTATCCATCGTCTCTGAAGAAAAATAATTCCAAAATAAACCCGGGTATTCATATTCAGCCGCGATCTAAATATAGCAGTAGGCGTATGAATACAATGACGTCAATGTCAAGGTCGCGGCGCACTGACTCTGATGTTGTAAGACTAAATCTAGCGCCAATTTGAAATCGTCAAATAACGACTCTTTCTCGAAAGCGTCACACAGTTTGGATTTCAATAATCATTTAAACTTTAAGATTTATTTAAAAAAAAAATATAACACCAGTAACATTAATTTAAAAAAAATATTACCTCACATTTGAGAGAGTCTCTTCGATCACGTGAGCTAACAGTACAGTAACTGTTACTGCATTTGAAAGGAACACTTTGTCGAAACACTCTGATACACTCTAACAACATGAAGCGTCAAAAAGACAGGTGACTAGATTAACGACTGAACAACAACTTTATTTAGGTCAAAAGAATATCAACACTTGATCGGCATTTGGTTTTATTCGTCATCCGAAGAATCAGAAAAGACAACTGGACAGATTCGTCGACGCTTCGGGTTGGGTTCACTCGCAATCTGATTAAAATCAGATGGAATTCCGCTTGTTTAATTTCGTTTCGTTTTATTTCCGTTTCGTTTCGTTTCGTTTCAGTTTAACAAGCTATATTCCATCTGACACTGCCCCGTTAAGTTGAATGTCCCGGGCTAATGAGAATTAACCAATCAAATTCTAGGCTATTAATGCCATCAGCCTGGACTCCATACAACGTATGTTCGGTGTTGCGCGGAGTTAAGCATGGCGAAAACAGCCGATCTGTTCCAAGTGCTTCGTTCGGTGTATTCCGCGGTAGGTTTCCCTCGCATATGCGCTTCTACACAAATATGTTGGAGTTAGCATGTTTCTTCAGCGATCATTGAATATTGACATTTCATGTACTGTAAATATAAATATTTGAAAAATGTAGATATTGACAGAAGGCGCCATGTCCTCCTGTCTTACACCCAAACGGGTGTATTGTAAGACGAACATTTGCGTGATATGTGGTTTCTCGTTTGTGCAGAAGGAAATTTCAGAAACGGGTGCCTAAATTGTAAGAAAGTAGTTTAAAGAAAAACTACGTTTCAGTGAAGAGAGAAATACCATAAAGACCGAAAGGTTTGTTTACCTGTAGATTCCTTCGTCGTGATGCGCCAATGTGAAATTTAAAAAAGAAACACTTTTGTCCGTGTTTTAGACGGTTTTATTATCCCGATCTAGTACCCGATCGAGGGGTTTGCAGAACCTGACAACGATCCGACGCGAAGCGTGTTCGTTTCTTGCTTTGACCACTTTACAATACATTGAAAGGGCAGAATTGCCATACAATCTTAACGGTCCAGTAAACAATGCAAAATTTTGACTTGTTCGACTTTGAGTTCGGAATTTCCAAATTCTTCAGCTATTTCGCGGGGATGCAGTGATTTCGTAGACAAAACAATTTCGTAGACACGACATCCGGACAAATCGAGCAGTGAATTCGTAGACAGGTTTTAAAACAGGATTAGTAGTAATAATAACAAACCTTTATTTATCAAACTCAAGGATTCGAAAACTAATCGGTTCGATTAAAGAATAAAGTGAATAAAAACATAATAGTCAATTTTGTTGTATTTTGAAACTATTCAAGTAATCCGAAATTCATGTGTTATTATCAATTCATTTAGTTCTTGTTTGATCTTTTAAAAAAATAAATTAAGGTAACAGGCCCTCATGTCTAATGCTTTGCCTTTCGTTTGACTGAACTAAAATGAATAATAAGTCAATAACATATGAATGATATACTATATCATTTACAAATGAATTACTGGTGTCAGTTATTATTTCTGATGCTTTGTCATCTTCAATATCTGAAAGTTATATTTATATTCCGATTGCATTTCCTATGTTGTAGGTGAAGGTTTAGTTTTGAACATTCACATTTCTCGATCGATAACAATTTCACTTTGTCCCCTTCTCCTGTTAGTATTGTAATAGTTCATCTTTTGACATTTGATTATATTTAAATATGTGTGTATATAACAATACAAACATTGCTATATAGACAAAAGTTCGGACTGAAAGAATCAAAACAATTTAATATGTAACATTCGATATTGATCACTATCTGGAAGTTCTAAGAATGTTTAACAATTTATATGAGGGTCCGAAGTCGACATGACAAGCCAAAATGCTGATATTTTCAGTATAGTATAAGTACTGGGCCAGTGCCGGTTTGATACAGTATGCCACTACTGGCCCAGTACCGCACCAGCGTTGATAAACCGTACCGGCCCGGTGATGGCGCACGATGCTGAATTGCTACCTGGGATGATACAAACTACTATAAAAGATAATAATAATAAAAAATATTTTGACTTAGAAATAAAAATTTTGTACTGTCTACGAATTCACTGTCTATGAAATTGTGTTGTCAACGAAATTCCCGTATCTACGAAATGTTTTGTCTACGAGATCACCGCAAGCCATTTCGCGTACTTCGTCCGCCCTTTTAACGGTGACCCGAACAATGGAAGTAACGCGTAATCTGATTGGTTATATTTCAATAGGTTGTTGGTTGGGAGTTCAAGGACGAAGGTCAATCTGGTGACCCCTCTAGCGGGATAGTGTCAGATGTTAGTATCGCATATTGATGATGGACAAATGTTAAGCGCGCGATACTTCATCTGATTTTAATCAGATTGGGTTCACTCGCACTCGGGTGATCAGCTGATTGAACGGCACTGGCAGTCGCACCTGTTGCATTTCCAATGCTGATGTTGAAAACACCTCCGTAAATAGGCCCAGCAAAGATTGTGCGGATAATTTCAGAGGAAATTGCTTTGTTATTGTTCTGGACTGAAAAAACTTGTGAATTTTGTTTCGACGGAAGAATGTTTTGATCAAGATTGACTGGAAACACGTCAACGTCGCGAGAATTCGGGAGTGACAACTGCCTATTTGCTGGAGTTGGGGCCGACAGAAGGGAGCCAATATTTCTGTGCTGGGCATCCGACAATCGGGAATAATTGTTCACACTTTGCACATTTTTATGCCCAGACAATTGCATAATGTGCGTGGGAGGAACAGCATTGTCTTGTAACTTTTGAATGAGGTGTTTCCTTGCACTGTGGTTTGTGAGATGTTTATCACCAGTGATACCCGCTTTCGAAACCATGTTTTTCATTATCGCACCAAGTTTGTTACGGCCGATAGGCTGGCGTTTGAACCAATTTTGACCTGGAAGAGGTTTACATTTACAGGCAGTGGCAAGATAGTATGGACTATCATCTTTACAGAAATCTGAAGGCCTTATAGAGATTTGTAGAGTTTGAACATTTCAACAGGACACCTATCAGGATTATGAGTGTTTTCCCATACGCGTGGACAAAGATTTCTGGTGTTTCTTGGATCGGAACCCGTTCGTGTTTTAGTTTGACGTTCACACATCTCCAGGAATTCTAAGCCATTTGTGTCAGTTTTAAGTGTGATGTCCCCCCAACAGAGATTGCGGTGTGGTGTGCAAGATCGCATCCCAAAATGCACAGTGTTTTGCCACCAAAGTGTGTTGATAACTGATTCAGGATTACCACTGCCTAATTGTTTGGATGACCATAATTTTTCTACTTCCTCATCGGACAGAGGCTCCGCTCTATTCGGTAAGTTGCCCTTCCCATCTCTTTTCAATTGTTTTTGTTTAGAGGTCAACACCGCTTTCATTTGGCCAAAAATTGGGTCAATTGCAAGACACTTTCCATAATTTTTATGTTTGAGATGTCTATCAAAGCTTGCAAGCATCCCCCTCAAAGTCGAGGGTTGGTACTCTTCAGCATTGGTTTTTCTCACGCTCATGAAAAATCTAGAAAGAATGTCGTTGAGTTCAATTGGAGGAATGTCATGAATTTGTCTTTTATCATTTTCAACTGTTCTCATGTAATTATCCAAAATGGCAAGATCATATTTGGTTTTCTTCAAAGTATTCTCATTTTCGTTTTCTGATAGGAAAGATGAAATGTCCGAATTTGTGACAGTACGAAATCTAGAATTTGTGGGAGGGGCATCAAAGAAATCATCGTTCATGAGGTCATCAGCAACTTCTTGGGGAATGAAACAATCGTAGTCATTATCACGACGAACACTCACGGTCTCGGGGATAATTTGGAGCCGGTACCTTGGAACTTGGACACGCCCATCATCAGTCTTGATAGTGTAAACATTGAACGTTCCAAGCGGTTGCACAATGTCGATGACTCTTCCTTTTAATTGTCCATCCACCTTAACTAGACTGTTTATCAAAATATTTTCAGAGTATGCTGCCATTTTGACGTCTGCTAATGTGTACCGATCGATAATAGCCAAGCTTTGGCTGACTTTTTAGAAATCTCTAATGTTTTTTGTTTTAATATAAGCCTAACTAAAACTTCTCGCAAATTATACGTTTGTTTGTGTTTTTTATGCATTAATCTCATTTTTATTAGAAACGATCAACGTTTCGGAGGACACGAGATTAGCGCAAGTCATAGTAAAAAGTTTTGTACATAGTAAAAAGTTATGAATGAAAAAAGTAGTTCCACATTCCGATGTCACGTTGTCATCACCTCGACCAATCAAATTGCCGCTAGGGTTTATTATACATGTGCAACATATCGGAGTTTATGTCATGACTTATCTCAACACATATGGATAATAAGTCGTCAATAATGAACCGGTGCTGAGACGTTATGGCGCATCCCCGTTTATTGAAACCTTAAGAAGACAATGGGGCAGGACTCATTTCTATCCAAAACCATACTTGATTTAGTCCTAAAGAAGAGACGAGTGGGTGGGGCTATTTACGAAGGAAACGGGTATAGGCAACGTCGTAATCTCACATATTAATGTTGACAATCGGGATTGGTTGCATCAACAATACATGTATTATGAGATGAATAAAAGAATTAAACTCTTAACTTTTCATACTTTCCCGTGGAAACTGGGATTCTATTAGAGTACGGTATATTCAATTACCATGATTGCATGCACTACTCCTTACATCTGCCAGACAACCGGTGGCTCCCTTTCCATATCTCTGTCATTGCTCTGTCTGACTCAGAGCTCGTTTCTCTAATGGAATTACCTCTTGATCCTTTTAGTATCGGCGTTGATGGATGGTTACTCATACGATCGCATTGATGATAATTAGGAACCTTTGGACATCGTTGGCTACACGACTGGGTCCAGAAACTTTGTGAATTTCTATCATTCAATTCCTCCTATAAAAGCGTAAACTAAACACATTGGCCGCTGATTTTTTTTTTTTTTAGGAAACTCTGGTTTGAGAAAAATAAAATAAAACAGCTTGAAGGTTGAAGGTTGAATTCCCCTTTTTGGTTGAAATGCTAGATATGTTTTCTATGACATAATAACATAAATATTGAAAGAATGTAACAGAGATTTTATGTTTCACGAAGAACACGAGAGACATCTGTGACTACAGGCTGGGTGGGGGTGAGTGTAGGCTTTGACTGAAATTTATTTGAACTACTAGTATTACACACGAGTCGCCAGATGAAAGTAAAATAGGTTATGTGTTAAAGAGCCACTCCGTGAGTTGTTGGAGTTATATATGCCAAACTTAATCAATGGTGTCATTTGATCGCAAAGTATCGACTGTTACCCAAAAGACACATTTTAAAGCTTATTAGTTTTTTACAGTGACAATATGAATGTAAAACGTCGCAACTATGATCGAAAACCGGACAGTGGCGCGTAATAGTCAAACGTAACTTTGGAGACTTATCTAAAACAGCCAGGAGGGCAGTTAGGAGTTGATAGCGTCGCTAGTGTAAGGGGAGTATTGACAGAAGATATGTGGTTAGATTAGACTAGATCAATACATTTCTGAATAGTTCAAAGAGAGTGTACTTTTGGAACGAAATAGACAGCATCAAACTAAATGTGTAATTTAATCGGCGGTCAAATGAAATGACAATGCTAGGTAAATATCATTCACCTGTGTCTCATTTTATCAATGGTTTATATGCTATGCATAATGAACGATAAGGGTAAGTACAATGTATATGAATGACTATAAGATAGTCTCCAATGAAAGAATGTTGAACAATGGGTCACGGGTAAATAAAGTAGGTGATACGAGGAGTGTCCTATGATAAGATGAAACATTGCCGTCTTGGGAATCATCAAAACAAGGAACTCCCAGGAGCCTTAGCACATTATACCCACATCAAAATAGCTACATATGAATTATTGAAATGATATTGTCATGTTGGTTTATCGTCTTCTTTGTCAAACAGGGCATTCAGCTAAAATAAAACTTTGGCTATAAGGGGAGTCCACTTAAGCTCGCCCGAAGGTGGTTTTCTGGTGAATAATTGAATGTTACCTGTTGTGTGTAGTTGTTAAGAATCTATATGAACTAGCTGTAGATATGGGGGAGTTTAGTTACCATTCATTCTTCTGTGCTGTGAGGAAGTAAAAGTTTGGAGTTGGAATGATCCTGGATTCACGAACTGCATGCAAGAAGAAGTGCAAATGTGAGAGTCTCGTGTGAGAGTTTCGTGTAATCCGCGGGGTTGATGCCAAACCCAATCGTCGAGGATTTATTGTTAGGATTTTCATTGTATATTGGATGAAGTGGTTGCCCTAAAATAGACTGAAACCTTACCTTTTTATCAATCAAATTAACAAGGAACAATACAGCAAGATTGTTTTGTTATCAACATCTTTCTGAAGAGAAGGGAGTCCGCAAAAGTCTTCGAAACGCTCAGTGAAATAAGTCTGAGTTTTGACTACAGACAGTAATGGAACAAGTTGGAACCCTTCTTTTCATGTGATACGAATTAATACACATGAAACAGCAAAGTATATAGCAGTTAGTAGCTTGTACACAGTTGATTTCAAAAACGTATTTCCAATCATTCTAAAATTCAATTCCACAAAGTGGTTCTGTTAATGTAGAAAGCACAATGGTTATTTGGCTTGCTCTGTTCTTCTTGCCATTTGTGACGTCTTCATGTCCGTATATCTACGCCGAAAGACTTATGGACTATGATGACCAACAGATCTCAAACACTCCGATGAGCACATCGACTGGCTTTTTGAAATCAGAATGCATCTATCGCTGTTTAATTGATACGTTTTGTTTGAGCGTCCATTTCAACCCTTCTGGATTAACTTGTGCTGGGTTCAGAGAGAGGTTTAAAGGAGCCACACTCACATCCGCTCCAAATATTGGTAACATGCTCTTTCAGCTGGGAAAACGTAAGTTATTGACTTTTCTATATTAGATCATAACACTTGCAAACATACAATAACCATCTTTTTTATTTACAAAATAATTTTTTAAAATAGCTCCAACAAACATGCAACAATTTTTCGATAAATACAAAACGAATGTCCATATGTACCTAGTGTAAGTCTGACTTGATACGTCATAGTCCATGAGGGAAACCGCTTCTAGGGATTGATTTTCGCTTCTTAGTTTTTATACAGTTTGTTGCTGTAAATAATGCATCAATAGACAACGGATTACTGGTCACACAACTTCCTAGTCTTCGTAGAGTTCATGCTAAACGTATTATCCGTTAAACGCAAAACCCCTTTGATGAAATGCATACATGTCAACTTAAAAGCGGTTGAATTTGTATATTATATATAAATGTGACAGTAAATATATTTATGTTTGTATACATGCATGTATGCACGTATGTATGCATATATATATATATTTATTTATATATATATATATATATATATATATATATATATATATATATATATATATATATATATATATATATATATATATATATATATATAAGTTAGTAAGTATATCCTTATTTCATTGAAGCCCCGGCTGCTCCAGGATCTGCGTGTGAGGAGGAAGTGGACTGTGCCTCTCTCTCCAACTCTCAGTGTCACGAGGGAATCTGCAGGTGCGACCAGGGGTATGATGAGGACGGGGACATATGTCGAATACTTACAGGTAAGAAATATCACTCATGCTTATTTCTTTTCAGATAGACCGATAAAATGGTAAACCGGACGCAAATTAAAAATGTTGTCACTCTTCTGAAGTAAATCTAAAGTTTATTTGGTGAGGCATGGTTAATAACAGTTTACTTTCATATGCAAAGGAAATTAATCAAGCAACACTCCTTAATTTTTTAGAATCAGAAAATTCTGCTCTTTTATAACATCGTAAATTTAGTATGTCCCTTTTAAGATGACTGTTTAATGAAGAGTGTAGTTTTGAAAAGAAACCTAGACGTAGTACTTCAATATCTATGTATGTTATGTTTTAAGGATAATTCGTTGCATGAACATTGCAGAAAGTAACTTTTTAAAAATAAGCCTTGCAGAAACAGTCATCTTAAAAACGTGGTTCGACCAATCTGACGATGTATCAGTTATATATATGCACTTGTAGGTAGGGCAGGAATAATAAGATGAAATCAAAACAAGAAAAAACCCAAATTCTTAATAAAATAAATAATCAAAGCTACGAAGTTTTATAACCTCATTCTTGTTGACGAACTGTAGGATATGGCCCTAGATGGTTCAGCTCACCCGAGTGTTAAATAACTAGTAACAGTTCAATTCCCAATTACACATTTCGTGAGTTGCGATTTTCCTGAAAATGAAATACAGCCTCATCTTGATTTTGTTCTATCATTTCTTGAACATTGAGAACATAAAACGAATGAGTGAGTGACCTTAGCTACTCCAGGCTTGGAGATTTGCAGTTGGGAAAGTAAGTTACATGTAGTGGCTATGAACGTTCAGTGTATTGGGGTTGAGGAGACTATGAGAAGAATTTGAGAAGAATTATCTCTAGAGGTGAAGAATTGGAGAAGCATTATCTCAAGAGGTGAAGAACTGGAGAAGCATTATCTCTAAAGGTGAAGAATTGAAGAAGCAGTATCTCTAGAGGTGAAGAATTGGAGAAGCATTATCTCTAGAGGTGAAGAATTGGAGAAACATTATCTCTAGAGGTGAAAAATTGGAGAAGCATTATCTCTAGAGGTGAAGAATTGGAGAAGCATTATCTCAAGAGGTGAAGAATTGGAGAAGCATTATCTCAAGAGGTGAAGAATTGGAGAAGCATTATCTCTAGAGGTGAAGGATTTCATGGCATAACTGAGATAGACTAAAGGGACACATGTTACTTACATATCGCAGGAGTTCCCGAACTCCAGAGTGCAGCTGCTTAACATAAGTTGCTATTATAAGTATTTTGATAAGAAATGATGACTAATTCACATTTACGAATGATAATTTTACAAAGGAATTTTTTACTTCATTTCAGCAGCACTAGTAATCTAGTAAGATATTTGAAGTAAAAAGTCGTAAATGTTTCATCTTATATTTCAATTGTTTTACAGAATGCACGTCGTTTAACGACAACTTCACCAGATACCACCTGAGCGTGTTGTTGGGGCATGACATACAGTACACGGGTGGAAAGATCGCTACAGCCTGTCTACAGTACTGCCTGGACAACCCCGCATGTACCTCGTGTGACCATGATTTTGTGGGTAACATTTGTTACCTTCAGAGCGATCGTTGGACACAAGGCACGCCAGGGCAGAGGTTAACGACAAGCCCAATCTTTGACTTCTACCAGCGTGGCTGTAACTGGTGAATTGCTTACTACACGCCATACTACCATAGTAATACTATACGCTTTGACTTTTACTACCGTGGCTGTAACTCGTGAATTGTTTACTACAAGCCCCATCTTTTACTACAACCAGCGTGGCTGTAACTGGTGAATTGTTTACTACAAGCCCAATCTTTGACTTCTACCAGCGTGGCTGTAACTGGTGAATTGTTTACTACAAGCCCAGTCTTTTACTTCTACCAGCGTGGCTGTAACTGGTGAATTGTTTACTACAAGCCCCATCTTTGACTTCTACCAGCGTGGCTGTAACTTGTGAATTGTTTACTACAAGCCCCATCTTTGACTCTTACCTACGTGCCTGTAACTTGTGAATTGTTTAACAAGCCAACAAGCCCCATCTTTGACATCTACCTACATGCCTGTAACTTGTCAATTGCTTACGACAAGCCCCATCTTTGACTACAACCAGCGTGGCTGTAACTGGTAAATTGTTTACTACAAGCCCCATCTTTGACTTCTACCAGCGTAGCTGTAACTGGTGAATTGTTTACTAAAAGCCCCATCATTGACTTTTACCAGCGTGGCTGTAACTTGTGAATTGTTTACTACAAGCCCCATCTTTGACTCTTACCTACCTGCCTGTAACTTGTGAATTGTTTACTAAAAGCCCCATCTTTGACTCTTACCTACGTGCCTGTAACTTGTGAATTGTTTAACAAGCCAACAAGCCCCATCTTTGACTCTTACCTACGTGCCTGTAACTTGTCAATTGCTTACGACAAGTCCCATCTTTGACTCTTACCTACGTGCCTGTAACTTGTCAATTGTTTAACGAGCCAACAAGCCCCATCTTTGACATCTACCTACAAGCCTGTAACTTGTCAATTGCTTACGACCAGCCCCATATTTGACTCTTACCTACGTGCCTGTAGCTTGTGAATTGTTTAACAAGCCAACAAGCCCCATCTTTGACATCTACCTACATACCTGTAACTTGTCAATTGCTTCCGACAAGCCCCATCTTTGACTACAACCAGCGTGGCTGTAACTTGTGAATTGTTTACTACAAGCCCCATCTTTGACTACAACCAGCGTGGCTGTAACTGGTGAATTGTTACTACAAGCCCCATCTTTGACTTCTACCAGCGTGGCTGTAACTGGTGAATTGTTTACTACAAGCCCCATCTTTGACTTCTACCAGCGTGGCTGTAACTTGTGAATTGTTTACTACAAGCCCCATCTTTGACTCTTACCTACGTGCCTGTAACTTGTGAATTGTTTGACAAGCCAACAAGCCCCATCTTTGACATCTACCTACATGCCTGTAACTTGTCAATTGCTTACGACAAGCCCCATCTTTGACTACAACCAGCGTGGCTGTAACTGGTGAATTGTTTACTACAAGCCCCATCTTTGACTACAACCAGCGTGGCTGTAACTGGTGAATTGTTTACTACAAGCCCCATCTTTGACTTCTACCAGCGTAGCTGTTACTGGTGAATTGTTTACTACAAGCCCCATCATTGACTTTTACCAGCGTGGCTGTAACTTGTGAATTGTTTACTACAAGCCCCATCTTTGACTCTTACCTACCTGCTTGTAACTTGTGAATTGTTTACTACAAGCCCCATCTTTGACTCTTACCTACGTGCCTGTAACTTGTCAATTGCTTACGACAAGTCCCATCTTTGACTCTTACCTACGTGCCTGTAACTTGTCAATTGTTTAACAAGCCAACAAGCCCCATCTTTGACATCTACCTACATGCCTGTAACTTGTCAATTGCTTACGACAAGCCCCATATTTGACTCTTACCTACGTGCCTGTAGCTTGTGAATTGTTTAACAAGCCAACAAGCCCCATCTTTGACATCTACCTACATACCTGTAACTTGTCAATTGCTTCCGACAAGCCCCATCTTTGACTACAACCAGCGTGGCTGTAACTGGTGAATTGTTTACTACAAGCCCCATCTTTGACTACAACCAGCGTGGCTGTAACTGGCGAATTGTTACTACAAGCCCCATCTTTGACTTCTACCAGCGTGGCTGTAATTGGTGAATTGTTTACTACAAGCCCCATCTTTGACTCTTACCTACGTGCCTGTAACTTGTGAATTGTTTACTACAAGCCCCATCTTTGACTCTTACCTACGTGCCTCTAACTTGTGAATTGTTTAACAAGCCAACAAGCCCCATCTTAGACATCTACCTACATGCCTGTAACTTGTCAATTGCTTACGACAAGCCCCATCTTTGACTCTTATATACGTGCCTGTAACTTGTCAATTGTTTAACAAGCCAACAAGCCCCATCTTTGACATCTACTTACATGCCTGTAACTTGTCAATTGCTTACTACAAGCCCCATATTTGACTCTTACCTACGTGCCTGTAACTTGTGAATTGTTTAACAAGCCAACAGGCCCCATCTTTGACTCTTACCTACGTGCCTGTAACTGGTCAATTGCTTACGACAAACCCCATCTTTGACTCTCACTTACGTGCCTGTAACTGGTGAATTGTTTACTACAAGCCCCATCTTAGACTATTACCTGCTTGGCTGTAACTTGTAAATTGTTTACTACAATCCCCATCTTCGACTATAACCTGTGTGCCTGTAACTTGTGAATTGTTTACTACAAGCCACATCTTTCACTATTACCTGCTTGGCTGTAACTGGTGAACTGTTTTCTACAAGCCCGATCTTTGACTCTTACCTGATTTGCTGTATCTTTACCTATTACCAGCTTGGCTGTAACTGGTGAATTGTTTAATAAACGTCACATCTTTGACTTTTACCTGCTTGCCTGTAGCTTGTGAATTGTTTTAATTACTACAAGCCCCGTCTTTGACTATTACCTGCATACCTATAATGGTGAATTGATAAATACAAACTACCAGTCGGACTCTAACTGGCGACCGCAGGATGTGCATGAAGTTTTGAAGAAGACGCTGTTTTAAAAAATATGCAATGGGCATAAAATAATTCCAGAACTTATTTTCAATGAGGACATTTAGAGGTATTTCAAAGACAATTATAACATTGGTTTTAGATGTTTCTCTTAATAACTGATTGTAACGAGGACTTATATCCCTTAATCGGCTATATCTAAGAAAATGTCTAATACAACTGTCCAAATATCGTCATAAAACGTGTACCAACAATGGAACTGGACTCGTGAGTTCCTAGTATCAGCACAGCATGCATGACACGTTCAGGCTGTTACTAAACAGAATACTAAAAGTTCTTTTGTGTCACACTTTACTGAGTGATTGTTGTCATTTTATCAGGAATTACTGACTTACTGAAAAAATTAAAATTTTGAGTTCGTACTCCTCTGGAGTAAAAACAAAGTATCTTGAGTGCCTTTAGATAAAACTAGATTCTGATACTTCCCGTCGATAGGGTCGATCCGAAAAGGTTTTGTCTTCAAACTAATTTGTCTGGCTCTATATTCTAAAAAATACTTTGAATAAATTGTGAAGATGATGACCAGAGGAACATAGATAATGATGTAAAAATTTCCGTTCAATTCTTTAATATATTCATTTTATACATAGCATTGTGTTTGCTATGTTTTAATTCGCATTTATTCCAAAACGGTCATTGCAATAAGTTAGATTGTAACGAGTGAACGTTTATAATTATTTTCAGATATTGATATTCAGATAAATGAAAATCAATGTAATAATCAACAACTGCAATGTCATATTGGTCTTGGTTAGGGTTAATGTCTAAATCATAAATCAAAGCTCACCTATGATGATATTGTCATTTTTGTGATGAAAACTCACGATCAGAAGGTTAAACCCTAACCAAGGGCTTTATGTTCCGTTGCTGTCCACAATTACCCCTGAAAACTTCATCACGAAAATCTGTACTGAAATTACCCGCCCTTGATTTACTTAAGCCATAAAATTGCTACGTCGATTGCCCCTTCGAACCTCTCGAACGCCCTCTTATGTTGAGGAAATAAGCTTCCAAACCAGCTCTTAGCTCATACTTTAATGTTCTCAGCCTGCCAGGAGGAAAGATTACTTTTAAAATTTCAAATTATAATATTTCAGCATGCGTGCGCTGAAACGGACTGTTTTGATCGCATTGTTACCAAACAGATATTTCCACATCACGTATCAAGCTGTTTCACTGGGCATAGCCACAATAGTGTTGCGGGCTTTCTCCCTGCTAGCAGCCGCGATATAAGCGACATAAGCTTGAAAGCGGCGTTAAACACCAACTCACCTCACCTCACCTAACTAGACTAATATACGGACTTTCAAGCAACAATTCTCAACTCAACATTAAATTAGCACATTGCAAGGAGATTTGCAGGTCCATTTGACGTGGTTTACTTAGTTTAACTGGCTTACTGAAATCAAGGTCGGGAAAAGTCAGGAAGGATTTTCCTGATGAGAATTCCAAGGAGTGATGAACTGAAGAACATCGGATCGTGTCTTCTAGGGTTTCCCGGGATGAGACGCATTTAATTAGCAATCACGATTCCACGATCTGAATTGTTAATTGACATTATTAATGTTAGGAACGTAAACAATCTGAATTACTTCGACTCTTTCGAACGAAAAAAAACAACAACAAAAAACCCAAAGCATTTTAGTTGAAAGAAGCCTACGTAGTTTGGAAACCTAATTTCCTGACGCTGCGGTGACGTAATAAGAACGTAAAATATAACATAATTTCTCAACGATGTTACGATTTTATGTATAAACTCACAATTTAATCTTTACGTAGTAATGCCACATCGAGCGAGTCCACAATCTTGTGCACCGTGTTTGGGAGTCTGTAAAATGTCGTTGTGACAACGTCAGGAACCTACGTACTATAGTACGTTGTGACAACAGTATGACAACGTAGATTTGGTTCTAGCTTTAATCAAACTTGTCAGATGAAAATGAAAGGCGACAAGAATGATTTCAGCCACCATTTATATATCAAACGATAACAGTAAAAATTATTGATAACCTATCTGAAATCACTCAGACAAATGGTTTCTTGCTACGTCTTGGCGAATGATGCTAACTTTTGACTCAAGTGGATTTCAAGAGCGTTTGTCAAAATATTTTCTTGGTCACACCATTCTCCAGCCTTTAAAGGTTACTCCAGCAGCCCTAACCAGATACCAAAGTGTACAGATGGTCGCAAAGATGTTGAGTAGTTGCTGTAAAATATCATATCAATTTATATATTCATATAATTCAATTTTCGGCATTAATTGCTCTGTTGTATTTGTAATGACCTTTTGACGTTTGTATATAGAAATTAGCAATCAATTTTCTGCACTGGTTGCATTTGTTGTATTTGTAATAAACTGTTTGTTTCTGTATATACATATATCATATATTGTAAAATCACCAAGACATGTACTATATTTTGTATCTTGGAGCGGTATTCACATATAGTTTATTTACCAATCCAATTCTTCTTTGAAATAAATATGTTTAAACCAAATATCATATCGGTCAATACTCTTGTTTTACGACTATACAGGGAATCTACCACAACCTCCAAGAGCGTCCTTTATATCAAAAAGTCACAATCTTTATGGCAGTGTTCCCTTGGAATGTACCTGAACTGTAGTCGATGTTGAATAAACTCACAACAAATCCATCATGATCTCAGTTTTGGAGAATGTCCTTCGATTGCAGCCAGTCAAATCGGCTGAACAAATGAATTAAATTTCAAGTTTCCTCAATACTTATAACGTTCCTTTAGTTTTATTAAAGTTTAACCAAAGTCTCTCTATAAAATAGGTTAATCAGTATTCTACCATGACATTTTAAAATCCTTGTTTTTGATTGGTTTATTTCATCGTCGAATCTACGTTCGAACATGATTTTTTAGATAGCCGATTAACCGCGTTTAAATACATCTGCCTCAAGGCTCTATGCAAAGAGAGACGCAGCAGCACTGTGCGGAGTTCGACGCTCTACCGCTAAACATGATGAAAACGTGCTTTTGATAGCCTTCTGTTACCAATTACCATTATATATAAACAGTCTACTACTCAATCACATGATTTGTTTGCATTAATGTGGAAAACGTTTGATTGGATCAGACTCGACCACGACAGTTTTCATTCTAACACTGTGACGTCATGGGCTTGTGCAGAGTGACATGACGTCACAAGACTGGTCACGTGATCAGCATAAGGAATTCGGTATCGGCCATTTTGTTTGAGGTGATTCAGTACTTTTGGGAAGTCAAATTCTCATGTTTTATGCTTGTGCAATGAGTTTCAAGAAAAACTCAATGCTCTGACTTGTTAACTTGACAATTCTTTGATTTTTAACGTTCCGTACTTTTCACTTCAATATTAGTTTAGGTGTTACCCATTATACCTATTTCAAATGGAAATGCCTATGACCGCGTCACACCTAAACTTTCGCGACATCAAAGAAATGTAATTTAAAAGTTTATTAACTCGTCATGGTAGAATGGAGATAAACCAATTGTGTTTTTAATTTTTTGTGATTCGAACGTAGATTCGAAACCTGTTGATTTCATTCGGAGCCGAACGCGTAGCGTGAGGCTTCGAATTTAAAATCAACAGGTTTCGAATCTACGTTCGAATCACAAAAAATTAAAAACACAATAGGTTTATCTCCTAATTTGAATGGTCAAATATTAATGTTAACTCTTGTTTTTATTTCATGGAATTCAGTTTTGGCTTAATAATCGAGAGTGACTTTCTCATTGATCTACTGAGACAGGTGTTCGGTACAAGCAACCGTTAATACAGAAAAATCAATGAATGTCTCACGGTCCATATGTTTAATTAACAGAGTAAACAAAAGGCAAAGAAAGCTCTTCTGCGTGTCCGCGTTAAGTAAAACTATTGTCAATGGTTCATTGTTACACGACCACTTGACCAGCAACGAGAGGATGTCTTTTCGCTTTGCCACCACCTATTGCTCGCCATATGAAAGTTGGTCATGCGTATTAATTGGTCAGACAATAGAGGACGCAGCGGTCTTCTCCAACGCATTTATTACCAAAAAAATCAGCATTTCAATATGAATACTGTATAGCACATATCACCATTCATAACATATGCATATACGTATACATAAACTGACGGGCGAAAGTAAGTATATGGCTTTATTACTCTCCCGTTGAAGATACCGCCGTTTAATAAATCTACAAAGTTATTACACATTGTGTAATAACATCGCGTGTTGATTGACGTCACATAACGTCACAATCGTTAAACATGACGTCACAATGTTAGCGAGGCAACGACAATGGCTATCCTGGCGATCTGTATGATTTTTCTTTGATATAATTCAGCGATTAATAAATAAAATACTAAACTCAGTCCCGTATAATTACATTTTTATGAAACTCGTGAATGGTATCGGTATCTAACTCGCTTTCGCTCGTTAAATACCAAACCATACACTCGTTTCATAAATATGTTATTAAACGGGACGTCGTTTAGTATTCTCTATTTAATACCCGCCCGTGTAAGATACCGCAGTGTAATATTTATACGGCGATATTAAACTAGTGTAATACCGCTCCCCGTATGACGTCATAATATTGTGTGGTTGTGACGTCACAATCTTGGCACCGTCGTCTCAATGGCGGCTTAGTCGCGGAAATGCTTCGTTCAGTACACTTTCGGTAATAATGCTTGATTACTGAGGTCAAGTAATAAACAGAATACTAAACTTCCTTCCATTTAATACTATTTTTATTAAACTCGTTAATGATTTGGTATCAAACTCGCTTTCGCTCGTTTTATACTCAATCATTAACTCGTTTAATAAAAATAGTATTAAATGGAAGGTCGTTTAGTATCCTCTATATTTTGACAGCATGTAACAAAGCCAAACAACAACATTTCTTCCATAACTTTAATTCATCACAATCAACAACCAATTAATACGTTAAACGTCTCTGACATCTTGATCCTCAAACACACATGGAGCCGATTATCTCGGAATCAATCGTGACAGAATATACCGGGGCCAAGTTTATGAGTCACTGGATAGATCATTCATTAACAACAAATTCAATAATGGGTGTGACCGCCCTCTGCGTCGATGCATGCCCTCAAACGTCTCCTCATTGACGTTGTCAAACGGTTGATGACGTTTTTGGGGAAGCGGTTCCACTCTTCCGTCAGGGCTTGCTGTAGTTGTTGTCTATTCTGTGGAACTTGTTGTCGTCTTCTGATTTGTCTGTCCAGATGTGTACAATATGATTCATATCCTGTGAGCAGGCTTGCCACGGCAAAACATCGACGTTATTTCTCTGCAGAAAGTCACGGGTCTCTCCGGCAGCGTAGGGTCTTGCATTGTCCTTTTGAAAGATGACACAATGGGGTTGATTATGTATGAAGGGCACCGCAACTGGCTGCAAAATCTGTCCAATATACCTACGCGCATTGAGATTTCCTTGCACGATCACCAAACGGGTCTTCTGGTTTCCACAGATCCCACCCAAAAACCATAACACCACCCCTACCATATGCATGAACCTCTCTGATGCATGGCCGTGCCAAACGTTCCCCTGATTGCATGATAAGCTCCTTATATCTCTCATTCCAATAGCTCGCTCTCTCTGTATTTGCGTTAGCTTCGTCAACTTTTCATGTGCTTTTACCAACTGTGATCGAACAGCGTAAATAGACCCCTCTGATGCACGTGCATATAATGAAATTTGAAAAACGTCCCGTTTTACCATTTTCTCGTGCTATTGATTTACGTGACTTCATGCAGTGAAATCACGTGCATTTTGTAGCATTCAAACAAGACACATAATGTTTGTTTCCGTTATTGCAGTGAAATATAGATACACAATATTTCTACACAACGATTTGAAAACGTTATACTAACTTTTGCCCGTCAGTTTACATATCATTCATGTTGCAATGAATAAAATCCCCCGTGCTTGTATACACATTGTTTATCGTTATCTTGGTTAATCCCTGGTGGCCTGGTGGAATGGTGGCCTGGTGGCAAAATGAAATCAAACCAACGAGAGACATTAAATATACATAACACATAAGTATGTATCTAAGGAATTCTCTCCGTGACTGAAGCACATTGTAAAAGAATATTCCTAACTTGATTTTTTTTTAAATTTCACCTTTAACAAATCTATTGATATTTCTAATTAGAAATGCATGGATTAATATAGATATATGCGTGAGATGGTATAAACCAAGCGAGTTGGAGGTAGGCATGATTTGGAACAAAAGCAGGTGCGGACGTGCTGATTCATGCACGCAGACAGCGAGGCTGGTAACTAATTATTCATCATTCAACTCTATGTTCCCTTGAGGTCGGATACAAGGTGATCACGTTTCTTTGCACGTGCAGAGGTGGTTAGTTTGTAACACAGGTGTACTCACCTGTAACCATGCATAAATATCCGTGTTATATTTCAACATGAAGTCAAGATTTGATTAAATAACCTTTCTTAGAACACAAAACATTCTTGTCGAAACCAGGGATTGCTCTGTGACCAGCTTCTGTCGTCAACTAAATATAGATAATATAAGTTATAACATTCCGTCAAGGAACGCGACTTGCATAAAACCTTTCAAGGGAATAATGTATCCATATGTCACCCTTGACGGAATGTTATAACGAATTTATCTTACCGAACGTCTTAATGTTTTAGTAAAAATGAACAAAACCTATGACCTGATCACTTGACTTTGATTGATTGACGTCGAAGCACGCTTTACTCTTAAGGGATTAATCATCCCTCGGTGACGGTGTATATGAATATTTATTCAGGGTCACGTTGACCAATCAGAGATCGGCATTCTTACATGAGGTAGGATAGAGGTTCTTACCGACATACTTGAGGAATCATTGACACACACAAAGATTATTTCCATGTTTGAATGGGAACGTTGGATGCTGGAACTTTTTATCTTATCTTCGGTTTCTTTGAATACGAAATTTCGGATTAAGACTTTCCTTATATATTGTATGATCGAGCACTAGACGGTGGTAAGAGACTGAAAATGTTGTATACGTTCTTGGTTATGCAAGTTCAAATCACAATGAAATTCCCTAGATACGAGAAGAAGCTACTGAAAAAAGGTGCTTTAAATGTACAGGCATTCCCATGAAATATGAGATAAGCTACTATGGTGTCTGGAATTCATGAGTCTGATAACATTGTGATGTTGGTAAAAACATTACGACTGATAGTCCTGTAACCTATCTGGCAATTCTGTAGTTAGTAACATGTCTGGCAACCCTGTAGCTAATATCATGTCTGGCAACCCTGTAGCTTATATCATATGTGGCAATCCATTGGCTAATATCGTGTCTGGCAATCCTATAGCTAATATCGTGTTTGGCAACCACGTAGATAATATCATGTCTTTCAATCCTGTACGAAACATCGTGTCTGGTAATCCTGTAGCTTATATCGTGTCTGGTAATCCTGTAGCTTATATCGTGTCTGGTAATCCTGTAGCTTATATCGTGTCTGGTAATTTTGTAGCTTATATCGTGTCTGGTAATCCTGTAGCTTATATCGTGTCTGGTAATCCTGTAGCTTATATCGTGTCTGGTAATCCTGTAGCTTATATCCTGTAGCTTATATCGTGTCTGGTAATCCTGTAGCTAATATCATGTCCGGTAATTTTGTAGCGGCTTCGATATCTGGCTTTCATGTAGCTTATACCATGTCTTTCAATCCTGTAGTTAATATCATGTCTTGTAATCCTGTAGCCAATATCATAGCTGGTAATCCTGTAGCTTAGGTCATCAATTTTGTAGCTGATATGCTATCTGACAATCATGTAGCCAATATCATGTCTGGTAATCCTTTGACTATAATGATATTCTTTAATCTTCGAATCAACAAACGGCAAATCTTTTACTAGATGCATATCTGTCAATTCTTTCTAAATAAAACCGTTATCTTTTTTCATGTGTGCCAATCCTTCAGCAAATATTTTGCAAAACAGTCACGTTCATGTTATCAGACAAATAGTTCTTTAGTCTACATCTTTTACAAAATATGAACAGAGTGTTTTATCATGATTCTTTATTACATGATTTGGAATACCTTTTTATAAATATATAATGGTCAGATATATACAGTCTATTTAAAATACACATGCTAAAGACATTGAACAAACACATACGCTATATAATATAAAGTATAACATATTTGAAAGGTAATTACAGAGTAAAACAATATGGATTTAGCTTGTTAACACGAGGACACATATGGTAACAAAAACAACTTTTTCCATCCATCAAAATCAATTAGGTTTTATAGACATTGTTAAACATTTGTTTCACGACGTCCATGTGATATCACCGACCCTGCAACAGTAACCAACCTGGGACATGTTCTCCTTGTATCAGCTGTTGGTACACTTAATGCTTTTTACCTGAATATGTGGGTTCGAATCCCGTAGTGACTTCACCATTTCCTACGGTGTGATACATATATTACGAAGTCACATGTAACATAAACTGATAAAAAAAATCTGTTCCAGCGATGTTTCAAATGCTATGTATGATTTACAATTTACGTGCACGTGCAAAAAAACGTTTCTAATGAGAACAATGCCAAAGAATGGTATTAAAAATATATTTATTTTTAAAAATTATATCATAACTGTTTGTGATCCATACTTGCTCTAGCCTCGCTGATACTTTATGACCAAAACATGTGAAATAATTATTTTAGACGGATACAATTGTCGTTGCTACAAGGCGCAAACTCTCAATGACGAAAGTATGTGAAAAATTAAGATGTCTTAATTATCAATACTGTTGCTTTACTTATCAAAAGCTTAAAATTAAGTTAATAATCTATTCTTCAAACGCCTATCTTGAAAGCATATAAAAAAAGAACGCAAACGCTTGTTATCCCGGGAATAATCTTATAGTTAAGTGGCAAAGGTTCGAATTTTATATTTAAAAAATTAAAAAATAAACATTATTTTTTGCAAATTTATTATCACCTTGGAGACGAAACATCTCTTTGCTCAACCTGATCATC
Organism: Phorcus lineatus; assembly: GCA_921293015.1. NCBI lineage: Eukaryota > Metazoa > Mollusca > Gastropoda > Trochida > Trochidae > Phorcus > Phorcus lineatus. The sequence continues at coordinate 6,037,716 of OV121093.1, read as the reverse complement.
CGTAGTCGTAGAGGAAATAAATAAAGTATGAAGCAAAAACCACTGGCGGCCATTTTGGTGTGAACACCTTATAATCGTTTGAGGTAGAGAAATAGATTTCATAGATGAACTGATCATGGTACGTTCGTTCTAAAACTGCTACCAGCTTTTGAAAATAAAACATTGTCTTGCAATTGAAAATATCTATTTTCGTTTTCAAGAGATCATTTTATTTATCTAAAAAAAAACGTGTAACTGCCTCTTTAGCGAATGCATTAGGAAATAAATAAAAGTACTCATACTTGTTCACGTCATTCATAGTTAGACTAAACTAAATTTAAACTAAAAATAAGAAGAAATTGTCAATTAACCATCTGAATTAATATAAATCATTTATCACTTTAAGTTGTAGAAAGGGACGAGCACATTAACACCCATAACTTCAAAAATATTTTAAAAATATGTTCATCCTTTCAAATTAATTGCCTTTAAAGACTGTTAAGTATAGTAATTTGTTACTAATTTAAACAAGTGTTTATCTAGTAATCTTGACATTGTGCTATTTTTTTGCTCTCTTTGTACAATGCCAATTCTCTATCAAATAGAAACATGTATAAAACAAAACCAAAAATCATAGGACATATGAAATACTAAACGTTAGAAAACAGATATGAACATTTTATACAAATGGATACAAAGTAGGTTTTATCACAAAATACTAAACTACGAGATGAAATACACAAGAGTAATAGCGTAATGGCACTTTTAATAATGTTTCCAATGTTGACAAAATAATTCCAAGTGTATTTAAACAAAAGATCATCAAAAAATGTAGGCAACATATAACTTATAACGTTATGCTTAATTTCAGCAAAGAGTAAATAATCAATCTTGCTTTCTGAGTCAACGAAAAGGATATGAAATATGATTTGAAAATATATGATTTTTCACTTTTAGTTTGAACACAAAAAATCGTCCAACACTGTCAATGAATATTATTGAATAATATTTACAGAAAATCATATGTAACTAAACCAGTCCTCAATGCCCTGATATATTTCACTTTCCCGTAAACAACACAGATGTTTTTTTCATATTACATAGGAATATTTTGATGGACATATCTCAGTGAGTTTTGCCTACCATGAAGGCAAATGAAGTAATTGTTTGTGCTGCCACAATCTTTCGATGCGCTCGTAAAATCCTCCTTGTTGGATTATCAGATTTTTAAAATGATTATTGATCTTGCATTTCAGTTTTAAAAGGCAAAATGCAATGATCTATTTTCGATCTGTGGAATGAAAACCATCGAGTAAAATAGCATTTGTCCTATGTTTTAGCGTGAATCCAGGATTTGAGGTAAAGGGCAGTCCAATCGCTAACCAGCGGGTAGATGATATTTTATAAGCTTGGAATGTTTCCCAAGATCAACTGTATATTAAGTTGGATAATTGTTGACATCACCTTGAAGACAAAGCAATTAGACGGTCCACTACGGGAAGAAGGTCTCAAAGAGGAAGTCCTTTCATTTGCTAGACGGCCGAGGAGATGTTCCGTTTGGTGTTCACCGTCAAGTACATTATTCTTAAAATCACCGTTGGTAAAAGTTGAGAAAAGGGGGATATACCTTGAAAAAACCCAATTCCCTCTCGTGTCGGTTTAGAATTATAATTGCAAACAGGTTTTGAGGTTTATCCACAGCTTTGATTTTAGCTTAGAATCCTGACGATGGGGATCTGAAAAAGGTAAAATAACAAACAATTACAGGTTGAGAGACACAAACGAGAACGGGCCCTCACCATTTCAATTTATGATACAACTTCTTCGGCAAGGAGCAACTTGCGCCAGTCTTAAATTAAGCCTTGCGAAAATTACCCTATCTTTTTTGTTCTTGCACCCAATGATGCTGCGAAGGATCTCAATAGTTAAATGAAAAATATTATGAAAATTTGAAATTTCTCGCCGAAAAAGGTTCCAAGAACCAAGAATAAGGTGTGATGGAGGCTGGATCAGTTATTGCCTTGCGGGGGAAGTTGCTTCTGATGTTGGTAATATGCACGTTTAAATGAAGTTACGCAATAAGATCGTACTTCTTCACTGAATGGGTGACATAATTAAAGGAAGGCTACAAAATAATTATCAGACGATATGACTACAAACCACATGTGAGAATACATGACGCATGCTATATTAATCAAGAAAACTAGAATGATTAAACCACGCTAGACCCATTATGCATCTAAATTATAATTTTCTATAAGGGTTATTAACCACGTGAATACGATAACCAATATGAGGTGCTATGTTTTAAGTTGTTTCGAATTGTTAGCCTCTCTGCTCTGGCTACAGCTTGAAAGTTATATTTTGGGAAAAGTATGATAGATTCACTGTAAGGAACTGGTAACCTTCAGTAATAAGATAGAATTCAAGGCACCGCGGTCTCGTATCGTATATCCTTTTCGACATAATCATCTCGACATTTGATAGGTAGAAATTGTTTCACAAAGATAAGATTGCTTTATTAACTTCCACGTGTAAAGGACATGCTTTGTGTGAAAAACACGCGAAATCTGTAAAACACGTACCGTGTGTCCCACAAGAAAGGGTCCCTTCCTTGCGTGTATGCATCTCTGAAATAATCATAGTCTTTGTCAGAAAAAAAATGTTCACATAAACATTTGTCGAATTGCCTTATATTCTTCGTATAGTACATCATAGACTTTCCAATATTTTGCAGATACCTTGTTGTGTAAACTAACCCTCAAGTACATAATGATGTTATGTTGAGATTAGCCCACATGAAATCTGCAGTCTATGTTTATATCAGTTTACGTAAACTGTAATCTATGATAACTTTATATAAGTGTAAATGAACTCTGTAATCTATGATAACTTTATATTCGTGTAAATGAACTCTGCAATCTATGATAACTTTATATTCGTGTAAATGAACTCTGTAATTTATGATAACTTTATATTCGTGTAAATGAACTCTGCAATCTATGATAACTTTATATTCGTGTAAATGAACTCTGCAATTCTTAGAGTGAGCTATGAAACACCATGAATGAAGCTAAAAGTGCAGTGAAGTAGTGGTGTACACGACTTTTGTTAAGATGTGAAAAGACTCATATCATTGAAGATACTAAGATGCAGATTAAGTGTGGTGACAGTGTGTTAATTTAAGGTGTGAAACTCACCTGTTGAAATCATTGAAATTCTTTCTCTCATATCGGTCTGTCCACTCCCCGCGGAACCTGTTAAAATCAGTAATTTGATTTAAATATTGATACACCAATATAATAAGGATTTCCCCTCATGTAACACTACTAAAACAGTTTATGATCAACCCAACAGCTGTTCATACATATATAGGCTTTACGTTTTATCATCCGCATTATCCTTCAAAATAATATTGCAAAATTTAATTACTAAAAACTTATATGATAAGTAAACAACTTTGAAAAAAATTCGACAAAAGATTAAAAGACCCAGTATTATTGCAAAAATGCAGCTTGGTTTCTTCTAAAAAGAAAAAAAGATATTTCATGCATCTTTAAGATATCTGAAGACCAATTACAACACTGGACATCGACATGCAACGTTCACTAACGTTTGGACTCACACAATCAACAATACTATTGCGACATGTTTCAGGCCTAATCCCCTTGTGGGATTCGAATCCTCTTTATCAGAATGAGGCACCAACACTGACTGTACCCAGTAGACCACCAAAAATATGTTGTTTAGATTGCAATTTTGTTTTGGTCTTAATCGAAACATTAATAGCTATATAGTGAAATACCATCTACTCGATCTTTCAACATATAACTTAAACCACTTGTTTCATGCGAACGTACTAGGCATTTAAGCGCGCATACATACCCGTCATTATCATAGCTTGCACGCCGGTCGCTGTCGATCACGTACGGACGGTAGCTCGGGCTGTTCCGTTCGGCGACGTAGTCTTCGTAGGTTTCCGAACTTGCCCGAGCAACACGGGGCCCCATGTAACCTACGTAAGGTTTGGGGCGTATCGCAGCACTCCTTGTTTGCAGTTCATAGGCACTGGGGTGGGAGGTTCGGGGGAATGACTCGGGTATAGCTGACCGCGGCAGGGAGGAGGAATAATACCGGGACCGTCGGTCTATAGAACCTCCATGGCTTCGTCCTTGTGGGAACGGAGCGTACATCCTGAAATGAAAGAGAGGTTTACAAGGGTATAGCCGAAACAGCAGTCCTGTGTATTGAATAGGAGATTTTGATACTGTCTGTCTAGACTTATCAAACTGCAAGACAAAAAAATAGCTTTATGAAAAGCTTTGACTTTATTTTTTAAAAGAATTTAGACCAAATTTTGTTCTTCGCAAACAATGATCACTTCTTGATTAGAGAAGTTAGTTCCTTTGCAAAATAACAAACAACTACAGATGTCAATGTAAACTTGTCAAATATCAGGAGTGTTTTATCCAGTTTCAAAGCTGAAACATCACGATTCGTGAATGAATTATCTATATGCTATAAGAAATTAACCAGAATATACTCTTAGTTCGACTCTAATTTAACCTTGAGTGGAGAGCTGTTCCCCCTTTTAACAGGTGACGATATCTAACCGATTACAACCCGGAGGGTCACAGGGTGCTGAGTAAAATACGACCCGGGTACATCACATTAAAACTCGATTTCGAACACACCCGGGCCTTGAATACTACCCGGGGCTCATAGGGTGCTGAGGTGAAAACAACCCGGGTATATCACAATACAAATCTATTTCGAACCCATCCGGGCCTTGAATACTACCCGGGGGTCATAGTGTGCTGAGGTAAATACAACCCGGGTACATCACATTAAAACTCGATTTTGAACACACCCGGGCCTCGAATAGAACACGGGGGATAAGGGTGTGCTGAACGAAATGGAATCCCAGGGTTGTATTCCAGGATGCACGTATTATAAATATTGGACACAATGAAAATAAAAGACATCGTCACTGAAGCAAGTTCATTCCACTTATAGCTTAATGTATATCCTTAATTTTTAATAATATATATTTTGAAATATATTCTAGCATACTCACGAATAAGGTTTGTACCCGTGATAGTCTGCCGTGTTGATACTGTACTCTGAAACTGCTCTGTAAATAGAAGAAAAATTATAGAAATAAATAACATTGAAAAGTAGGCTTCACAATTTCTTAGTTCTTGTCACGAATAACGTCAGGAGTAACAGTGTCGGATCCAGGAATTTTAAATGGGAGAGTTACAGTTACCTATCTAAATATTAAAACAGAGCAAATGTGTTTCTACTGGTATATGGTCACTGTACTCATCTGAGGTCAATTCACATAATGAAGTTCCCCTGTTATTATGCAAAATTGCAACTCTCAAGACATTCCACCACTTGAATATACGACTGTCAGGTAAAACCTTAACAAATTAACTGGAGGAGGACAGGGATGATCAGGAATACGCAGGGATCACATAAGGGTCAGCGTTTGGATCTTATCTTTGTGGACTTATTCAATTTCTTTCATGGTTATAATTATAACAGCCGAATCGTTGATGATCTAGGAGAGCTATTAACCAACTATATATTACTAATTAAGTCAAGGGTGATGAGTAACCCGCAAACGAATCCTTGATAATCTAGGAGAGAAAACACAGAACAGAGTACTATATGCTTGAAAATCAAAGGGAGATAATTCATATCTTATAGGCTTTTCAAACCGAGTCCTCGAAATTGGACTCTAATAGTTAACCCACAAACGAATCGTTGGTAATCAAAGAGAGATAACCAACAACGACTAGAGACCTATACCCGCGGGAGACAATCCGCAATTCTTGAAAATACAAGGGAGGTAACCAATCTCTTAAAGACTTGTTACAACTGGAACCCTTGATAAGAACAACTCTGGGAGGTAACCAACAAACGATTCCTTGGTAATGTAAGGGAGATAAACAACACAGAGTCTTATGATATGGTAAAAGTGGGATCATCCACAGTTTTTGAAAATCCAGGAGGGATTATCCATCTTTTATAGGCTCGCTACAAACAAAGTCCTTGATAATAAAGACTGTAACCCACAAAGGAATACTTGGTAATCTAAGAAAAAATACCAACAACAGTAATCCAAGGGAGATAATCCACAATTCTTGAAAACTCAAGGGAGATAACCCACCTCTTATTATATGTCCTGTCCCTCCTCCGCCTGTACCAGCAGGCGCACAGCATGACGACAACCATAATGATGACGAGTATACAGATGGCCGCCACCACGCCAATCACGATCAGCTCATCTTCACTGAGGCCTGTAGTTGAGTCTGTGGTGGCAGTGTTTACTGAAAATGCAATTGAGGAACTGAAGTTTATTATTGTACACACAGGTTTAACATATTATTTACTTTTGATACGAGCCTAAATGTCATATGTGATGATATAAAATCAAAGCATCTTAACTTTTCATGTCCAAAAGACATGCATATAGTCCAGTAAATAAAGTGAGGAGGTTGGACAAAATTGCTTTATTTTGTTTCTCACCTGATTATGCCAGGAAATCATGTCTACATGCCAGGAAAAAAAATCTAGCAAAATCTGATAGGTGCAAGTGCACTAAATTTGACGAAATCCAAGATGGCCGCCATCGCGAGCTCGAAATACTCAAAACTGTCATATCTTCAAAACTAGTTGGGTAATATCTGCAAATAAGGTGTCTCAACCTATGTTTTTGAGGTCAATGAACTCATTAATCACATTATATTTCATGTATGGCTGCTTATTTTTGATGAAAATTAAAATATCAGTGTGTTTTTTTGAAAAAAATACAAGATGGCCGCCATACAAATCATTGATAAAATAAATGAACATCATCCTCATTACAATGTCATTTAACTACCTTTTTATACCTGTCAAATTTAAAAAATTTAAAAATCATAAGACGACTTTCAATTTATCAATATATAAAAATAGTCTTGCGTCGAGTAGTACCAGAGCCGCCATGTTTGTTATAGCAGACGCATTTTGACAGGCAAGGATTTCATCAAAATAACAGGACTTTAACGCAAGATATAGGTAAGCAAATCTATTTTCTTAGATTGTTTTTATACTAAAGACATATATTAAATTGTAATTCTAAAGAAATACCTTTTATATCGATAAAAATAAACAATCAAATCATAACTTCCCCCATTCAAACTTTTCAACAATGATACTATTTTCCTCTCTACTTACTTCATTGACTTAGTTTTTTGGATACCTCAAACGAACCAAGAATTTTAGATATGAAAAAGGTGTATTTGAAAATGGCTTTAAAAGAGATATATGTAATAGAATCTGTTAACTGATAATTACTTTTATTTTCTTCCCAGGTTGCATGAGAATGACATCACAGCCTGTTTGTGATGGAGGATGAAAATACATTGACACTTCAATTATGAATTGTGATCATGACTTGTGTCATTTGTATAGAGGCTATTAACTTTGATAACCCTGGTGACTTTGTGAAATTGACAGAGAAAGGCTGTTTAGGAATTAACAGGGCAAATAAATTGAGAGCTTTAGATATCCCAGACTTGATATTTGATGGAAGTCACGATATCTTTGTGCACAGAGTCTGCAGAAGCCAGCATACAAATCCAATTTCTATTAAATTTGCCAAAAAGCGTGATTCATCCGAAGTGGATAAAGCAAGTCTGAGATCAACTGATCAAGGTGTTTTTCATTTTAAAACTCACTGCTTATTTTGTGGGTTGTCTGTTGATATTTCTCTTGCTCGGAGAAGACCCAACAAAGCTTGTTACAAATATAGTCATGTTCTGACTTTAGGGTTTCAACAGACTCTCATCGCTCAGTGCAATACCAGAAGAGATGACTGGGCCTTAGAGATTCACTCTCGTCTGTGTGCAGTAAATGACCTACCAGCTGAGGAAGCTCTTTACCACCATACTTGCAAAGAATTGTTCTTGACAGGAAAGTTCCCTCCCAAATATGCACTTGTGGATACAGATTCTTCCATCAAGAGGAGAAGGGTTGGTCGGCCACAAAGTACATCCAAAGCTACTGCTCTGACATATGCAATTGAGTATTTGGAAGCAAATGATGATGAGACTATCACATTGCAAGACCTGCATCAAGTTATGCTTGTGGAGAGTGGGAAACCTAGAGAGGAAGTCTACACTGAAAAACAACTGAAACGAGAGTTGGAGAAACACTATGGTAAAAGGGTTTCAATTACAACCATTCGACAACGACCTAACATCGTTACTCTGACATCAAATTTGAAAACTATAATACAAGAAGCCCACGACAGAGCCATTGTAATGAATGAACATTCTGATATGGACAAACTTATTGAAACTGTTGGAAAGTTTATAAGGACAGATATTAAGTCAATGGAACGGCATGGCAATGAGTACCCTACATCAGAGGCTATGTCTTCAGTCGATGGAAATGTTGCTTACCTTCCTCATTCTCTGCAACTGCTTCTAAACAGCATCATCAAGAGCAAGAATGCGAAGTTACGTGTAGCAGCAGTAGGCCAATCAATCATGCAGTCAACTTGCCCAAGATCATTTCTCCCACCCCTTCAAGTTGGATTGAGTGTAACCTTAGAGCACAAATATGGTCACCGTGATCTAGTGGATATGATCAGTTCACTTGGATTCTGTTCTTCATATTCAGAGGCAAACAAGTATAGAACCAACGCTGCAGCAGCCCAAGGTGTAGATCTGCCAGAGGCAGTATCAACATCATTCTTACAGTATCAGGCTGACAATGTGGACCATGCTTCAAGAACCCTTGATGGCTATGGGTCAATTCATGTTATGGGACAAATGGCTACATGTACCCCAGCTATCAAGAGTGTACGGAAAATCCCACGCATTAATGTAGACTTTGAGGTCATTAAACACCAGGCCAAAGTCAACCTGGTTGACCAGAAAGACCCTAAGGAAGTCCTATCCAAGATTGTCTATCAAAAGGTAGATGTTTACCTTCATGACATTTGTAATGACAGTCTTGATATAATGTGGACAGTAGCCTTCCATCTTCCAAAACCACAGCCAATGTGGTCTGGCTATATGCAAATGCTGCACAAGAACCTTCCACATCCTGGAAAGAGCTCGGATATCTTCCTCCCTATGATAGACCTGACGCCATCAGACCCAACCTGTGTTCGCTCAACGCTGGAGTTTGTTGTGGATCATGCCAGCAGGTACAATACCACACCAGTCATCACCTTCGACCAGCAGCTGTGGTGGATAGCCTATATGATAATAGAATCACAACCAACACAAAGTTATCTGCACCAAGTTGTCCTCATGCTAGGGGGGTTTCATACACAGATGAGTTTCTTAGGATCCATTGGCAGTCTGATGGCTGGTTCTGGCTTGAAGGAGGTCATGACTCAAGTCTATGCTGAAGGGAGTGTTGATCATATGCTGTCCGGTAAAGCAATGGCACGAGCTGTGAGGGCTCATCTTTTGGTGGATGCTGCTTTAAACACAATTGCAACAGCAGAGATGCTTGGTATCCCTGTACCACTTGTGTCCATGGACAAGGATTCCAATTCTGATGACCAAATAGAAGGTAGGATATGTCTTTCTCATTTTAATGTCAGTATTCTAGCTCTGTTCAATTTCTAGCAACATATTGTTGCCCCTTCAAAACGTGTAATAGTCATGTATTGTTGTATCTTCTTTCAGAAAATCATGCCCCATTCTCTGATGAACCAGATAAAGATGTAAACAACAATGATGTAGAAACTGTGATGGATGATCCCAAAGATGATGGAAAAGTTATTCAAGCTTGTAAGTTGTATTCTAGTTACATCTATCTCTTCAAGGCATGTGTTCATAAAGCAGAGTGGTAGAATAATGTGTGTTGTATTATTTTCAGCTCATCAGACTGGAGCAGAGGTTCTGACAGCAATTCATCATCTTGGCAAACAAGTTTCCGAAGACATTCTCCCCCTAGATGAAGCTCTCTCGTCTGCTTCTGTGTCACAGCTAAGATCAGCTTCCTCAAGATGGCGTGAATCACTAAGTGAACACCGCACAGCGAATCTATGGCTCATGTACATGACACTAGTTTCTATTCTCCGTGCTTTTATTAGAGCAGGTCGCACAGGAAACTGGGGGTTGTTTCTTCAGACTCTACATCAGATGTTGCCCTACCTTGCCGCATCTGGACACCATAATTATACAAAGTCCCTTGTCCTGTACCTAAACAAGATGGTGAATCTTAAGGAAACTCACCCCCACATACACAACAAGTTTGTTGATGGTTTTTTTGTCCTAAGAAGATCAGACAAGTACTGGGCAGGAATTTACAGTGACCTTTTTATTGAACAAGTGCTAATGAGGAATGTTAAAGCGGTTGGTGGTCTTACAAGAGGTCGAGGATTTGAGCAGTCAACAAGTCTGTTGTGGTTGCTATCCACTCCTGCATGTGCAGAGGTCAACAAGGCTATGGGAACGGTTACTGATATTCAGGATAACGAAGACACAGAGTTTCACAAGGACATGTCAGTGGCTCGGATTGCAAGAGATGCAAAAGATGTACAGACAATCCTGAACTATTTCTCAGAAAGGCAACCATTTGCACAGAATACAAAGGAATTACGAAGTCTCTCATCTGGACTCGTAGGTGACAAATCTGTCAATGCTGACAGAGCAGACAGAGTTGGGCAGGCAATCTTAACGTCAATGCAAGGCAAAACTGTAGCTGAGTACAAGTTCAGTAAGAAGGACCAGGTCTGCACTCTAGCCTCATCCACCTACATTGCTGTTGAGGGGGAACGCCTTGAGATCGATCCAAAACAGCTATTTCAGCGGCTTGTAGTAGCTGGTACAGGAATAATTGACACTCAGACCTTGTTCTCGTATGAGCTATCTTCCTATCCAACAGCTCTCTTGCATCGTGAAGAGGGTACCTTCTTGTGTTGAAACCGAATCAGATGAAGATGTGATGTATGTCCTTGATGGTGGTGCTCTCTTGCAACGCCTACCATGGCCGAGTCAGACAACATATGCCAACATATCAAATATCTATGTCAAATATGTGACTCAACAATATGGTCATGCTGCTGTGGTGTTCGATGGTTACGAGAGTGGTCCCTCTACAAAAGATGAGACACATCAAAGACGAGAAGGCTTCCACATCTGTGGTGCAGAGGTCAATTTCAAATCAAATATGCAACTGACAATGACAAAGAAGGCATTCCTTGCAAATCCAAAGAACAAACAGAAAATTCTCTACTTCATTGGCAGTGAGATGGAAAAAGCAGGCATTATGGTCCACCACAGCTCTGGTGATGCAGACTACGACATTGTGAAGACTGCATGTACGATGGCTATGAGAAGTCCTGTGAAAGTAGTCGGGGACGATACAGACCTGCTGGTTTTGCTTCTTCACCATTCAAGTCCTAGACATCATGTCATCTATCTGCAGACATCAACAAAAGTAATCAACATTCGGACCCTACAGAGTGGAGTAGATCATGACATCCTTGCAACTGTACTCTTCATACATGCAATCACTGGTTGTGATACAGTGTCGAGACCATATGGCATAGGAAAGATAATGGCTTTGGGAAAAGCTTGTCAACTCAAGGACTATGCTAGTGAGTTCATGAAACCAAATAAAAAGCAGGATGACGTCAGTATGCATGGTCAGGCAGCTCTTGAAGTTTTGTATGGCTGTACTTCTGGAAACAATCTTGACTTTGAAAGAGCAGCAAGGTTCAGCAGCAAAGTGGCGTCAAGATCAGTCTATCTACCCCCTGAATCCCTTCCACCTACCACAGATTCAGCCAAATATCACAGCTACAGGGTTTATCATCAAGTTCAAACATGGCTGGGCAATGATCTTGATGCAACCGAATGGGGATGGAAGATCTACAGATGTCGAAATGAGGAGAGACTTAAGCCATTAAAAATGAAAAAAGATGCTGCGCCAGCATGTTTGCTGAAGCTTGTGAAATGTAACTGCCATGGCAAATGTGACAAAAAGACATGTTCATGTCGTAAAAATGGATTGTTGTGCTCCTTGGCATGTGGGCATTGCAAAGGGTTTGCTTGCCTTAATGCTGTTACAACTGAATCATCACAGAACTAGTGATGTAGAATGTTAGCCTCATCAAGGTTACCCAGGTGCCTTGAAACTGTTCAATTCTTGTTAGGAATTCAAATTTGCTTTTCATCTAATACTGAGAGATACTTTGTCTAAGTACCACCTACTGTATAAGAAAAAAATGATCTGAAGTAGACCTTTTTAATCTATTTCTTAGATATTTTGGTGATTTGACATTTGAGTTCAAATGATTGCTTGATACATTGCCGAGTGGTTTGTTTACACTCTGATGATAATATCATTTTCATAAGAAGTCAGTAGTTGGTATCCTTTCTGTGAAGACAATGAACCATACCAAAACAGTATTTTTTGTTGATACTGGTCTTAAATAATTGCCTAATTCTTATACTGCTTATCTTGTTCTGAAATTTGTATGGCGGCCATCTTGTATTTTTTTCAAAATACACACTGATATTTAAATTTTCAACAATATAAGCAACCATACATGAAATATAATGTGATTAATGAGTTCATTGACCTCAAAAACATAGGTTGAGACACCTTATTTGCAGATATTACCCAACTAGTTTTGAAGATATGACAGTTTTGAGTATTTCGAGCTCGCGATGGCGGCCATCTTGGATTTCGTCAAATTTAGTGCACTTGCACCTATCAGATTTTGCTAGATTTTTGTTCCTGGCATGTAGACATGATTTCCTGGCATAATCAGGTGAGAAACAAAATAAAGCAATTTTGTCCAACCAAACTGCCTTTTTTTATTTCGTTTACTGGACTAATATGACAAATGCTATTTTCCCATGAAAATCTAAAAACAGCCTTATAAATGCACAAAGGTGTAGATACCACGTCCAATATACCTGGATACTAGTTATATAACCTAACAAACAGTTTCAACTCTTGGCTGTTTTAATGACGTTTGACTATTTGACGCGCGCCACTTTCCGGTTTTCGATCATAATTGCGACGTTCTACCTTCATATTGTCATTATAAAAAAACCAATAAGCTTTAAAATCTGTCTTTTTCGTAACAGTCGAAATTTCGCGATCAAATGATACCATTGATTAAGTTTGGCATATATGACTCCAACAACAAACGGAGTGGATCTTTACGCCGAAGTATTTTAGCACGGTTCACATGAAATTAGGATTCCCTTTAGACGGACTGCACTAAGGTTGAACGATATACTCAAGTACGTGGATAATCACCTAAAAGAGTGCAGGTGTATTTATACTGATGTTAATGTATATGCTGTGAAGAAGTTTTCATATTCCGACGCCGATTCCGCCATTGTTTAGACAGGTGAAGTCCGAATAAAACAAAAGAAGGCCATCCTCTTTTTGTCATTTATAGAATTTATCAAATCATTTGAGATTATTATCTTTAGAGGTTATATGAAGAATTATACGGAATTTGGTGTTTGTAACATTGTTCGTTTTTACTCAAGGAAATGCATTTTAAAGAAAAGACGCAACCAAGAAAATAACATAATGAACAATTTTCATAAGGTGATGATTTAATTATAACCCAAAAATGTATTTAAGTAATTGTTTTTAAGAGGAAATATGCCATTATAACTTACGAGAAGGTTGGTCATGGTTGTCTACTCTGTTGAAAATGTGGTGACGTGTCTTTTGTTACTTAGTTTATGACATGTTATATAATGTTATATATAATATATTTATAAGGAATAATGGGCCAGTGGCCTCGTTGATGAATAAACTCTCTCCCTCACTAATGCGTTTTATTCCATACCATAAAGGGGTATGCTCAAAGCGCTACATACATCATTACCCTGGTTTAATAACCAACATTGTTTATTTTTATTCTGTGATCGACTTTGCATCCTAGCTGTCAACTGAGGCTCTTTTTGAGGTAACCTGGTTAACTGCCTTAGCTTTCACACCAGGAATCCAATTGTTGCCATGGGTGAACAGAGGACCAGTTTGAATTGAGCCACTTGCCCATATTACGCTGATGTTGAGTAAACATTCACTTGTTGCAGGCAAATATAATGCTATGTGAACAGAGGCCAGATTTTAATAAACACATTCCGAAATTTCAATTCAGAGAGTACAGAGATTGGTCCTGCTTCATGACTGTGTATATAAAGGAGCCTTTTATACAGTCTCCGTCCACATTCAGCAAGTCTAGATTGACTGAATACACATATGAAATTAGGAGCCCATAGAAAAAGATAATATGGATGCAGGAACAGTAAATTATTAAAATTTATCATAGACTAGATTTAAGTCTATACAGAGATCTGTCTACCTGATTAGGTTGCCTTTCTAACGGTGAGCTGCACTAGTTATTGCTGAACTACACTAAATGTTGTATCCTGACCCAACGTGTTACGTCTAAAACCACCGGCTTCCTTCAAATGATCTCTTGCAGGTGTCAATTTTTTTCATACAAGAAATAAAAGAACTATCAATAAGCAATGGCAAGCTGGTTGTTGTCCTGTAATGTTACACAAATGACAGTTTCCCATCATGCCCTTTATCATTCATCTATACGGGTATCAAATATTGCTTCCTCTAAGATTGCAGGAACACAGTCAAAATGATGGCCCGTTTCCTCGTTTTACGTCGATAACCTTGCTTGCAGGACGCCTTGCCAGTTGATTTGAAATATCTACTTGGTAAAATCTCATTCTGATTATAAAAACGTGTTATTATTTGAAAACAGGGAAGGAGGGGGCGAAAATAAACTCAAAGCACGCCTGAGTTACTAGACCAAAATTTAGTCTATAAAATATTTTAATTATTAAATGTAACTTCATCCATAATCTTTTTTTATTTGGGCTCCTTATTACATTTGTATTCAGTCAATCTGAACTTGCTGAATGTGGCCTTAGACTGTATAGAAGGCTCCTTCATATACACAGTCACGAAGTGGGACTACTGATTTACTTACATGCACATCTTGGTATATCTCCGTTCCACTTGATGGTGCCACCATCATTGATACACTTGAGCTCTGAGGCACCCCCTACGAGAGTCCTCCCAGAGTGACAGGACAGCTTGACCGTTGTGCCGACCGTCCGGTCTGTGGTGTCCACTCGGACTTCATTGATGTTGTCGATTGTGATGATCTCTGGGGGAACCGAGGAATTGCCAATCTTCGGACACACATCTGAAACGTAGAGTATTCCTGATTAAAACATGTTTGCCATCGTATCTATTATCAATTAATCGGAAGTTCCCAAAATACGACTAAGAATTTGATAAGAATTCTGTTGAGAGTCTTAACACGTCATTCTAAAGTAAGATGTACGACAACTACGAAACTTTTGTTTGGTGATAGGTTAGAATTTTTAAAAAAAACGTTTGGCAAATTGTAGATCGCTGTAGGCCAACTGTCAGCCACATAATAGTCAAGGATGTCCAAACGAGATCGATCGTTAATTGCGAAGGGGAAATTAAGTCTTATAAATGCAATATCTTTAAACTGTAACCTGCAATATGGACCGTCTGTATATAACGGTGTTTTTGCCACATAACCACAAATCTCCTATTGTTTAGTTTCGATTTTCTGTAAGCCTTTAAAGCGCCATAAGCGTGAAGAAAGCCTCGGCTTTAATTACTTAACACCTTCACAAAGCATATAATTGATTAATCGGTAAAAGACTTGGTAATAAAATTGGAGAGCGTTTATTAATACTAAGGTGTAGATATTGATTCAAAATGATCTGAAATCTAAAAAAAGGTCTAACATTCGCTATTTCGCTTTTATAAGATTTCGGGTACCCAGGTTAGTCTCGGTGACTAATGGCCCGAATATGATGAAAAAATGTTTTTTACACCGTACGCCGCTGTTTCATCCGATTCTTTCGCGTTCGCCATTTTCAGTTTTGGAAGTACACTCGGGGTCACCCACAGAGCTATCTTACTATCTTATTAATGCGTCTTTTGCATCTTACTTTGAAGAAACTACCTGTTTACATATAGCGTTCTATGTAGGAACACTTACTCAAAATCATGTCTGATATCTCTTGCTTGATAACATTGTCAGTATCTATACCAAAAACTTCGAAATCCTGCAATAAAGAAGTTATAAATCCATATAACTTGTCCTCTATTAATCTTACGAACTTCTAAATGTCTCTTTAAGAAGTTATCTAGGTACCGTTAAATAGAGCGCTTGTAAGATGTCGGTATTTGCGAGGCGTCTGTGTAAAATTTAAAGAGGCATTGTACACATCAAATGAAGCCTGAAAGATTTATTTCGCAAACAATTATCTCCAACTTTGAGCTTGTTTAAGCAAGTCTGAATTTGCATAAACACATCTATCGAAAATCTTGTGCTTCAACAACAGAAGCTGACAACAATAAGAGCTTTCTTATATAGTAATGATATATATTAAATGTTTCTGATAACAAAGTGCTCAAAAATTATATATATATAATCTATATGAATATTGCTATAGTCTCCGTGGAAGTTATTCAGGGATATGTTTAAGAATTTAAATCACAGAGAAAAAAAACTGGTCTTTACTCTGGAATATGATAAAAGGACGTTTAATAAATACTAATTCCTCCGCTGAACAACGCTGTTTTATTACACCCGTAAGACCATCGCTGATAAGCTGTGGTAGTTGAAAATAAGATGATATGTTATTCTGACCAACATATAATTTAAACATTCTTTTTTTACAAAATGTTATTGACACAAATTATGCCATAGACATGATGTTTTATTCAAATATATTCATGGTTTCTCTTCATAAATTACTTTCACATCCGATAGCTTCACCTCAACTCCTGTCAACATAGGTATTATAAACCCCGAGACGCGTTTATCGTGACAGTTTGCGGGTGAGTTTATTAACATAGATATAGGGTTTACCTAAGGAGGTCCACAACAAAAGAAATGGAATAAACACACACATAACTATAAGATAACAGCGGAAATGAGGTGACAATAGCTAGAAGGATAGATCACCTTGCTTTCAAGATGTGGTTATAGCAATGGAGTTATAGTAAATAGGTTATTTAATTCCATACTTTGAAACCTGATATAAATAACATTGTAAAAAAAGGAACATATATCAACCACATCAAAGATCAGAGACGGATGTCAAATCTTAATTATCTTCTCATTTTGAAAAAAGCTTAGCGTTCAATATTTATACTCCGCTGATATTGAAATTATTGTTAAATATGACTATCAATTAATCATCAATCATTCAATCAATCATTCAATGAAAGTCTTTTCACTTGAGGCAGTGAAAGAAAAATCTTCTTTACGTCCCCGCGAGTTATAAAACATGGAAAATGTCTATTGTTACCAACGATATCAATTTAAGTTGAGAGAAGGTGCATTAAGGTTTGGTCTATTTGGTACATAATACAAACCATCCAAAAGTCGATTGTTAATTACCTTACTATGACGCAAACGCAGAGAAAATCATTAGTTTTGCAAATAACGCAAAAATTAATAAATATAGAATAAGCATAATTCACAACCTTCTAAATGTGCCTCAAAGATCGAGGCTCACACGAACTAGAGAAAAGAGCGGATACTTGGTCAAGTATAAAGTATATCGTATTGGTAATGCCCTTCATAATCAACACGAACATGGCAGAATGTATAAGCAAACGTGAAAGTCAACAGTTTTACTACAATAAAAGACTATAAAAGAAGCATGTCGCTGCTGAATAGCCTTCATGCAATATCATTTGGGTCCAGTAGACACAAAGGGGTCCGTTTAGTTATAGTTTTACAGTTCAGTCGTGGAATTAGCATACAAATAATAAATTTCATGAGAATTTATGACAACACGTTAAGGCACAACAAAGTAAGTTTATGAACGTAAAAATGTTGGTTATTAGTGCTAATGGTCACTTTAGAAGCCAAGAATCGCTATTTGTGGTATTCAAAAGGTCTAATTTGTTCCAAGCGGACATCAATGGCTATGAATATTATGTAGACTGAATATAAATTTTGTTTTGAAGTTCAAGGTGTCTTTTAAGTTTTTCGGAAATTGTTTTTTTTATGTTTGTTATCAGTGTTATGAAAAGCGAGTACAACGAACTGAATGGCATGCATACAATGAATCACAAGTGCAACATATTACTGCAACTTTTTGCTAAGTTCAAAATGGGTTTTTAATGTATCATTTGAGTATACGATACTTCTTTTCAACATTTTCATCTTGTTTGGTTAAATTCATGAATGAACTAAAGCAACATCATCTTCGTACAAGGGCGTTTCCCCATTTGTGCAAGAGGAAATTCTATGTCAATACACGGCTAAAACGACGCTATTTGAATAGATCCGTTTTATGAGATTATGTTTCAAAAATAGAAATCGTGACGTTAATAGGGCTATGAACTAGGATACAGAGAATCTCTACCAATGTCTTTTGATATCAAATATATCAACACGAGTTGATAAACGTTACAAATGATTTTTACTTTTATCAACGAATGTTGATAAATTTGATGATAAGACATGAGGTTGATATTCTCTGTATCATCCAGAATCATTCATTACATTTCAAATTCGCACTTCACGAAGAGTCCCAATGTCATGGCGTTGTTACGTCGTCATGTTTATGAGGTCATAGCATTGTTATGTCACCAGTTGATGATTTTTTCAATTTGTGAGCGATTGTGATGTTATGTACTTGACAGAAATAGGTTATTGATTAACATCTATTATCAAAACAATATCTCCTAGGAGATACCGATTACCGCTCCCATAGAGATATTTCCTCGGGAACATTGTTTTAGATGATACATGGTATTTCAAACAAATAATAGAAATCTTACCTATGTCATATATTTATTACAATTAAGTTTGCGTTTGATTTAGTGTCTCGTTAAGACAGAATAATTATACTATTTCAGAGAAAGTTAATGAAATATCTTTATACGTCAAGTTAGCTATTATCATTTTCTGAAAAAATGTAGTAGGAAGTATTGTATAGGTGTACAGGAAAGAGAGTTATTTCTAAAACACGACATGCTAGAAACAAAGTATGTATATGAAATCCTTCAGGTTACGAGGAGTAGATGAATGTCTCATCTACTGTGACGATGATGGAAGCAGTATGACATCACTTATGTTGACCGTCATGACATGACTTAACTGGTAGAAATGTGGAAAATTACACTGGGCCCCGTTTCACTAAACGTTCGTAGGCTTACGAATTTCGTAAAATCGATCTTAGCGTTACGAATTTTATCGTAGGAGTTTCACTAAAGATTCGTAGCAGAAAATATTCGTAAGTTACGTCAAAAATTACGACAGCTAAGGAGGTGTCGCAACTTGAAATTTCGTTCGTAAATGTAACAAAGATGGCGTCAGTCGAGTGACAGTTCATACACTAAATACCGTTTCTCAACGATACAGCTTTAATTTTCCCTCCGTCAGTCTATTCAAGTAACAGATCACCGAAAACGCTCTTATCTTTTTATGACAAATTCGTAATTATCGGTCGTAAGTGCTTACGAACGTTCTTAGTTACGAACGTTCTTAGTTACGAACGTTCTAAGTTACGAACGTTCTTAGTTACGAACGTTCTTAGTTACGAACGTTCTTAGTTACGAACGTTTAGTGAAACGGCACCCAGTATCTTACACAGGGAGTCCCTTGTTATTAGCTGGTTTAGCCATTCAGATATAAATGAGAAATTACTGACATGTAGGTCCTGAAATATTTATATACAGTGTGTATTTCATAATGACAACATAATGACAACATACAGTTGGAATCAATGAATAAAGTGCGAGTGCATGGTAAGGAAGCGGCCATTATCAACTCAGAACGTGGCTAAAGTAGTATGTAATAACAGAAGAAACATATACTTTTATATTTGAATATATACTCAATTGAGTCATTTTGCATATTTTATATCTAAATGAATCTTCGTGACGCTAATCGTGTACACCATGTCCTTGATAAATTGAGGCCTCAATAAATTACCCCATAAAAGTCTAAGATTTGTATATGACTTCACGTGACGTCTTCTTCATCTATATCTATATACGTATGTCGTATACGCCCTGATGCAGTTCAGCACGTCAAGAAGACTTCAAAGGGTACTTTCTTTTCAAAGTTTATGCATCTTCGTGGTGTGTAGTCGACGAAAATGTTCAGGCTAGCATTCAAATCTGAGGGTCGTCGAACGTAAACCGTGTGTGGTTGCTTTAGTTTTATTTTTAAATTAATTTTAAAGAGATGGAATTTTGTATTCTGTATATATATATATATATATATATATATATATATATATATATATATATATATATATATATATATATATCTTAATAGTGTCTCATAACTCTTTATAGAGTGACTCATTGCATTTTTGTAAAACAAATTTGATGTTGGTTACTTTCTCTTTATTTTGTATTTATGTAGTGCGGTGAGACTTAAATAAACAATCTGTCTGTCTGTCTGTCTGTCTGTCTGCTATTTGCCTTCGATTGACCTTTGAACTTCTGTGATAGATAAAAATTATGACACATGTATACATGAATTATCAATTCGAAATCCAATATATGCAGAAAGCATATCGAATTATCAAAGACCTATGACATTTTCGGTGTTTGCCGAAATATTTTTTATATCTATGTAAAGAATTTAAGGTTTTTATAAATAACACGTGTTTCCTTGTCACTAACTTTAGTTTTAAAGTATTTCCAATTGATAGTTGAAACGTTATAACACATACACACAATAAAATGAAAACTACGTTCTTAACATAAACCTAGATAAGTATTCGGTCCTGTTTATTCGTATAAAGGAAAGAGTGTATCAAACAGAATCCAAATTTAATACCCTATACCAGTAAAACACAATCCTCATTCATCACATTGCTTGTTTCTATAAAAGGTTTTTGTCAGAGATCATAATAGACTTTCGTTATTCGTCTCTAAAAATAACATAACTTGTTCAAACTTAATTCTTTTCTAATCATCAGGACAAATAACTATTATCATACATAATAAATTAATATCCCTATTTATGACTGACCTATATAGAGAGACTTAAAACCTTCTCATAAAATGATAAAGGGACCCACAAACAAAACTTTCATAGTTGATAAATGAAAGGTGATAAACGCACTTGTTTGTCTTGTTATTGTTCACCAATGTATATAAAACAGTGTAAACAACAATATCAGCAATATTTTATTCAGGACTCTGTGTGAACACACCAAGAAAATAAGGTGGTCTGGTACAGTGGGGCGTGGTCTACAAGTCTAGTTAACCATAGGGCATTGTTTTGACTATTGTACAAACAATTGGTGCGACAAAGGGTTTTTGTGTTTTAGTTTTCAATAGATTAACCTGACAATAGTAATACAATGAATGCCAATCCATCAGATTTTTCAAAATCATGTTATTTTCAGATTTTTTTTACTAAGTACTCGATGTTTACTGCGAGATACCAGTGCACATTGGAAGTAATGTGAAGCAATACTGAGAATATTATTTTTCTCTTAGCGACTGAACCCGAAAATATAAAAACTTACGTTAACTTTACATGTTATTAATTGTATTATGTTTAATTCATCAAGAGCGGTGTTTTCCAGTCAAAGAAAAAAGTTCTCAAGATCACATTGATGACCTTTTGTATGATAGAAGGAAATACGATGAACAGTTAGAATCCATCTTATATTCTTATTTACCAAAACATTTAAACTCGCCAAGGCACTTAATATATACATCAGGAACCCTACTGAGAAACCAAGGTGCCTTAGCAGGCCTCTGCCAATTCCTACTTTCTTCCTCCTTGTCCTTCTCAAATTCATATTTATGCTTCACAGCAATATTCATTCTTCATTTCAATGACACTATTCGATCTCTTAGATAAGAATATTAATGTGTTTCCTTGATATCAAAACATTTGTATGGATAAGGATTGCTTTTTGCTGAACAAAGGCCAAGCCTGTTATTCAATAAATTACTGCAAATGTTTCTCGTTCAGTTTTTTCATTTTACCATTGCTATTTGAAAAATAATGTCACATGGTCTTTTAATTCAGCAAACAAATAAAACAAACAAACATCCTATTACAGAAAGGTCATTTGTCATTTAATAGAGACTAATTAAGGTCAAACTTTAAAACTTATCAGATGATAAAATGCGAAATGCATGGGTTTGGTAAATAATCAGATTAAGTATAACAAACACTCTGACACAATTTCCATCGATCTCTAATTCATATGACAGCAAAACCTGCGAGTTGCAATTCAAGAAGTTGGGTGTCTATATACATAACACTTTACCAAACCATTAGTCATAAACATCCAATCACTTTGTACATTCAACATTGGTTTCATTAGTCAAACTATTCACGCATACAATGGCCCGACCTATTCAATGATGATTTAGCTATGTCCATCAGATCACACTGACAACCCTATATGGGATTCAGTTTAATAATGATAATAATAAATGGGTAGTCCATCCAAAGCATGCTCAAAGCGCTACATTTATTACCCTGAAGGAATCGTACTTTCGATGCAGCTACTAAGGACCATATAGGTCCATACATACCGTATTCAGGTACCCAATTGTACAGTTGGGTTTGTGGGATGTAAGCGCCCAAATCATTCATAAGATTAATGGTATACGACCCCTGGTTGATCGGAACATGAGTAATGATAATATTTCATGTAAAATTGGAGAAAATGACTCAAATTCAATCAATATGTTACTGACATAACGTCATGTTTGACATCACATCGTAAAAGAGTTATCTGTGTGCGTAGCAGGTAACTAACCCAGGTACTTATTTACATATGAGGTTGGTTTGTATTCAAGTGTCTGGTTACTTCCATTCGTCGAAATGTGTGTTGACATGCATTCTGTTCCCGCTATAATCAATGATAATTACGCTGTCACCTGATACTGACAAACCTGTTTGGCTTGTTTTAGTCAATAGAATATTCAGTAATCCGCACTGAATGTAATCAAACTTGTACGTTAAAACCTGTGTTTAATCGTTTCAGTTTTAATGAAGGTCATTCTTGATTGTAATCTGGCTTACAAGCTGGCCACATGACCTTCATAAAGTATGTATGTCAATATTTTACAAGAGTTAGACGATTGTTAGAGAGGATGTAGAGAGTTATGGAACAACCTTCCGTAAAGGTAGCGCTCATGTCAAACCGGAAAAAAATGTATGGTTTTACTTGCAATATATGCTGGTTTAGTCAAACGGCGTTTATGAGTTATATAAATCTTATTATTACTTTCTCTCCCTTATACTCTGTAACGTTCAACCTTTAATTTGGCCTTTTGGGGGTTAACTGTTCGCTTTCATATGAATGAAAAGTAAACTGCTAGTTTAGTTAGAGGGCGTTGATTGAGTTATTCTCAGCTTATCGATTCATTGCTCTGCGGAGATTAGTAACATTTTCTTGATCCCGTTGAACACAACAGTTAACTCTGTCACTGGTGAGACCGTGTCGATTTTTTAGCTGGCTTTTGTTTTCACAGGTCTAGCTGGGTAACGATTTTAGCTAGTGGAGTAGTAAACTACTTTTACTATAATAAGGTAACGCATATCGTCCAATATTTTAATCAAACAGAACTCTGATATAGGGAAGTTAAGATTTTGTTTTGCCTTAGGCGTTTGTTTGTGAGGTACGAGATGAACTATATATTTTAGATTTTGTTTTGTCGTAGGCCTATATGTGTTTTTGTGACGTACGGAGTTAACTTACGTTTACATTTCAATACCATATATTCTTCTCAAAGTACACATATTCAAAAGGAATCACGGAGGGCTGAAGGGACCACTAACTAAAATGTGATACAATATGCTGCGTAAATGCATGTCTTCCTAAACCGAGAGCACCTATTGTACAAATATTTACCCAAACTATCAGTGTCTGCGTTATTTCAAGGTTCAGTATTCAGTTATATTTTCCATGATTATTTCCATTGCTCAGTAAGCATAGTGTTCGCTAATCACTCTGAACACCGGGTTCGACAACCGGTCCCGTCATACCATAAGACGTTGGGAGGTGCTGCTTCCTTGCTTGGCAATCAAAGCGTAAAATGGTGCTTTGTGCGAACACACAAAAAAATCTCCAAACACATTTGTATTTATATACATTTTGTATGTATTTTAAAATATGTCAAAAGACAACTTCATGATATAAGTAAAGAAACATGATTATTACTCGCCCGTGTAAGATATCGCAGTGTAATACTTATACGGCGATATTAAACTAGTGTAATACCGCTGCACGTATGACGTCATAATATTGTGTGGTTGTGACGTCACAATGTTGGCACCGCCGTCACAATGGCGGCCAAGTCGCGGAAATGCTTCGTTCAGTACACTTCATGCTTGATTACTGAGGTCAAGTAATAAACAGAATACTAAACTTCCTTCAATTTAATACTATTTCTATTAAACTCGTTAATGATTAGGTATTAAACTCGCTTTCGCTCGTTTTATACTTAATCATTAACTCGTTTAATAAAAATAGTATTAAATGGAAGGTCGTTTAGTATCCTCTATTGGATACAATACAAAACGTAAATTCTTCAATAATGTCAACGTTCTTTGATCTTATACACTGTAACACCAATGCATCTAAATCTTCAAACAATTCGAAAAAAACTAGAGAAAAACGTATACACTACGTTCGAGCCTATAGGGCATTACTACTAGTGACTTTGGTATGCAGAGAATGCGACTAAAGGTAACTTATATCAAGCATTGCTTCTGAAGTGAAGTCTCACAGATTTCATGTCGGCTTTTTTCTTTAAAAACAACATCTGAAATATCCAAAGCATATTGCAGATGGCGTCCTTTTATGTATATAGTTAAGACTAAGTTTTATGACGATGTTTTTATAATCTAGTTTTAGCAACTGTCTGTGATGATAAATACAGCCACTGTGATACATTAAATTTCGTAGATAAGTTGGTTGACATTTAGATTGAGGAACGGTTCAGTAGTTAATTATTGAAGTAATTTAATGATAACAACGTTAGGAGTCATAGTAATTGTTATCAATAACATTAAGCCCTAATTTACTTATAGATCAGCGCCTTTAAGCCATTTTAATTATAGTGTAATATCTCGTAATGATGGGGCATGTCATACAAATACATTACTTTCTTACGTTATGCCACATAACCCACATCTACATGTAAATAAACTTAAATCATACAATAGATGGGTGTAACAGAAACACCAATATTAACCAACATTTACATGTCCGAATGATTTTCGTTTTCAGTGTGAACATCTTATCAACCTACATTCTCATATCCGGGTGAATAGAGGTTTGAGGTTGAACATCATTATTTCTAGTTTTCGACTGAATTAACGACATGTGTGCGTCTGATAATTTTTCTTCTTAAATGAGCTCATGCCGATTTGTAGCCAGTATAGGGGTGTTCATCTCCTCTAGCTTGAACTGACGACGGAGACTGTGTGAACACTGTTCTATTTGCAGTCAGGTTTGGGTGCAATGCTACACTGAATTTCAGCGCAGTACCACCCATGGCTCGCTAGTTCCAGCAAATGCTCGCAGGTTTCAAAGCATTACAATGCATAGCCAAAAATGGTGTTGCGGCCTTTCTCTCTGCAATAATATATACCAGCAGTCTTGAGAAAGTGAATTACTCTTGAAAGCAGCGTTAAACCCCAAATCACCCAACTTCAATTCTAGAAAATGCTCACCACAATACTGTTGCATACTTACTTATTATTTTATAATTCAAACATCTTTCCAGGAGGTAGTTGTTATGACTATGTTGAACTGTCACGTGATTCACCATTAACCAATATGCACCTCACATTTCACAATATGATTATACATCTATTGAATAACTTGTCGGACTTCAATAACGAGGTAACTACATCCTCTTAATATAATTTGATAAAATTAGGTGGGGATTTAGTAACATGCTCTTCACAATGGCTGACGAATATGGTTATGAAATGTAAGACGTTAATTGTCTGATTTCCAGGATCTTCAAAGACCAAAACTGTAATCATACTGCGATATGAAGATTGTAGATATTGATTTACATTAAGAGGGCGTCAGAAGTTTAAGAAATTGCAGGTGTGCATACAATGTGT
The DNA here is from genome assembly GCA_921293015.1 of Phorcus lineatus. NCBI lineage: Eukaryota > Metazoa > Mollusca > Gastropoda > Trochida > Trochidae > Phorcus > Phorcus lineatus. The sequence goes on along the minus strand of OV121093.1, from coordinate 6,011,582 downwards.
ATGTAAATCGGCACTTGAATGTTAACCAAGCGTCAAGTTCTTAGGCTAGGTAATCAATCTGATAATTTAGTGTTTTGTAGGGGTGTCTTTTCTTTACGTAACAAGTAATTACTTTATCTACGGGACACAAAACACATATGGCATTAGAAAAAATACAGACTGATATCACAAAATTGCGTTTGCGACAAACACTACTAAGTTACTTTAACCTGAATCATTTTAAAAATATCTATCAGTCAATAATTATAAAAGTTAGCGTTCACACAACTTAGGTAAAAGAGTATTGGTTGCAGTTTCGATACATACAACTTTGGAAAACATTGCGTATTAACTGAAAGTTAATAATAAAATATTTATTTTTTCCTTCTTGAGTAGGTCATGATTTTAATGATTAAACCAGAAACTGTCATTCAAACCATAGTTTCTGTGATTAAATGAGTACCATCGTGACGTAGATAGAACCTGGCCTTTTAGGAATTTGAGAGATGAAGAATATTTTATTTACCATAAATTATTCACTTGTTTCACAACACTCGAACTTTAACCATTGATTTAAATTTAGAATAAATCGGAAAATAAGCTTAAGCTTACCTTGCTAAACTGATATAAATATTTCTGAAATTCTCCTTACACAATTTGTTACTATCTTGATAACAAATCGACAGCTTATATAATGATACTTAAACCGCCTTAAAGTTATGATTTATATACGATCACCTATCCTAAATAATTTGACACTTTTATGGCACCGCTTACTCCTGAATCCACATGTAAATATAAGTTTTATTTTGATATCGTCAAACATTGTTAATTTTCGGAAGTGAAATGTTCAATGAGAATGCACCAATCACTGTTGATTGAAATGATTGAAAATACAAACATACATCATCGCCAAAACACATTTTTACGAACTCTGAAAATACATAATTTGCATATCTACCAACTGTTAGTGTCAGTCCTCATCTATATGTTTCTTTTAAATACATGAACCGGAAAACAAGGGCTCCTGGGGTCGGATAAGATTAACATCTGTGGCGGCGGTTTGTGAAGTATATCCCGAAGGAAAAATACTTGACTCGTTCTGAGAATAAGCACAATTGCTAGCGTGCGTTGGGAACACTAAACACGGTTTAGCTGATTCAGTCTACAGAAAATCATTCATTTTAAATGGTTAGTGAAAGAAAAACGCCTTCGTTACACTTAAGATGATCTTTGGTTGCACTTAAGTTTGACAATGGCATCGCGTGCAGTAAGAATCTTAGTAAAGAACATGACCTAATGGGGCTATACGGTTAGCCTTCTGTGTTTTGAAACAAGTAAAAACTATGAATTACATTTCGTTCACAATCTGACTCTGTATTTGATATTACTATGAGCTCTACTCTGTGCCGATCGATCGGTTCTCTGTATGTCATTATTTATTTAAATGCATTTTGTTTGTATTTTGATTTGTTATTTGAACTAAACATTGTTTTAATAATCTGACACCTTGTAATGAATTGAAAACAATTGAACTTAATAAAATGAACATGACAAATAATTGGAGTTGACTATTTCATTCATATCATACACCGATTTACACCGACTGACAGATTTACCCGGTTTTCTTTTTTTACCAGCTGCAGCGATAGTGATTATCCTAAAAGAATAAGGGGATGATAGCCCTTGGAGAGAATAAGGAAGCGGTTATATTCCATTGAAGATAAAACAATGAGGACGCGTGAGTAGGTCTCATAAAGATATCACTTCATGACTTGGTGCCCTGAGGCTTAGAGATAATGGAACAAAAAGTTTCGCGTAAAACTAGGCTGAAATATACGTGTGAATATGACCTAGTTTGCAAACAAAATATTATTAATAGAGGATGTCCATCATTTTTACCTAGACAAATGAATAAAGTTAACTCTGCGCGAGGACGCCGAGTATTTTTATCAACCGGCTCACAAAGTGTCATTTGGCTGAATCAGCAGGACGGGTTTGTGTTAAGGACTATCGCTGTGACGTCATAAGAGAGATGACGTCATAAGAGAGATGACGTTAAGAGAGATTGATTAAAAACGAACGTACAGGTACATTGTCATTCAATTTTTCTCCGAATTATCCTGTAATTTTAGCAAACAAAAAATTTATTCAGAAAATTTGTCTTTTCTTTCTTTTTTTCTTTTCATCTCTGAAAACAGCATCATTGATATAAAACAGTTTTTTTGCTAAATGAGAGTAGACAGTGCCTTTTCACTTTAAAGTTAGTAATCTATGCTATTTTGTACGATGATCTAATTCATTTGAAGTACAATTTTTCACTATCTAAATTCAGGAACTAATTATATGGATAATGATTTACACAATCTGATGCATGTGGTGATTTGATTTCAACTACTATTTAGGAAACGGTAACTACTAAAAAGAATATGGTTCGTTAAAAACCATTGAAAGCTCCACAATCAAAATATCACAATTTCTGTCAACAATGTTCCGCAATTTACATCTCCAACTCACCTGATCTCGATTTCTAAATTATAACACTACATGATATTTGCTGTCATCTGGGTTAAAACTTGCACCATCAATGATCAGACAAATAGGCAACCCAACTCCAGATACTAGAAAAGTATAATTTCCTAAGGTACGGAAGTGGAGTGTCATCAAAACGTTGTTGGTAAAAGTAATCAGTCACTAAAGGACTCCAAGATGAAGGATGGACAAATAGCTTCATGATCGCCTTCAAAAACAACACTGAGGTCATAAGTTTACCTTCGACGCAGGCAGATTGGATATTACAAAAAGAAACGGACATCAAACATTGGTTTAACGTCCTATGGGGTGAGTGTTTCATTTGCAGTTTATAATGAATGTGATACAGACGATTGGATAATTAAAGCAATGAAATTAATAAAAACGTCACAGAAATGGACTGTTTACGGAAAATGAAAAAAATAAATCATATGCCACAAAAGTCACAAAAGAATAACTTGAAACTCGAATTGTTATCTTCAGTTTATTTCGATGAGAAGAAGTCGATGGTAAAATGTTAGCGTACAATCTAAAATAATGTCACCAAAGATCGGAGCAAGGACACACAAATCTAAAGAGGGCGGTATATTATCTGTGGATTATTGTTGAGCAGAGATAACAATAAAGTAAATGTTATGAATTGTAGATGGGCACAACCTAAAATGTGATAAACGTCTCAGAAAGTCAGAATGGATGGGTTATATATCTTATATATCTTATCGTTAACTGTCGATCCACACGATAAACAAGCAGTGTAAAACGACTTCTGCATGAATTGTACATTGACATGGTCTCTGTTGGCCATTGTCCAAGAGATTATCGGCTTTCTGAACATCAATGTGAAGCCTGTGGAGCGACGAAATAAACGGACCTTGTAAGTAAACGCCTAATACTATGGAGTCATGTTCTCGTTCCTGGGAAAAGCAGATTGAGAAACATTCTTCGTTGATTCATGCATTGTTCGTATGTTGAGAAGCATTTATAGTTCATGAAAATGAACAATATCTTTGTATAATAAATGTGTCAGTTTTATCAGGTTCTGTTTTGTTCTTGAAAATAGAATGTTTGAAGAATAAGATATATTCTATGATGGAAAATGTAATTCATAATACGCATGTTTCAACATGAATCCGTCCGTGGTTGGAATGGTAATTTTAACTAGTTTACATGTTGTCAAATGTAAGATAACGGCTAGCTAATGTGGATAAACTATTCATAAAGTAGGACTTTTGTTCAGAAACCGGGAGGCTTTAATTGTTTTTACAATGAAATATCGAATTCTTTTAGTATTCAATTTTTTTTTATTCCAGCAATCAATCCGGTAGAGTTACATGGACATGGCAAAAATATGACAGCATTCAGAAGGTACAATATTTGAAGGGAAATAGAATGGCTGTATTAGGTACATTGGGAATATAAATGTAATAAATAATTAATTTTCTAGTATGCTTGAGCCTTACGGAATGGGAAAAGGGATAAAATAAAAAGAATTAATATGATTAGAAAATTTGAGGAAGGTGGCCTTAGAATGATCGGTCTGAACTCTTTCATTCAAGCTTTGAAACTCTCTCACTTAAGAAAATGTGCCCGAAACCCCAACCTAAAGAACCCAAGTCAATTTCCTTTTGATAAAATCTATACACTAGGGGCTAATAATGATTTACATAAAGATTGTAAGAACCCTTTCTGGAGAAGTGTATTGAATGCATGGTTTAAATATGTTAGATCTGAGAAAGATTATCCTGATAATATTGATTATATTTTATCCCAATCCTTATGGTTTAACCATCATTTTAAAGACAAGAAAATATTTATTCAAAACTGGTACAATAAAGGATTGCACTGTATAAAGGATATCTGTAATTCTAGAGGGCTAATGACATTCGATGAATTGAAAAATTTATATGACATTCGTGGAACATTCCTAGATTATCACAAATTGCTCTGTGGTATTCCTGGTTTGTGGAAACAATGTATTAATCAGCAAACCTCTATCGTAAAAGTAAATCTGACTATTAGCAATAGTGTATTAGACTTGCTCAAGCCAAAAAAGGGATCAAGATATTTTTTATGACCGTATCATTACATGCAATAGTTACCCAAAGGTTTGTGATAAGTGGACAGCACATTTTGATATCTCTCCTATGAACTGGAAAGATATTTTTCTTCAGTACAGATGCTGTATAAAGGATGTCAAATTATTAGAATTTCAATTCAAATTTCTTCACCGGATTGTTTACACCAAGAGGGAATTAAAAGCTATGAAATTATCAAATGAGGATAATTGCTCTTTTTGTAATACCGAGAAGGAAAACTTGGTTCATGTTTATATAGAATGTGAATTTGTAAAGGAATTTTGGTTGAGTGTGGAACTATTTTTTAATACCCATACAAAATTGGATGTAGTTTTGGACACAAATGCTATTCTCTTTGGTTTTCCTGCCCAATATAGGATGTTGAATCATTTACTCCTATTGAGCAAAAGACACATCTTTTTAAGTGGCCTTAGAGGCCAAGCCTTATCGTTTGATAAGGCTCTCAAAAAATACAAAGACGTTTATACCACTGAAAAATTTATTGCCTGTAAAAATCACAAAACTAATGCATTTGAAAAAAAATGGTCTCCACTATCAAACCTGTTACAAATGTTTTCATAAGATCATATTAATGTACTATATAGTAATCTAGTTCTCACTTTTTAAACATAGTTTTCGTGTTCCCATTGAAGATTCTTTCTACATAAGTAATTACTCATCTTTTATCTTATACTTTATTATTTATCACCTGTTTAAGAAGTATATATGTGTATGGGTGAACTTTTGCACTTACTTGAAGTATAGCCAATTTCTACCTGTGTATATCAAATATGATTTTAACCAGGCCTTATCTTTAAACCGAACAAGAAAGTTAAGTACCAAACAACCTTCTTATGCTTATGATCTTTTCTGATTGCTTTATATGAACACAGCTTTGATTATCATGAAATCAGGGTGATCATTCAATTATATTGTTGGCTTATCAAACTCTATTATTTATCAATGAATTATAATTGTATTCAATGTTATCACCCATCAAGGAGTTATTGACGTCATCACGTTTGAAAGCAATGGGACTTTTTATAAGCTATTTATCACCAGGAGGATGCACGCATTCTTAAAATGTCCTTATCAAAAAAGTATGTGTTTGACATCTCACGGCTTTAGAGATATCTATGCAGACGCATCTTCGGTTAGTTTACAATAATTTGCTATATATCCTGAAATGCGTATCTGAGTAAGATAATCCTTTTTAATGGAAATCTCGCAATCTCTCACCGCCACGTGAATTTCTCATTGACAGGTTTTAGAATTTTTCAAAGCTTAGAGAAAAACACTTTTCTTTATAAATATGACACATTTATGATAGTAAATCATGCAAACCTCCCAACCAATCTTTGCAAACACTGGTTTTTTTGTACATAACAAATGTGAAGATACGGGATGAACCACAGAATGACTACTAAGATATATCGCCGCATGTGATCTTAAATCGTCTATTGCGTTGTGTCATTGTACCATGAAATAGAGGGATGAAGTGTGATATTCTATTCTAATGTATATCTATATGTGTAATATTATAACGTATTGTATTGGATTGTATACATTTTAAAATCAATGATTAAATACAAGCATAGATTTAGAAAATCAAGAATTCCTTGAAAAGCAAAACACTTCATTTGCGTTATTCAAATATGAAAGATTATTGTTTTAATACATGTTTCGTTGCCAGCTTCGTTTTACCCAAAAGAAAATAAATGACTTTATCATGAACCCGATATGTCAAAAATACCAACAAAAGATGTCGTGACCCTGTCCATTTACCTACCAGTTAACACAATACAAATATTCTGATTCATAAGTATATGCTTGAGTCTTAGGCATGTAAGATTAGCTTGTTTTCTTTTCTTACAGGCAACTCCAAGCCACGCCCTGAACTCACAAACCATGTTCATAGTCACACAATACAACATCAATCATATAGAAACAGCTGTCTATTATTGGATTGTACAGCAGACTGGTCAACAAAATATTAGTGAGCTGCTTAGACATTCTCACAAACAACGATATTGATAAAAGTATATGCTTTAGGCAAAGGCTGGATGTATGGTGTTGGCGTTTAAATATATGACCAAGTAATGTTTATGATATGAATCATCTATGTCGCTTGCTATATATCATAATATTTTTCACTGTTCTTTGTTTCACTAACAAGGAAATGTAGGTTAGGTTAAGTGAGACATGGACTCAAATATAAATAATTGTAAATATTTGTTTGTTTGTGATACTTGATAATTACATAAAATGATAATGAGAATTCGTGATATACTTATAATGCGCTGAACACCCTACCACAAAGGGGCATGCTCAAAGCACAACACACATTTGTTCCCTGCTTTAAGGACCAACATCGATCCTTTTCTATTCTAAACGCCATCACAGGGTCGACCTAACTGGCTATAAAGCATATTCAATATCAAATTCACCTGCAAATCTGGAATTTCAAGTATATCACAGGTGAATGAACACAGGAATGGTTTCAGATATTTCAGAGTCTTTTAATTGAATAAGATATTGAAAAGTCTTTTATTTGTGTCAGATTTTACATAGTCTTTCATTTGGCAAGATTTTAAAACGTCATATAGTGTCCATCGATACGTATCCCAGTTATACTCAAGTTAGTCTATTTCATTTGATATTGTTTATTTCATATATGGTTAATAGGTAAATGACTAGTGCTTTATGACATTGTGGTTGTTGGCTCTAATATACAGGTGTGCAATTCTTAAGAAATGGATATCTTGCAAGCATTGTTTCACCACAGCTACTTACATGAATAGTAGATTATATATCTGAGAGCATTTTCCATCCAGAATGGTGAACTTACATCACTACAACATGGGTCCAACTATCGACTCCAAAAAAAGACTATTATGGACAATTAAAATCTAGCTTTAGATTTACTCATATAAGACTTGCTAATTGTTAATATTGACTGGTGCTCTTACTAATAGATGTGATTGAATACCTTGCCTAACACGCTGATTCCTGACATGTCTATCTGAACATATATATCAATAACTGTGTATAAAATGCATAAATTACATCAACAGGATTACATCTTTAACAATTTGACCAAAACATTTATGTTAAATGTATATCATACTGGATGTAAAATGTCTGTTAGTGAGTGAGGAATTGATTATGGCTGGAGCTTCTCCTCACTGATCTCCTTTAAAGGCACTGTTGTACTGGGAGCAAACATCATTTATGGAACACGTGCAGATTGTAACGACACTGTCAAGTAGTGGGACACAATATCTGTAAACTTAACCTTGCATGATAGACCATCAGTATGAGAAGAAGGTTATTTATAATGTTATTCAAAGATGTGGGGATAACTGATAAATATCTAAGGAGTGGACAATTTCCTCTGTATCAATCATTTGTGGAAATCAATAATGTCGTATAATTATTTATTTTGGTGACAGAAGAATACAAGTTTTACGTTTCCGGGGTCATTTTTTCGGGTTTTTTCGATAGATATATGATGTGCTTATCGGCAAAATACTTTTTAAATAGGGTAACACTTAGTGAACTGAATTGTTAGTATAGATTTAAGGATTTAGTTAGGACTCTCGCACGTGATTAAAACGACATATTGGATTGAATAATAATGATTCAAGTTGGAAACTAAATTCTTGTCCGTTATAACATTTCATTCTCACAAGACAAATATCATGGATAACACTCCTTTATTTGATTTCTAACGACGTTTCTGGGTTGCTTCATGCCCCTTCTTCAGTCACTAGCCCAGGAACGTCGTGAAGAATCAAGCAGAGAGTTTTAAATTATTCACAATATACTTGACAGGGTGCACATGGTTGTAATAACGGTAGTCAACCATTAACTAGGATTGTTGTGCAAAATCAGAATCGTTTCCTTCTGTTGCTTTTTGAAAAAAGTCGATGAGAACTAACGGTTAGATAGGCCATGTATATCATTCAGTCTTTATGTCCTAGATGCATTCCGTATATTTACCACACTTGTAAAGTTTCTATAAAAAGTAATACATTCTATCATTCAATATTTAAAGAGGTTACGACACTTTCATTTGCCTATATACTAGTAAACTTGACACAATCATGTCCAAATATTAACGTTGAGAAGCACTTAAGAAGAAAATAAAAAAATCAAATCAAAATATCAAAATTTGAGTTCAGAACTGTTGAATTGGTATAAGTTGGACTACATTTCATATCATATGTAAATATCTTAACTTCGTTTTCCAAAACAGGTTATTGGTGTCTCTGTGACAAGAAACGATAAATGAAAACGACTTTTATGTAAATATGTGTATGTGGTACAGATATGTATCCATGACAAAACAATGAGATATTACGAACATCCCGTACCATTTTTACCTGAAAAATGGTTATAGTTCAAATAATAAAGACTATAGATTTATGAATAAATCAGCTTGAAGATAAAAGTCATAAGAATGTGTAGATTGAAAATAACATAGCATATTCACCTTGATACTTACTTAGGAAAGTGAAAAGGAGAATTGTACTGGCATGATATATTAGCCTTATGAGCATATGAGTAGCAGGAAATATTCGCTTTTGTACTCAACATGATGGAAATAAAGCAGCATTCGTATTGGGACTCGCATAACTTAAGAACCTATTCAAACTCTGCTCAATATTACCAACGAACATAAAAAGAACAAACCAGATTCGTCATACTATAAACTTTTTGTCGTCATATTACATGAACGTGAAATAGTCATTTTATCAAATGAAAGCTCGAAACAATACCAAATCCTTCGTAACATATATGAACTCACAAACACTTGTCTACAATCTATTATGACTCAAACATAACCTCAATATCATGCGTACGTATATTAACAAATCCATGAATACTAATCAAGGTAAAATGTTTAAACAACTTACTTGTCATGTTGAAGCAGTTGATTTCACACCTGTAGCATTCACAACCAGGTAAATTCACAATCAACGGCCAGGTATCACGAAATATACGAAAATCCCCCGACCCTGAATATTTGTCCCCGAACGAAGCTAAGCTGTACGTGTATATGTCTCTGTATGTCCAGGGTAAATGATGTGAGTCTGTCCCGGTTCCAACAGTAACTGGGCGGGCCTGCTAAACAAATTCATCAGTGGATGAGGGTTAGAGATATAGCATAATAAAGCTGTGCTTGCTCATGCTGAACAATACCCGCCCGCAATACCATTCGTCAGAGCAGGCTGGCTGGCTACGGGTGAGCGGCTCTATAGTCTGTCTCAGAAAAGTTGACAAAATCGATCGGGAGTCGATCCGAGATACTGTGACATGTTTTTGTAGTGGAATGTGAGCTGGGAACGTTGGTGTAACAAGAAAAAAGTGTTCATTGTGGAACAGCTGCCATGAAATTGATTTGTGTTTTCATTTGCTATGTTATATGTTGTATGTATGTATACAATCATTTTATCTATATTTTAGAGATCGAGGGTGTGATTACTGAGTTTTAATATAATAGATTTCAATTTTATTACTTCTGTATTATGAAGTGGCATTTTAATTTTTTGACACATAGTGTTTTTATAGTAACTGTGTTTTACATATTCGATAAACATAAACACATGCATATTGAAAAAAAATAGTTATAATATTATCATTATTATTCTTTAGCAGTTTATACCTGAAAGATATTACTTTAATTGGTGAACTTGACTGCCTAATAGAGTCTCTTGCAATTTGGTGTCTTTTATTGTCTTTTAAGGCCGTTAGGCCGCGGACGAGCCCGCGTGCCAAACTAATGGAGAATTCGAGGACCATATCTAACTTAAACTTAGTCACTTTCAACTATTGGAGGTTGCTACCCACTGCCATATTTATGTTAACTAAGTGCCAAAACACATCAAATTCATTCAAAAATCTTCTTACTTTGCTTTTAAATAAAACATTAATGTGTTCAGTTTACTTATTTAATGTATTTACCACAAAACATTGGCAACCCTTGAAAAAACTATTGGATGTTGGACATTAGTCGAAAACTATTTGAGGGCATCTTCGATTTATTATGTCTGGCAAGATGGAACTAATGTTTACGCAACTTAGTTTTAATCAAGGTTATAAAATGGTCATTGATGAAAGGATTTTTTTTCAAAAGAAATCTTGTCGTTGGGCAAACGTGATATCTGGCATGGATCGAAAATATTTTCTATGTGTAACTTATAGTGATTTTAGATGTTGATAAACTTTGGATTTAAGAATGATTCGTTGCTGATTGCAAAATCCAACAAAATAATACGTTCATGATTGGAGTACGTTCCCTGTGCGATGATAACAATGGTTCTTTTCAACACATCAGTGTACTTTGGAAAAATGCTTGTTTATCCTCTGTATCATCAGTTCAATTATGTGTAATAAAAACTGTTATTACTCTACCGTTGAAGATACCGCCGTTTAATAAATCTACATTGTTATTAACCATTGTGTCATAACATCGCGTGCTGCCGGAACTATTTCCAATTGGTCGCTTTCGCTCGTCGGATACCAAACCAATCACTCGTTTCATAAATATGTTTTTAAACGGAACAGAGTTTAGTATTCTTTATGTTTATATCACAATTGGCGTAATATCAAGAGAAGTGTGTTACCATTACAGGAGTGCATGAAATCTAGTCTTCTGGGCGGTTTAGGAAAAGGAAAGCTGTTTGAAATATAGTCATATGGTTGAACAACAAAATTTCATTGGTTAGCGCCTCAATTGCTTAAGAAAATAGCTTTGAAGGAATGCCTTGTGTGACATATTTTGAAAGTGAATGCTTCACAGTTGGATGTGATGAATGAAGTTAAGAATCTGAAAGTGTTGTATAAAAAAGTAATTTATGAACTGTTAAAAACCTTTAATGACCATCTATGGCGGTAGATCCATTCGACTATATAGTTGAAACAGTTAATAGAAATTTATTAAGGGCATTTTCAGAATTTGCTATTAACCACTGTCAGTCTTTGTTTTGGCCAAAACGCAAAACTTTCCAACATTTACAGAATATATTTGACACCGTAGACTCTTTTGAAATAAGCGAAGGTCACTTACACTTTCAAAGTATCTTTTACTTAAGTACACAATTTTTGTGGATAACAATATCTTTAATCTGAATGATACAAGAATCTGTGTCGAAACGTCGCACTTTCAGAAGTTGTTATCCATAAAAATTGTGTACTTGTGCTCCGACCTTCTAAATGCCACTCAAAGAAGTTATCTTTTACTGGCGTTGATGACTACTGGTGTAGTTTGTTTAAGACCTTTACTCTGCTAGTAGTTTAGTTGAAAACGATTTTCGTTGCCTGTCTTGAGTCAATGATATTTATAAAACATAAGCAAAAGGATAAATTATTCTACATTTTCACAATTTAGAAGTTATTATTCAGAGATACCTACATTTTCATTGACTATTAATTGGTCAGTAGCTGAGAAAATTATGAAGTGAGGAATCATAGATAGGGACGCCTAAATCAACATTAACTGTGAATCACTATTAAAACTACCAATGAATGCGTTTCAAGGTTGAATGGATCGCTTTCAATCAATTAGAGACTTAAGTGGGCGTCACGTAATAACATGTTTCTGAAAATGTGTGTCATTACCACACCGCTGTCAGTTATCAGCAGTTGCTGTCCCCTTTTCAATGTTTTATCAATAAAGGATTAAAAGTATGTTGATCTGATCACGAATTTATCACTGTGACGTCATCATCTGTTGACAGTTTTTATGTTAATGACTGTTATCATACCTAATATTGTATACAATGCAAATGTAATGAACAGTTGATACATAAAAGGACTTCAAGTAAGATGAAAGCTTGTTATCGTTTTTCATTGACTCATAATTTTTGCATGATCATTCGCCTTTATGAGCGTTTGAATATCCCTGGTGGAGCAGTTTGGCATTATCAAATTGTACATGGATAAAATATTTGCTTTGTACCATCATTGTTTATGTTGAAATGTAGCCTAAAAATTATAATTACTCTCTTTACACTTAAACATACATGTATGACTCATCAAGGGTAGTAATACATTAGATCTATCAAACACGACAGCGGCATGATACTATGTAATTCATCCATTTTGGTTTGTTGACTTTGATGACTGTATCCTGTTGTAAACCCTTACATTAGAGTGTTTATTGACAAGTGAAACCTTTTACCATCGTTGCTTGGAAACTGCCTTTCAAGTGTTATGCATATTTGCAGTGTAGCAAATACAGTGTATATCTGCTTCATGGGTTGAGGTCCTGTTCATGCTCTGTATTTAGTTTCAAGACTTTGATTTTTTAGGTCAGTCTTGTTGGATAGATGAAATCATTTGTGTTTTCACGTGGTTTACAAGACTTAAATTCAGGAAGAAGAGCCAGGGCCTGCTTTCACAAAGCTACCTTAACTAAGGTTAACCTTAACTCCCATACTTTAACATTGCACTAAGGTAACCTTAAGGACTTACGATCACCTTAGGGCTTTGTGAAAGGAGGCCCTGAACGTCATTAAAGCTCTTTATTACATGCCTGCCGAGATATAACCATGAAAACGATTCTGATTATAAGTCATTAGTGAAACTAACGACAGAACGTGTAATCCATCTCTATTGATTGATAAGAAAATGTTCTGACCTCGCCGAACAATAATCTGACGAAATAACACATTCATAATGTCATATTGTTGCTATTTCTGGAGCCGACTATACGTAAATACAACGATTTGATCATTAAACAGATAGAAAATGTGTCTTTCGTAATATCTACTATCTTCATCTCATCTCTCAAGATAGAAAATTAAACATTTCCACATGTGGCTGCACCGTTCATGATGAAATATACTTTCTTCCTCACTCGATGAGAGATATGATATCTGTTTAGGAAAGTCATTAATCCTCCCTGCATTATGATAGAACTTTTGGTGGCACAAGAAAGCATTAGCTGATGTTGTTCTGAATGAAATGTAAGATGTTACCAAACCTACTGTAGCAGATAGCAGGTGTCAAGTTCAAAGCTGGATACGCTTATGAATAAAAGACGAGCAGGAAATTCTGGATAACAAGCTCTTTATTGTGAAATTCTGGACCATTCGAAGTATATGCTTACTCCTTCATCACGAAGGATGTGGGGAATAACCACTTCTATATACCCTTCAAGATTTTGCCACTTCAAAATGCCTTTCAAACTCATGATAATACACTTATAGATTTACACGATGTGACCGTGTTTGCGGAAAAATGAACTCGATAAAGCAACTATTTTCATCATTATTACTTAATCAAGGGACTTCCTGATTGTCAGGTTAGAAACTAAATCGTTACATATAATGTCTATTAGATGTACCAATTGGTCCGACCACGGGGATCAGTATTAGTTTTACTGCTCATGTACATTGTATGCTCTGATGCACAAATTGTTCCGTTCATAAATATTTTCATCCTCGCTCAGTGGGATATCGATCGAAAAAGCACTGAAATTAGTTATGTTTGTCACTGATTTCCGTTAATAAATAAAAAAAACAAATGAAATTAGTATAAGTATTAGTGAAGAACCCAGACGGGTTTATTCAATAAAAATATCTGTAGTCCTTCAATATTCAGATGTATTAAATGCATGCTAAAAAAACATTGATGTTATGTTGTCCACCATATAGCCGCCATAACGACACTTTCCAGAGTTTCGAAGCTCTCTTAGTGCAAAGATAACCATAGGCCAATGTTAATGTATGGTAGTTACGACTATCTTAGTGCTAAGAGAGCTTCGAAAATCTGGGCCCAGGATTTCTCTCAAACTCAGTCATCATACAAACTGAAGGCGATCCCTGCATTGCTACCCTCGTTTTAGCAGAGCTGTAAGTTACAGAGCAATCTCGTATCTATGAAAAATGGCTTTTAGAAAACGCTAGCCCTGATTCTGGTTATGAACCAATTTGATTTCAAATAGGTAAGTAATACACATTCTTCGGTAATGTGTTCCAGTTATGAATGCAGTTTCAATACAATTAAGGTTTTGGCGTCATCAAGATTCCTTCATCATCGGAATCGGCTTTTTCACGATGGTGGCGCGTAGGCCTGCACATGGCTTAGTTGACTGATGTCAGTGAAGTTCAGCAATATCGGCCTCGGCTAGCCGGATTGGTTGGTGTACCGCGTTATAATCTGAGAGCTTGAAGAGTTATTCCGTGTCCAGACACGATTTGAATTAGTTGTACTGTCTTCTTGAGCAAGATACTTAGTTGAAAATGATATTATGTACAACCAACATGACATGGTTTTCTGGTAAAGCAGTGGAATGGTGTGACCTTCCAGAGTCACTAAAATATGTCAGAATAGATGAGACAAGGTTAAAATGTTTTTAGCGCCTTAGGTTTGCACAGGTTTATTGAAATATGCTCCTTACAGATTTCAACATTATAATTGATATCATCGAGCTCCTGTCGCCTACAGGATCGTTTCGAGCTAACCTTTGTGACATTTGACCGACCGCTATTACCATTAGCTATTTGCAATCCATTCATGTTCAATCACATCATGGTCGTCTCTTTGGAGAATAGCATTCCTACCGGGGGGCATTTACTTATTTTGATGTAAATTAGGGAAGAAGGAGCCGATTTGAAAATGTATCATCTTTTTATTTTCAGGATATCATATATAACATTTATAAGCTGTTTGCAAGCAGCAGATTCTTCAAAATACAGTGAGTCATACTGGGCAAATATTCACAATGCGATATATTACGGATGTATGTAGCTGCTGAGCAAAAGTTTGCTACATTACGTACAAATATCATGTAGAGTGGTGATCACTAAAGTTCGCCTCATTCTATCATCGTTCTGCCAAAACCTATTATTTTTTTTAGCAGATGAAGAAAATTATGTTCCTATCACATATCTAGATATCATATTCATATTTCCGCTAGAACATATATATATAGCATGGGTTTATGAAACACTGGGGTTCCAAATGCAAAGGCTAGATCTTCGTGTCAATCTCTTATAAAAGTTTTCATTTCAAAATATTATTTGGTACATAACGTAATATAAAGCCTTACAATAATCATTTTCAACCATTTTGTCGAAAACTTTAATGAAATGTGTTTATTCAATATCTTATTCCAGAAATATGACAATCTGAAAGTTTTAATTTTTACCCCATGCCTCTTTTGGGTAATGCCAGAATTGTTTCTTGCATACCACATATACTTTACTTGTATATGTAGTGTAGATATTCACCCTTAACATATTGATCCAAAATAGGCTATTAATTGTTCCTTCTAGAATTGGTGACAATTCAAAATTTACAAAAATGATGACTTTACACTATGAATAGTGTAAAAACGTTTCTTCAGAGGCTGTAAAAATATGTGACTGTTTATAAAACCATAAAATGAAATGCCTGGTAATATTGCTGAGTTATTTATTTCTATTATTTTATGTTTATTAATTTAATGTATCCATTCGATTTGAACATTGATTTGACATGAATTCGAGATTTTTTTGGCACATAGGAAATTCTTGATACCAATGTAAAACACACTATTCTCCTAAATTCATCACATTCCTCTATATAAGTACTATCGATATATTTAATCATACTTTGAATCATTTATTTGCTATGCCTCACTGGTTCCCCCCACACTCTACTTTACTGGAGCTGTAGTTCTCATTAGCTTTATAGTTAACCAGTAAGTTTAATGGTCTGTAATGGCGACTGGTATATAGCGTGTATACTTTGTTTGCTATATTGGACATTTATGTGTGTATCTATACCCTTTCGTGTTAACAATAACGTTGACAGAACATTTATCAGACATTGTAAGTAAGTGTTTGAAGAAACGATATTGCTGTTCCATTCATTTGGGTTATAAGTTACTGAAAATCAGCTCATTCGACATAGAATGAACTCATCACTTAAAAGGTCAGTGTTCGAATCCCATTAACATCACACCTTAAGTCGTCACGGTATGTGATATTTTGCTTTCCTACTTGGTGCCGACCATAGAGAGGTTTTAACTACATGTACTGCCACAATCTTCAAACTATATAAGATTGCTGCCAATTAACACTGAGCGCAGAACGGGGGCTTAGCTCGTCTTTCTCAATTGTGTATCACTCTTTGAGATAAAGGATGTAGAAAAATAATGATCTTAGTTCTATGTAGCATACATGTACGTTGCTGAAAATATAACAACTATGATAAACAAAAATGGTCGTCTATCTGAAATCCGACGTAATTTGTAAATTTTTAGATCTGGAGGTCTGAAAAGGACGACCTTCTTTTATTTGTCATTTGCCAAGCTAAAGGCCTCTCAAGATGTATGGTTTTCGGAGCTTCTGCAAACACAGGCAGGATATGTGAACGTCACCGAAGTGCACACTGAACTTCCGCGTACGTAACAAGATACCGGCGGATTATATTCAAGTGTTTTCATTATAAACGTTTCGATGCAAAGAAACTGAATAGTGATCTGCACATTGCTTGGGAATTTTTAGAGGACTACACCATTAGGGGACATTAGTTTAATATTTTGTAAATTCTCGTACTTGTACATGCATCTTGTACACATTATTGGACTCAGATACTCGGGACTTTATGTTAAAGTATTTATATCAAAATGACTAAGGACATTTTTTGGCAGTTTTAATTTTAACGAAAACTCATCAGACCAAACAAGCAAAGTTAATGGTTATGTATACGCATTCTCCACACAAAGAGGAGATAAATCTTCTACGCTATGTAGTAATGAATAATTACTAACTAAAATTATTATATAGCGCTCCTGTCAACACCAAATACAACCTTAAGGCGCCTCCTGCCCTGTTCTAACCGAAGCTGAAAAATTTGGACCTTAAAGACCATCACCAACATAAACAACACAACCCGACAGGTACCCAATCATACTGCTGGGTGAACAGGCACGTTTTGAATAAAGACTATTTCCTATGGTGAAACGATACGGCGTCTCAATGAGGGGCAGGGAATCACCCTTCAAACGCTCAGAACATCCAAGAAGGAGTTTAGTAAACAAACCCATCCGGCGAATCACGCCATATGTTGCTGAACTACGTTGTTAGACATGCACAGGACCATTGGAGATATCTTTATATCTACAACTACGTTGTTTGACTTAGTTGCTTGATTCTGAACATAAACAATTATATCAGAATCGATGTAATAATCTAATGCACAGTGGGAGCATGAACACATTGGGTAATGAAGATATCGGCAAACTCGAATATATGAAAAACGTTAGCCCTGACTAAGGTTATGAACCAACTGAATTTCAAATAGGTAAGTAATACACATTCTTCATTAATATGTTCTAGTTATGAATGCAGTTTCTATACAAGACATATTCAGACATGTCGAGGAAAGCGCGGAGGCAATACAGCAGGGATAATAAATGCTTCTTGAAGCATGCGAAACCCCTAGGGGACATACATTTAATATTCATACGCCGTTCCGGTAGATGGTTTCCACACATCGGCGGTTTCACGATTTGGGGCGTAAATATAGGTTGCTTTTATCGGGTGTGAACCCACATTTTGTGTACTGAACTCGTCAACGCCTAGAGATTGTCGGTTTTATCTATGGGATAAATAATTGGATAATGAGATATGAAATCATCATTTGAGTTGGACATTGACGGGACTTGCTGGACCGGATGGTCTCAGGACGCCATAATATTGAAGACATATTGAAATTTACATAGACAGAACCTAAATATCGCAAAAATTAAAATTGATAAATTAAAATATCCTAAGATAGTGGAATGTGAAATCATCATTTGAGTGGGACATTGACGGGACTTGCTGGCGGAATGTTGCTTGATATCACAGGAAGATGGCGATGAAAATGTTTGTAGTTGTTGAAGTTTCCTTGGTGACTCAAACTGTACGCATATTAAATCACACAGAAAATGAACGGCTTTACAAAAAATGTTCAAACAGGTCCAATTGGATGCTAAAATTTTAAGAAGATGCTTCTTGATCAATAATATAACATTGGAAGTTTTTACGGGACGCCTGAAATTTTGAAGACACATTGCATTTGACATGGAGAGAACATTAAATATCGCAAAAGTTCAAATTGATAAATCAAAATATCCAAAGATACTGGAATGCACATAATCAATAAAGCATTAAAGTATACTAAAATCACAGATGTGCATGAACTACAACGAGTCTACGAAGAATGTAAGATTACACGGCGAGACAGACTTGATTGGTCAGATAGAAATACTCACTGAATTGGAAGTTATCTTTATTCCAAAACTCAGTTGTCCGAAGCATTTCTATTCGTCCATTTCACTAAGAGTAACAGAGATTATACTTAGTTCATATAAATTTTTCAATATAATCATCATGGGCCTCGATGCACTTTGCCTATTTGTCTTTGAGAATGTCTATGCCCTCGCACTAGAAGTCTTCTGACTGGCCCAACAGTCACGCCTCAGTGGCTGCCTTAAGTTCATTATCACTGCCAGATCCTGTACCATGCAAGTGTGATTTCAAATTGCGACACAGATAGAAGTCGCTTGGGCCAGATCTGGATTTAAATGGGGATGGTTAAGTTTCTCAATACGACTCTGGAGCGTTGTCATGAAGAAGCATAACTCCAGCAGTCAACTTGATTCCCCTCTTTCATGCTTCAACCCAGCTTAGTAGGCTCCTTGTGTTGCAGTTTCAGGAGGTTTATAGTAATAAGCATCATGCCTCTTAAATTCCAGTAAATTGTCAACATGATCTTGCCAGCAGAAGGCTGAGTTATGAACTTCTTGGGTGCAGGAGAGTGCTAATGTTTCCATTGTATGGATTCTTGCTTGGTGGCAGGATCCTCGTGATGAACCCACGTCTTATCCCCTGTAACCAGACGGGCACGAAAGTTATCGGTATCAGCATTGTAGATGTCCAAGAGCTCACGAATGGATTCAACTCCCTGTTGTACATCTTAATTATGCATTTAAGTTTCGTGGCACCCATCTTGCAGACACCTTGGAAACGTGCAAGTGTCCATGAATTATGGTGCAAACACTGTAATGTAACATCCCTCAGAAAAGCTTTAAATTTGCTTTTCAGCAATGGGTATTGGGCGAAAGTACGTTTTGTTGAAATAACATTAACTTTTTCCATGTTTGATAGCTTTATATCCAAATTTAAACTACATAAAGAAATTGATATTCTATTGGTGTGAAAGATGTCATTTTTTAAGTTTTTAAACAAAATCCTCAAAACCCTGATTGAATTAGACTTCACTTATGCCTCTTGAATTGGCAGCTCTCCTGGCTGCTAAGTTTTAACAGGGTTTGAGGAGCAAAAACTCCTAATTAAAAAAGAACGTTGTTTAGAAGGGAAATTATTTCTCTTTGCAAACTCGTGACAGTAAAATAAAGTCAACAGATCATGTACAATTTCAAGCAACATCAAGTCAGGCACGGCGTGACGACAAGCCAGTTTTAAGATTAATGAGAATAAAACTAAAGCTAACTAACATCAAAATTATCAGGTCATTACTAAATAAGGGGGAAAAACATATAGAATACATCATTATGTTGTCATGCTAAACTGTAATCTTATTGGTTGATCTCGGTCAATCGGACATGGTAACCTAAGTAATGTGTTTGAAAGCGTCCTTATATATAACACGAAGATGTTGATAGATTTAAACCCAGGGATCCATACCGTTAATTAATTTTACTCTCAAAAACAGTCCAACACATTATCCGTGCAGAGAACCTTCTTCTACATCTATTGACGCAAATAAATTTATACAAGACCTGCTTCAATTACATAATATAATTAGATGGAAAAAAACTTTTGAGTCCCATCGTATGGAAAATGACACCTATCCTATTAATTTTCCCAGTAACCTTCATTCAAATACAGAGTTCCTGTGTAAAGAATATTAGTCTCATACGTTACTTCTTTGAGGGGGTATATCTAGAAATATGAACAAACATGACAGTTTTTTAAATCTAGTTTGTACAAGCTTGAATGAACACTTACAGTTCTTTGAAAACCCGGGCATAGATTAAATTTCATTTGCATTAACTGTACAGAAAATTATACTGGAGCTGGTTGCCTAAACATTTTCACATTTCTAATTCACTGCACTTTCATAATGGTAATAGAGTCACTGCCATATTAAACGATATATATATATATCCCTAATCCATTTTCAGAAAAGGAAAACAGGAATACATGTACAGTCCCGTAAATGTATGTAAACATGTAAAATGCACTCTTTCTGCACGCTTTCTGATTTCAAAACAACTATTTAAAAAATCATCGTCACGCTTAATATTATATGTTTATCATATGCATTGCAAAAAGATTTCTTTCTCTTTCCAGGTATACCTTTTAACGAAATTGTCTGATCTTTGACGTCTTAGACACGTATTTATATATATCCTGAACACATTAGTTAAAAAAATTTGAAAATATAGATACGGACCAATATAATCATTGGCATACAGATGAAAAATCATCATACACGATTTAATTCCCCTAAGTCTGCTTGTAAAGTATATATAGTTTCGCAGTAAACCAGACCGATTGGAAATTATTGCGTTACAGTTTCATATTTCTTGAAACAGAGCATAGTCATGTATATTTCTCATTGATTGCAGTAATCGACCGGTAGAGGGCGCCAGCTGGTTAATTGACATCAGTGTCACTCAATATGTCACTGAGATCTATAGATAGTCAGAATACGTTGTACATTTCAGTCCGGCGATGTGTGAACGTATTTAATGGTAGAGGTGCATGACGCGTTTGGATTAGTTCTCGAGTTTCGGGTTCAAACTCCAGCAGAGACGGCCCGGTATATTTTGCTATTGAGTACTGTGATACATCCTGTAAGGTTTTGGTGTCATGAAAAGAGAAAAGTTATGGTGAATTTCTATCTACCTTCTTCTACACGTATTCAAAAAAATAACTATTTACAGTCAGTCAACATCAAGAGAAATACATGAATTTTTGTCAAAATGTAACTTTAGAGGAAATGTAAGGTCACTTAGGTCAGTTACTTTCATTACCAACGAACATTGAATTTTCATCACATTTAAGACTTTGTATGATCCAAAGTGGCAAGAAAAGGAAAAGATTTCAAATTGGGATTGTAATGGATTTACAATAATCCAAGGCATGAGGAAAATGACAGATGGAGATCAACTGGGATGATTGAGTGTAAAACATCACAACTTTAAGTTGCACGCCCTTAGCAATCTTTTGACATCTCACTCAGAACAATGTTGAATGTCCTACCCGGAAATATCGGACGTCTGTCCAGTTGAACATGTTTGGGACGAGATGGAATGACGTCTGCTACGGATACCGAATCTGACCGCAACTTTATCAGAATTGCACTTGATTCTTAAACAGACATGAAACAATATCTCCTATTCGGTTTTTGCTCGTTTAGTTGGTTTGATGAGGTGATGATGTAGGCATTCTCATCGCTGACTTTATCAAGACAGTCTCCCCTCCCTATGGCATCATGTCGGTAAATGATTTGTCACTGTTGTAATAACTCTTGTACCTCTTGTAACTCAGTTTAATGAATTTGTAATCAGCATATCTCCTCCACTCACTCTTTTTTTTAACGCAACGGTGATTTTTACCTGTACGTACATTTACATTCGTCATCGATTTAATGTTGTTCGAATCACGTTATGTTCGTATCAAACTTTCCTGGCTCTCACAACTATGCAGAGGCATAAAGCATAGAAAGCTTACTTTCTACCAATAAAGAAGTCGTCGTGATATGGGCGAAACATATTTCATCATCCAAAACTGTGTAACTTTTATCAACTCGTGTTGATATATTTGATATCAGAAGACACTTGGGTGAAATTCTTTATGTATAATGACATAAAGATTTTCATCGCTATTTTAGCGAATCAACTTGGAATATGTTTTCGTTATTAAGGAAATCAGACCCTTAATTATGTTATATATATTTATGTTTTCTTTAGAGGGTCAAACAGCTCATTAATCCAGTAAGTCATCCGTAGTCGTAGAAGAAAATTTAATGAACAATTATCAAGCAAAAACCATTTGCGGCCATTTTTGTGTGAACAACTTTTAATCATTTGAGGTAGGGAAATAAATTCTCATAGCTTAACTGCTTCTTTTCATTAAGAAAACATTTTGGATCATTTAGTTTCGTTGTTGTGAGATCACTTATATTTGTTTAAAACACCTGATATTACCATTTTATCTTGCATTTAAAAAAAAGGAGGTATCTCGCTGTAGTAGGATATTGTAACATTCGCGCATGTTACACAAAGAAAAAGATATTTTGTGAATTCTCTGCGCACGTCTATCACCCGTCAAGTGGCCGTGACACCGGATATTAACATTAAAGTAAAGCCATGAGTGAAATGTACTTTTTTCCCAACATCAGTTGACGTTGATAAACTTGAAACTGTGTGATTTGGTTCAGCGACACGGTGACAGGATGACTCATAACTATGCATGTTTAGATTAATAACTTGAAGATATGTGTCTTTTTTTACTGATTATTCATCACATTTTAAATGCATTTCAAGTATTATTGCCCAAAAGGTTCAACATCCACATTTTTTTATGCATGCAATGTAGTTTCCTATTGAAATGCCTCCCCACTGCAGTGATATTTGATATATTCAGTCCTGGATAGTGACATCAGATATATCAACTAATGAATAATGCATTGGTGAAAAATGCTGTGGATGCAATATTCATAATTCTCTAAAACCAACCACGGTGGTGCATTACCATTTGACTAAAATAAATGAATATAAGAGAGGGTGTATGTGAGAATCATCATTTGATAAACTGCCAGGGGGAAGAAATTCAATTATCATTGTTTTGTAGTAGGTGGTTTGATCGGAAGCGATTGGTTGTTGTGTGACTGTGGACGGGTTGAACAATCAATTACAATCGATAGTTTTCAATACAAATCTTAAACCGGCCGTATTTGCAACACGAATACTAATACTATAACTCACCCCACCTCTTGCTTTAGATTAAATATAAGATTTCCTATGATTAACCGGGCGCTCAAACCGAGGTACGCTATCCGGTTTGCATACCTGACTTCAACCAGATACCATTAAACCTCAGAACCTCTGGTGCGGTTGGATCAAGAAGTCCGGGGTTCAAATCCCACCAGGGGTTTAGCTGCACCGAATTTAATCGCAGTACCTCCTATGGTTCGCTAGTTCAAGCCGATGCTCGCAGATTTCACCACAATGCTTACCACACATGTGTTGTGGGCTTTTCCCCTGCAATTATACTAGCAGCCGTGATATAAATGGAATATTCTTGAAAGCGGCGTTAAATCTCAAATCACCTCTCCTAAACTGAGCCTCAAAGCTTAAACGACTTTACAGTGATACGTCAAGTAGTTGTTATATCGAGGTTTTTAACCAGTGCGTGTGTCTACCGTGAATTGTCATTTTACCTCGAATTTGAAAGGTTCTCCAGAAAGCTAGGTTGGTGTTAGAAATGTTCTTCTGGAAATGGTGTAACTCAGGTGTGGAAAGGTATTCGTATCTCGGGTCCAGACAGTCGTCACCTGTCTCGTGTTGTTTAATTATTATAAAGACGTATAGAGTAGACTATATACACATGTATAAGACTATATAAATATATATGGTAGACTGTATATCTATGGTTATCAGTACTTCTGTGGTGTGGAAATTCGTACATTGATGCCATGAGATGAATTTGGTAAGCTTTCCATTAATTAAATGTCTATATTATCATAAAATGTCCGTTTGGCTCACCCGTTTGGTGTACTATATCATACATTATCCAATTTTTTAACTCACCCAACTTTTTGTTGATATCTTATTTGACGGAAAGATGTGAGTCTTTTTTTATCCACAGAAAAATGTAAGTATACATGAGTTCGTCATGCAAAACACGAAGCTTTTTTCATCCGGCACCTGCTCTGTCGTCGGTAATGAATTTCGTTTCGTGAGCTTGTCCCTGCAGTAATGGTATATCTCTACAGTGGGTCTAAACCCCACCCAATTCTGATGAAATTTTAAACTGTTAGATTTTCGGAATCTCTTAGCGTGAGCAAATTTACATTTGATTTTACGTCATTGAATGAGACTTAGGGGGTTTTCTTTTCAGCTGAGTACGCCTATTTTCCTCTGATGTTCTCGCCTTAGACGTGCTTTATGCCTAGCTCGGTGTGAATGGAGAACAAGGCTTTTATCAAACCGTGACATCAAAGCAAAACGTTTCTATTTATACCGATGAACTATTTTACTTGTATGATGGTTTGATTGAAGAGTAAACATCTCCAGGTCGATGTCTGTATCGCTTAAAGGGACACTTATATTTTGCTGCGGTGAGGATCCGTTGCATCAGAGATATAAGATTGCTTGTGAAATGAATAGTTGCCCCTTCAGTTAGGACATTTGTTCTAGAGGACTGATTCCCCATAATGCCAGAAACTTTTTTATCTACCGTTTCTGATGATGTTTACACACGCCAAACATTAGCATATGAACATGAATGAAAATTTAAATAGGTAAATTCGTTATATGTCGCATTATATTCATACTGCTAAATTGGCTATTTGCAGCGTTTTTGTGAATTATAACAAGTTTTGGAAAGATTGGGATCAATCCACTGCGCCCCGGGATATGTTTCTCCTTTTAGGTATTGATGGTGTTTACATATGCGGGCGTATTTGTAAACTTGATATATAGAGTACGATAATAAGTAAAACCTTCATATTTGAGATATTTACAATGTAGACACACCCGCGTGTGTTCTGAGGTCACGAAAAGGTCAAGTAGTTGACCAACGATGGACAGATGAGGACAGTTATGAGATCACGTGACTAACCTTGATCCTTATCCTTGGGCGATGGCTTATAAAGAGACCTGTGTGATTGTGATGATGATGAACATGAGGACGTATAAATGGTGTCGACGATGATGACGATAATGATGATGATAATGATGATGATGATGGTGATGATGATGGTGATGATGATGATGATGATGATGATGATGGTGATGGTGGTGATGATGATGATGATGATGATGGTGATGATGATGATGGTGATGATGGTGATGATGATGATGATGATTATGATGGTGATAATGATGATGATGATGGTGATGGTGATGGTGATGATGGTGATGGTGGTGATGATGATGGTGATGATGATGATGATGATGATGATGATGATAATTATGATGATTATGATGATTATGATCAAGATTATGACGATGAACATTTTGAAAACTGACGTTGAAGACCGCTTCACAATTCACAATTTATCTCTTACATGTACATGTAGTTATATCTTTATGTCAATTTTCCGAAAATATATTTTTCAAAAAATAAATTCGTTGAGCAATCGTTTGTCAGATCAAATGTATCAAACTTACGAATCGATAACAAAAGCAAAGTTTAGAAACGACTAGAGTTTAAACGTTATCCAAGAACTGCAATAACATAATAAAAACAAAAACAAAACAATACTGTCCAGAGTATACAACTTCAGTATGTATATACGCAACGCGGTCTGTTCTCCCACAGGGACCCGCATGTTCTAATGATAAATTTTTAGGCTTTCGTATTTTTTCTTCTTTGCTAAAAGCATACACAAACGGATAACTTAATTCATCCAAAACATTTACAAGTTTTACAAGTCAAGCGGCGCGTCTTACCAAAATAATGAATCTGCCAAAATTGCTTTTCAACAACATGTTGCGATTAATTAAATTTTAGATTGAAAATTGAATCAAACATCATAAGACTATTCGTAAAATTCATACTTATGATTCAAACTTGCGTTACGCTTAGATAAAAACGTTTTATCAATCAACAAAATTTTCTTGCAACAAATTTGCGTAAAATAGTTTGTAGGTAATGTATCATGTAGGTATAATGTACATTCATTGACGACTAATGCTAAATGATGCATATTAACAATAGTATTTTTTGCATTTGTGACAAATGATTGGGTTTTCATTGTTTGGAATTAAACTAGTGAATCGAGCCAATAGCTGTGAAATAAATCGATATCATTTTATTTTTGGCGAGGTATCATCATCATTTATTCAATACTATCGAGTTTGCTTTGAATATGTACAAAATGATTGCAAACTGATCTGTTTGTCACGGCTTAATACTGAGCTGACTTTACTGAAATACACGTGTATTATGACGTTCAGATTTTCTGTTAAGTTTACTTGTTCATTTAATTGAAAACACGTTGATTTTGACTAGGTTAATTCTGTTGTTTAAATTGTACATTACACCGGATTGCAGCTTGTTCCTGCTTTCCTTGCAGTTACGTATTGGTATAACACAGAGCATCTTTAATACTTACAACACTTATAAACTGGTAATGTAAAATTAAGACACACTTGCTTTCATCTAAATTAAAAAAGACTGGCACATGTATCCCCCCCCCCCCCTCCCAAATATACTATCCATGTGCCGTCTGCTTTAAAAAAATTCCAAAATAGGTTGGACTCGTTGACCGGTTGCTGTACATTGTCCGGTTCCCATAATAACTTATAACTATGTATATTAGCGTCACACTGCTCAACCAATAAGCGTATGTAATTAAAACGGTAACGGTACGACATTGCACATCCGTGATCCCGTTTAACATACCCAATGTCAATTTTAAAGTTGTGCACACTTAAGAGTTCTATTCGCTACCACGTGCACACTGCATCGGATCGAAAGTAAAAATGTGGTATGGTAAAACGAGGTATGTACCAATGATTAACTACTACTACAATGGACATGACGTGGTTTCATTGATTTTAAATGTAACAAACCTTATTTTTTATGATCCAATTTGTGCATTTGTTTTTTCTTTTATCAACAATTGCTTATGAAGTTTATTTTATCAAATTAGCACCAAACAGATAAGGTAAAAGTCACAATTTTTCTTTTTCTTAATACCACTCAAAATCTTCTTCGCTAGCATATTTCACCAGTACATTTAGTCCACCACGAGTTGTCTCCCTTGACTGAAAAGTCAGATTTGTGTCGTTCTTTTTTAATTACGTTTTGTATTCAAATGTTTAATTTTATTAAAAAAGAAAAAAAACTACACAAAATCCTTCTTACGGTTCCCATTTATGAAATTAATGATTGTTGAAAATTTTTTTTAATTGAAAGCATACACACCGATGAGTAAGGTCTGTATATCTTCCAGAAAAATAATAAATTTATAGCGGAACACTTTAATGTGCGTACACTGAGCTTCATGTAGAAATCCTGGTTGCATGGCGATTATACGCATTAAGATGAAGACAAACAATTCAAAATTGAGATGTGAAATAATTTATTTTTGTTTTCAAGTACAATTATTTAAGTGGGGTATAGCTTGCTTCGTCCAGATAACGCATATAGGCGTTGTACAGTTTGGCAAAACTGTCGGGGTTGTGGATATTGTATTCCCTGAAACACAAAGTCTTGCTATTACAATTTGGCTACCACATTGCCATTCATGGTTGAACATGCATTTGAACATCGAGGTGCTAAGAGTAATGTCTGCATTAGTGACAATAGGTCAGGATAACAATACGTTTAAGCTACAAATCAATGTAAAGACGAGAACAAGTTTTCTTTTTGATACTGACATAAGCACTGCTTACATGTACTCATGCAGTATTAGTTAAATATAATACTGGTTTAAAGGCACTATAGCACGTTTTAGAATAAGGGATAAAGAGATCTCCCGAAAAGGAAATTAAACATTGAATTTTCTTATCAATGCACGGATTTCTTGTAAGAACATACCAAGTTTGGTAAAGGAATGTGAAGCAATTTGACTAACTTCAATCAATAAAGGGTGTTCACACTAAAATGGTAGTAATCGATTGATACATGGCAATATACTCAAATATTTAATTTGTCAATTTTAAACGACTTGAAATTGGCAAAATAGTGATATAGTGCCTAACCAAAAGGTTAACATAAACTGACTCTGGCTATACAATGAATACCGAACCATTGGGTCTAACAATTAGTGAAGCTTATATTGATAATTTCAATGATCATTACAGTAAGGAGATGTCATTAGTCGCACCCTGAGAATAACGAATAAAGTGTACCTTCTTTCGTTGTCTTTCATCAAGCATCTTACCCAAAAATAAATGGTTGTTAAAGAAATGGAAAGACTAAAACTAATGATATAAGATTAAAGAGCCAGTCCGTTCTTACCTCTGTATCTCCCTCTGAAACAAGTAGTCCCCTGTACCCCCTGTTGTCATCTGTGTGAACCCCGCGGATTGCGAACCGTCAAGACCGTACGACATTGCAGGATTATTCGACCCGCTTGACCTCGACTTCAAGGTCATGTACTGTCCCGACCCGGATGTAGTAGTGAGACCTCCCGATGCCATCGACTTCCTGCCCTTGGTTCCCTTGATCGAGAGTTGTCGCCCTTGCATGGTGCTTGAAGATATTTGTCCCTCCTCTGCCAGATTGGAAACGAAGTTTTCTGATCGACCGGATATCGTCTGCCTGCCAAAGTTCCCTGTTGTCACGCGACCGCCGGAACTGGATTGCCTTCTTTTGATTGAGAGTTGTCTTGTAGAGGGCGCTCCAAATCCTGTAATACCGTGTATTATGTCCATTAACCTCGACCCTAAGCCTCCGGCGTTGTTGTACGTTGTCGTTGTCGTTCTGACAGTTTCCTTGTTTCCGGACTTATCAAACTTGGTTGTTGTTCGTTGGTTCGTTTCCTTGACAACCTGTACTTTCTTCAGTCCTCCAATGGCTCCACTTTCGTCAGTGAGTCGTCCCAATGTCCCGACGTTGACTGTGGAAGAATTATCTTGTCGTTTCCTGATGAGAGATGTCTCGGTTATTTCCCCTCCGCGACCTTGACCTTTGGACTGGTCACGTGAGCTGCTCTCCTGCAACATGACGACCTTTGACCCACCAGTTCCGAAACCAGAGTCACTTCCGATGTCTGCCTGTCGCTCCCTTGACAGCGATTCACCTCGGAAGAAGAAGTCCCCTTAAAAGTAGAAGGAACCAATTTTCAGAAGGAAATGGCTGAGATGATCTTTAATTAAAACGGAATCATTTATATTGATGAGCAATATTTGAGTGATGAGTGTTGTAGAAGATTTGCGATGTAATTGTTTCAGAATGGGCAAGTTTCGAGATGTAAAAGTTTTGCTTTGTAAACGTATTGGCATTCTCACCCCTCAGAGGTAGCTCCGTCCTATAAATGAATTTATGACGGAGCAACCTTTGATGGGAGAGAATGATGTTTTGGGAGAAAAACTAAAAACAGTAATGTGTGATTTGACAATGTAATGATAAGTATCCAAGCAAAAGGTTCCATGAACAAAACGAAGAATAAGTTCAGATCACTTCTTAAAAATTATGTAAAATTAAAGTTAAATTAACTTTATACCACACACCCGTAGCATCCTCGACTCCACCGCCTCCCCCTCGGGAACGACCCACCGTCTTCTTATGGGCTGCTGCTCCTGCCCCCGCAGCCCCCATCCCTGCCCCACCCGCCCCATACCCGTATCCAGACCCGAGACCTCCATCTCTCGCTCCGCCCCACCCTGACGATTCTAGCTCGTGGATTTTAGCATCAAGTTCGTCCTCAGACACCCTGTGGAATCGACAAAAAGATACAAATTCAATGTATTGTAATACATGTATCAAATTTATTTGGGCGGTTTCTATTGGATGGAATGTTTATGTTATGAAATGAATGTTCAGAACGAGGTAATTAGTTTTCCCCTGAGGGCATGTTGTACCTTTATACTTTGGTATAGAATACATAAAGTAACAATGGAATTTTTGAACTTTTCTGATCCTTGCAGAGCAGAATAGTTCAAAATCCTATTTCTAATTCGATGGATTTCGGCATAAGTAGGCACATTTACGAAAACATGAACCCGTACGATATTCGTGTTTCACCAAATATAAAGTCGGACTGAGATAAGTTATTGAAGACGTCGTTGTATAAGATCCGATATATCAAACACAAAACTAACGGGATCCCGTTTTGGCAATTTTTACAAGATGGCCGCTGTCAGTCTGTCCGACTGTTGATAAAGGAGAGGATATTTCTATCTACATTTTATATACTTTGGTCATGAATTTCTTCAAATTTCTGTTGGAGTTTTTCTGAAACATTTTTTGAAACTTTGCAGATAATCTAGCTTACCCTTTGAATTTATCCAGCCAAGCCCGTGGAAGCTTGTAGTCACTGTGAACATAACGATTCAAATGATCAAATCTTGTACCAAAATAGATAAATAATATGCATATGCTAATATCCCTTAGAAAAGCATTTGAATCAATCTGTTTTAGATATTTGCGTTTACTAGAAAATTATTTGTGTCAATCTGTTTTAGATATTTGCGTTTACTAGAAAATAATTTGTGTCAATCTGTAATAGATATTTGCGTTTACTTGAAAATCATTTGTGTGCATCTGTTATAGATATTTGCGTTTACTAGAAAATTATTTGTGTCAATCTGTTTTAGATATTTGCGTTTACTAGAAAATAATTTGTGTCAATCTGTAATAGATATTTGCGTTTACTTGAAAATCATTTGTGTGCATCTGTTATAGATATTTGCGTTTACTAGAAAATTATTTGTGTCAATCTGTTTTAGATATTTGCGTTTACTAGGAAATAATTTGTGTCAATCTGTAATAGATATTTGCGTTTACTTGAAAATCATTTGTGTGCATCTGTTATAGATATTTGCGTTTACTAGAAAATTATTTGTGTCAATCTGTTTTAGATATTTGCGTTTACTAGGAAATAATTTGAGTCAATTTGTAATGAATATTTGCGTTTACTAGAAAATTGGTTGTGTAAAACTGTAAAGAGTAACGCCTCTCTCTCTCACTAAAGCATTATTGCATTGTTGAGGAAGTAAGCAAGAAGCACCATTGTTGCAGAACATGTGAAAGCTGAAGTGGCAACAATATCGCTGCATTACGAGTACAATATAGCAAGTTAACCATATTTTATGTTGTCAGTTCTTATACAAGTGCAGTCAGGTTTGGGTGCAATGCTGCACTGACTTTCAGCGCAGTACCACCAATTGTTCGCTAGTTCCAGCCGTTGCTCGAAGGTTTCACCGCAATGCATAGCCATGATGGTGTTGCGGGCTTTCTCCCTGCAATAATACTAGCAGCCGCGATATAAGTGAAATAATCTTGAAAGTGGCGTTAAACCCCAACTTACTCACTCACTCATTTCTACAAGTACAAGTTTTTGCGGAACTAGATACTTCAACGCTCAATTTAAAGGTAATTCAGCTTGTGTTTATAGATAACCATCACGTCTTAAGAGAGCGTGTACGATGTTCTTTGTGTGCGACGTTTTATTTTGTATCTACGAAGAATATCCCCTAGAGGCTGTTCCATTTGACATTGCACTTACACTGCATGAAGACGGTTTGAATCTTTCCATCCTCCGGCTCCGGCTTTTGAACTGTAAAATGAATAATAATCATTGATTCACAAACGTATTTAGATAGATGTCATACATTATTGACGTCATCATCACATATTGTCACAAACAAAAAAGGTTGAATACTCCATCTCCTTTAATGAAATGCCATAACTTATACCCTTGTACTGATTAACTGAAACCATTGACACATTTGATAAAAACGGTATTACATGATAGATCGTTTAGTATCCCCTTCTGTTGAAAGTGGACCTACGTACCCACAACAACAGGCACATATTCTGCCCCAGAGTCCGGGACACAGACAGCAACAGAGGAAGAAGAGGAGGAAGAGGAAGAAGGCGAGGGCCAACAGTGCTGCCGCTAGGATCGCTGTCTCCTCACGTGACAGACCAGCCAAGGGAGCTAACCCTAGACCTCCGCCAACTGCCGGAACCGTCCGAATTCCATTCACTGCGACTAAAGTGGAACAAAAGTCATGAATATTTTTAGATGGATTAATAACACTGATGTAGAAATTCGCACAATACAAACTTCCTCATTTCAATGTTGAAGAGGATTGATCATATTTCTTAATTTCGATTTTAGTGTCTAAAATAATTTCATCAAGTAAAACATGGGGGCGGGGGAGGGAGAGGGGAATTCCCGGTTCCTTCGCCTGTGCCGAAAGTTCAACAAACAAAATATCATTGGGATAAAACCTTTGAAACTTATAAATTAATAAACAGTTTCTATGAATATCATAATCACTAAACTGCCTTATGAAAACGAAATCAGATATTTACGGGAACCACTTATTTTTCTAGGATCAAATGGCGGATTACATTTTTGGATTATTCACTTTTATAAATTCAATTTGAGGTGAGGTGAATTACTTTAGCATTAAGGCCACAGATACTCCTCTCCTCGTGTGTACGGAAGTTTACGCTTTAACTATACACAATTTTTAAAAAAGATGAAATAAGAAGGCCAATGAAGCGTAATAAAAGTAACATAATCTAGTTGACGGTCTCAATTCGTTATTTTTTAACCAACTTTAACCAACAAAAACACCATGGAGCACCTAGATATCTAATATGTATCACATTTGCCATACTAGGAACTATGAAATATCTCTGTATTGAAATGTAGGGTGGTCCATAACTTATTCTACTGAGTATATATGTAAATAATGAAGTTGATACTCACACACAGCAGCTCCGTGACAGTAACAGTAAGGGGAGGTAACCCAGTATTCTCCTGCAACAAGGGATCGATGGAGATGAAACACTGACATACAAATTCTAAACATTTCTTGGCCAATTATTGAAATGATGATATAATTCATTAACATAACTACAATGTTATCATTTTGTTACAGAAGAGTAGTAACCGGGAATGCTCGGTTCATACAGAGATTATAAACTCTACACAACAGAGAAGAAAATCTTTTAGAGACATCATGACGATAAAATCATTTAACTATTTGACGCGCGCCACTGTCCGGTTTTCGATCATAATTGCGACGTTCTACCTTCATATTGTCACTGTGAAAAAAACAATAAGCTTTAAATATGTCTTTTTCGTAACAGTCGATACTTCAGGATCAAATGACACCATTGATTAAGTTTGGCATAAATGACTCCAACAACTCACGGAGTGGCTTTTTAAGAGACAACATGGCGATTAAATCATTTCTTTCTTAAACTGATAACACTGAAATGACAATAAGATGACATCAAAATACACCTTTCAAGAAAAAAAAAGAAACGATTTTCAATATTTCGAAAATACAGGTTGCTGTACTTTTATTAGGGTGTCACTTGAAAGAGTCGTACATACTTAAATTCAGTTTAGTACTGGTGCTGACAACTTCCAAAGAAATAAAATTCAAGTAATTACAAATCTTGGAAAGACACAAATTCAACTTAAAAGTGTATTTACGATTAAAATTAGTCGGAGAAATTTTATGTTAAGATTGTATTTACATGTCAGAAGTATTTTTAAAATGAATTTTTAAAAATTCATATACAAAACAGAGAAGGCAATGGAAAATACAAATATGTTCATTGTGGCCGATTTTTCCTTGTAAAAAGACATTTTAAAAAACAATATGGAAATGATATACATTACATACACATTCAATCATAATATATTCAGAAATAAAAGTATTACACCAAGTCTGCCTACCTTTCCTCATCTTGAAAATTCTTGGTCCGAAACGAAGCAAACAGCAACCACAAATGAATTTAATTTGGGAGCGGTGCTGATTTGCTCAATCGCGCATGCGCAGAAAAACTTCAGATGTGCCTTAATGATTAATTAATCCTTTTCAATGTTGCCGTCGTCTTTGAACAACTCATCTACACGAGTATCTACTTGATAGAGCCTGTCAGGACCCTTTTAACATTTCGGTACCGCCCGGTTAGGCTTGTTAAACAAGATTGTCCGGCTTTTAACAGAGCGGCGACATTCGCTAATGATGCACTGGGCAAGGTAAGTGTTCACGTAAAGGGATGATGATGGATTAAATTACTTAGAAAGGTTTTGTCATTATAAGTTAATATGCTGTAATGGCCCTGTAATTTTACTATGACGTGTATAATGACATCGTATTGTGGATAGTTAGAATTAAATTTCATCATTTTCGACACCGTTAGAATGTTGGAAGCCGTGTATAATATCAGAAGCATGACATCTCGTCTTATGAGTACATGGAATTAGATACGTTAATTTTTTACACATATAAAAGTTGGTCAAAGTTGTGAAATTGCTTATACATAACTGGGAAAAATAACTTGATGTAAGTCTAAATCACACATTTCTCAGATACAGGTAATTAAGTTTTATATGAGATAGTGTTTCCATTTAATGAACGTGTTTGATACCTGGTGCTTGTAGTAACGGTTAGGTACTTTTGAAGTTTTGACAAATGTAATGACGAGATTATTGACACGATATTTTAGAACTGTTTTCTCTGTAATGTGTGTATGTAAGTAAAATTTGATTCGCTGTTAGTGTTAACAATAACATTAGAATATTTGTGGTGGAGCTTCTGAAGAGCGGGTTTGTCTAAGGATACAACTAAACACTGTAGATAAAGTTAGGCGATGCACATTGGCAAATATGATTTGATAAAGGAATTCAAAAGTAATTGATATAACACACTTCAAATATGTTTTGTTATCGGAAATCAAAGGTATATTATAAATGTTGTTGGATATAGGTTGTCTAAGGTAGAGGATACATAGAGTACATATGGTTTAATAAAGAATGTTTTAAAAAGATAATATACACTGTAGATACGTAAAAATACAGTAATTCTGAGGAAATGAAATACATTTTTGTAATTCTTGAGTAGCTGATTTTCCCAATGAATATGTTTTAATTTGGGAATTCTATATGAGAAGTGCAACTTTTGGGCGAAGAGGGTGCAAAATTAAAAACACGAATTTTGACTTGTTGGCAGCAAGGTTTGAATAAGCCAGTGTTAGAGAATGGAGCAATTTAAAGACATGCGGAGGAAGTTGACATAATGTTTGAAGAAACGATAAAATTTTAACTTCGTTTGTGATACTATTACACGGCATGCTTTGTGCTTATACATATTCGAACATATCTGTTTTTCTTGTGGGCAAGGTTATATCAATCATATATATGACCTCATGATTAATCTTATGCTAATTTTGTCACTTTCTGTATATCATGCAACCGGAGAAGTAAAATAACGCAAAATGCTAAATTCTTGTTTCACGTTTAACGTACCAAAATAACTCCTAACAGCTTCAAATATGTAATAGGAAAGTTACAGTGGTAAGAGGCCTGTGTACGTATTTCACAGGCCATGCAAGATCGATTGACCCACATCCCGCTCGACCAGTTCTATCATAGCGCCGTACTAATTGCACTCAGCATCTGTCTCGTGGCGATTATTAATTGAATGTGACCTCACTTATGCGGCATGTTTATTCTAATCTTCAAACATGTACATGTATGTTATTTGTAAAACTTTTGATTAACCGATCACATGTAAATTAAAGCCATGTTGTCAAAAACAACCGTGAGAAAAAAAGGGTCAACAAAATTAATATACAAAACGAAGAGCAATCCATAGAAAACGTACGATACTATTTGACAATCCGTTGACTGTAGGCGAAATGAGGGAGAGACCTTTTCAAAGGTATCTAAACCTAAAAGCTTAAGCCAAATGTTTGAGGTTTTCTAAAATTGTTTGGATTTTCATTACTTAATATTAAATTTGCCAACCTCGTTGTCGGCGTGCATGAATTAGAACATCAAGGCACGTGCGAAGTAATCCCTCCTTTGCGTCTATGGATCACAATTCACATGTGCCGACGTGTTCCAATTCATGTACCCCTCTAAAGCGGTTGGTAACCTTTACATCAGGGCATTTCAAAAAGTGATAGTAAACCATTTCAGGTCATTCCGTGATAGTGATATTGCATAATGACTATTCAGTTTTAACAATATGTACAATGCAGATACCTCACCCGAGCGATCGAACAAAATCTGCTGTTTCAGTCAGGTTTAGTTGTTTATACAAACTATATATCGATACAAATAAATGCGTCAATTAGGGCAAAATTTTAAAAAGCTTATAAATGATTTCAGGATATTAAAATCAAATAAAAACTGCCTTGTGTGTTTCTTACTTATAGAGGAAGTTTTACTTTCCTTGACAAAAATGTGTGAGGAAAACAAAACAGTATACAAGAGGAGTCAAATGTTCAATACTTAACCCCTTGCCAGCTTCTTGTAGGAGGTGGAAATGTTCAATACTTAACCCCTTGCCAGCTTCTTGTGGGAGGTGGAAATGTTCAATACTTAACCCCTTGCCAGCTTCTTGTAGGAGGTGGAAATGTTCAATACTTAACCCCTTGCCAGCTTCTTGTAGGAGGTGGAAATGTTCAATACTTAACCCCTTGCCAGCTTCTTGTGGGAGGTGGAAATGTTCAATACTTAACCCCTTGCCAGCTTCTTGTAGGAGGTGGAAATGTTCAATACTTAACCCCTTGCCAGCTTCTTGTAGGAGGTGGAAATGTTCAATACTTAACCCCTTGCCAGCTTCTTGTAGGAGGTGGAAATGTTCAATACTTAACCCCTTGCCAGCTTCTTGTGGGAGGTGGAAATGTTCAATACTTAACCCCTTGCCAGCTTCTTGTGGGAGGTGGAAATGTTCAATACTGAACCCCTTGCCAGCTTCTTGTAGGAGGTGGAAATGTTCAATACTTAACCCCTTGCCAGCTTCTTGTAGGAGGTGGAAATGTTCAATACTTAACCCCTTGCCAGCTTCTTGTGGGAGGTGGAAATGTTCAATACTTAACCCCTTGCCAGCTTCTTGTAGGAGGTGGAAATGTTCAATACTTAACCCCTTGCCAGCTTCTTGTAGGAGGTGGAAATGTTCAATGAAACTGGACAATTGACACTATCCCATGTTGACAAAAACACAATAGGCTTTATGTTATTGATAATTTTTTATTCAAACTAAATATGACAGAGCAAAAAAAAAACTTTCACAGTTGTAAAAACATTTTGTGTTAAACGTGTGAAAAAGGTCGTAAAGTATAGACATCTTTCTCGTTTTACGAGAGCACCTTCTGATACAATCAACTCACAGTACAAGGAAATGATCACAATATTGACATTCTCAGTCTTAAGGTAGATTCATCAAAATTCTTAAACATTTGAAAAGCATTCACCAACACGTATAAAATAAAATGACATCTGAAAATTTATCATTCAGTCTTTTGTCTAAACAAATGATTTCATGTGTCGGGTATTCTCAATCACTATGACACGATGTACCGATCATAAAGAAACCGATTGACAATGTATGATTGTTCAATACCTCTAATTTTGGTAGACATTTAGATGATCCTACAATTATCAAATAAAGCTTATTATCTATCATTCTCTTCCAACAGAGGTAGCTCCGTCATATATGTATAGGAATTTATGACGGAGCTACCTCAGTCGGGATAGAATGATCATCTATAACAATTCGTGGTCCAAAGTTGGGCACTTTTTGAAAGTCATTGAAACTGGCACTGATTTTGTTATATATTGTATAAAGGGACAGAAGGCGATCAGTTTGGTTTAGAAAAAATGCTCCTCATTTTTGTAAAATGCATCTGTTGAATCACTGCCCAGGTCTTGAAACTGTTTGAAAACTTGGTAATTTCATACGTTCATAGATGTAACAACACATGATTGGAAAATGAAATGAAAAATGATAGATTTCCTTATTGATTTTAATGAAAACATTCTATCAAGGAACATGCAAAAAATAATACCCTTTTGAACAAATCGTCATATGACAGAGTTAAAACTCTAATAAGCGTGTATTCATGATAAGAAAAATAAACACGGCATGAAAAACGTAAAATCAATGATAGGCGAATAAAAAAAATCAATATTGAGCAAAAGTCTACCATTGTCAACTTACCCTTTTGCGCTTATACTGTACAATTTATTGTCGATAATTGTATGATGTAATCATGTGTCAATTAGGTTAATAATGAAAACATTTTCATAAGAAAATACTAAATTATTTTAAGTAACTAAATTGACTATTATGAATAATCAAAAAACTATCTATTTTTACAAGTTTTAAGCTGAATGGAATATACTTTCTGTTGCCAACTAACTTGCAGATGTATGATTAAGAAATCATACTTAATCTTATCTTTTGCAAAGAATCTCACTTCTAAACATCAAAGAAGTAACACAAATGTAACTGTCATCTACTCAACTTTTAAAGAAAAGTATGTACATTTCTAAGGCATCTCGCAAAAAGGAAAACGCACTTTACTATTCGCAAGACAACCATTTTCCATCAACACAAGCATTTGTGAAATTATTGTATCAAACTCGCAAATGCATTTCCCCAACTCGAAGTGTTCACATGAGAAGGCCACACGCGGTTTCCGTTTAATACATTACACCTTATTCTGCGAATAATTTTAATAGGGATGAGAAAGATATGATTTACCCTTAAATGGAACAGTATGACGGTTTTTGATAGATTTATCTCTTCAAAATTTTCCCAAATAAACACTAGTTTATGACAGTTGTCTTTAGAGGGTCAAACATCTCGTTGCTCCAACCGATCATTCGTAGGTGTAGAGGAAATAATCAAGTATCTTGAGTAACACCACTGACGGCCATTTCTGTGTGAACACCTTTTAATCATATTGGGTAGGGAAATGGATTCGCATAATTTAACCGCTCATGGTACGTTCATTTTTTTAAGGAAATTGTCTTGCACTTGGAACAATTTCCTTTAAACGATATCACTTTATTTATCAATATATATTTTTTATAAACTACGTGCTACTTCGCCTTTGAAGAAAATAATAATTTTGCACATGGCAAAATATTATCTCATTTGGAACGTATAAAAAAATTAAACATTCATAAAAATGCTACAATTCCTGAATGGTATGAGAGAAGCTTTAATGAATTGCACACATAATGTTCGCCTTAATCAGAGTTGTTTCCCCTCCCTTGTTCTGAAAGTGAGACCGTCTCCAGGTAGTCTCGAAGGTATCCAGGGTGCGATCCACACTAAGGGCCAGTTGTACCCTAAATTCTCCACGAGATTATCTCTTAATCCGAGATTATACGTATGAATGCCTTTCTTTCGTTCGTGCATCGTTTGTCCCTTGTATATTTGTCTTACCTGGATAATAAACAACCAGGTAAATAAGTACGTCACAACGAACCCAATACTTGATAGAGAACTTATAAACGACACATACACCGACTCGTATCCAAACACGAACCCGATATGAGGCGTACCGAAGGAGAGGAGTTTTAGAAAGGTGAAACCTCCTTTCACTTCTCGGACGAATTCGAAATTGAAGATATTGCAGTACATCCCAGCTAACATCATGTACGTTACCATGACGACGTAATACCGATAGTTATGGTATCCGATGCAATATCCTGAAAAGAAGCAATGATGGTCACGCTTGAGTACACAAACTTTACAAAGTTTACAGTGATGAGATCGCGGTGGATAGTTGCTTGAGCACATCTCGCAGTACCGCCATCCTCTGGGAGTCAAACCTGTTGGCATGACAACGTCTGCTCCTGATACGTCTGTTGTGGCGAGCATGTACATGTTTCCATAGATACTGGAGGCAAATATGCAGGCGACAAGCACGTGGATATATCGTGCAGTAGTGGGTTCTGGGTAGTACGTTGGCAGCACGTGAAATATTTCATACCACAACACAAACAGTCCTCCGAAAGTAAACACAGCTAAAGCCGCTTGATCAGCCTGCCTCGTTGGGAGTTTCCATCTTCGCGCCATTTTTATGACGGATATTTCTATTGTTTATGATAATTATGCCTTTTCTTCCAGTAGCGATTCAATATACGTTAATACTCACAATGCAGATCGTTGCGCGATGCAGCTTGTTTAAGATTAGACACCGGTTGCTTCCGGGTGTTGTTGCCTCCCTTTGGAAGTCAGAATATTAGAGTTACCTCCCTAATTTGTAGACTTTGTAAAGCGTTTGTAAAATATCACTCACATGCCGTTTTCAACAATTTGAATTATGATTTGATACGTTAAATAACTATCCATTCAGTTGTTAGATCAAAGAGATTTTGAACAGTAGATTTCAATGCAAAAAATATTGATATTTTTTATGTAAAGCTGATTGTCTTTTTCCTGTGGTTTATTTACAGGAAAAGAACCCGGTTCGTATTGTTGTCAGAAACTAAATAAACAGTAGTGAAACTTAGTAGTGAAGTTTTTCGAAACGTATTTATGTTCGAAATTTTATTTGAGATATCACAAGAGAATAAAAGAAAAATTCCACTGACACGGTGTGAGACAAGGTTGTATGCTTGGTCCAATTCTATTTACTTTGTGCTTATTCATTTACCAACTAAAGCTTAAAAGTAAAAATGCTGTACCCTTATAAAATAAGGATGCATTTAAATTCAAAAATGAAAAAAGAAAACGCTCTTTCACCTAATTAATTGTCGGAAAAAAATCTCAAAATAACGATTTCCTGTATTCCATACATACATTTTTTTCTTTCCTTTGAAAGTCGGTGAAGAAAAATATCTGTAGATTATGATTTTTATCAGCTTGTTTTCTATTGCTTTGTGTTTAGAAATATAGTGAAATTTAAAGTAAACATTCAGTTCTATAAAATATGCCCATCCTTCATACTGTCATTTATGTTTATGTTGAACGACAAGACGATGAAAAGAGAAGATTTTCAAGTCCTACTTCTTATGTTCACTATATGACATATTCTCTGAAAAACATCTGACACTTTCAAGACTTTTATATGTTTTTTATTCGTGGCAAAAAAACATATATGCTGATATGAATTGAAAATGTCTCACATTTTCATCATTAACACCAAATATATGATAATGAATAGTTGTCTTTCAATGCCTAGAAGCGTAATCTCTCGCCCATTTACATGAACACGACTTATATAACCTATCAACACCATCTGACCTTCCAACTGCTTTGTACAAGTTTCCAAAATTGTGCTTTAGTAATTGACGCGCTCCAGCAGCGGCACATTGTCCTGTTTTCGATCAATGTCAAAACTGAGCCGATTGGCGTAAAATTGGTATTTTTCAGCGCTAGTCAGTTTGTTGATCTTGATGAAATAACAACATTGATAAACTTTGGCATTTGTGACTCCAACAACTCATGGAGTGTTTCTTTATGTCAAATTAGGGTTATTTTTTTTTTTGATCAAACGTCTTCGGTTATCGTATGATAAATGAGATAGGTTGGTAAGGTTCGGTAAGGAATATGGTTTTGTAAACAAGCAAAACTTTGCTTTTGTTAATATCTCACCAGTACAAGTATAACAAACTAAGTACACAGGAACTAGAAAGTTGAAAACTTTAAATCAAATAGGCGTTTACAAATTTACTAAATGACCTAATGCTTCCACTTATTTTTACCCAATGGTTGACGTTTTCTCTTCAGAATGTTTTGTCAAATTGCTCACTCCTACCTAAATTCTGTAACATATACATTTCCATCGCTAGTAAGGGGTGTTGTCGTATATGACGCAATTTGATTCCTGTGGCAATTTATATAGAAGTAAGCATTATTTCTGACATTGTGGTGTTTTGTGTTTTAGTTTCAGGTAAACCTTATCGTGTTCGTGGTACGGGGTTCGAATCCCTCCATGGGTTGATCAACACTTTGTACATGGAAATTTGTTCCACAGGAAGTAAAGAATCGATGTTATCTATACTCCAAATCATTGCAGCGCCGTCAAATGTCAATCTCCAGACTGCACTCCCAGCCTTCATGATGTTTTGACGCAGGTTTTCTCGATGCAAGTGTAATAACAACATGAATGAAAACCTCTTGAAACCAGCTTTACCTTCAATTTCACCACACCACACTTATTGTAATGTAGATTCTTGACAAGTAAAGGAACAAAGAAAAAATGTATTTCTAGTCTATAAAGGTTGACATGACTGTTGAACAGCGGGATAATCGCGAACGTGGTTTTAAACGTACCTTGTCAAACAAGTCTTGTCTACTGAAAAGTTTACCCAACTAAATATAGAGCATTCTTTTCATGTACGAGATCACAGGGTTACTTCGAAAAAAAATATGAATCACAGAAATTGCAAACCTGTTTGTGAGATGAAATTTCACAAAATTACGTCAATGTGATTTTCGCTCTAATATGCCTTACACGGTGACAACGAAACAAAGTGTAAGTTCTTTAAAGGCATCTGAAGCGTTATAACATCTCTCCAAAATTTTCATCTCCGGAACCTGTCAGAATTACAAGTCAGGCATTGCAGAGGTTTAATCGTTACGTACAATTTCCTTACATGTTTTAATGAAAAGGGAGACCTTTTAACTCATATGATATATGTATATATATATTTTTTTTCTATAATACAAAAAGCAAAAATTGGTCCCACGATTTCAATTGAAAGGATATTATTTGAATTAAAGCTTTGACTTCTTGAATGAAGGACTATGTTTATTTTAAAAAATAATCAATTGATCAAATATGAAATACCATTGTCGGAAAAAGTTGTAAAGGAAGGAATAGTTAGTCCTGATATAGTCTTTATGAAATTATTCACATAAAATAGTTATACTTTTCTATTTCAGAAAACATAATAAAACTAAATTAGTCCGAAAATTCCGCAATTCTGTTTAGTTCTTTGTTAAGTAATTCATCATCAATGTAACCTCGTTATCAGCTATGATGGTATCTGACCTGTGACGCAACTTTTCGTAAAAATAAGAGTTAAAATTATAAAACGTCTGTGTCTGTCGAACCGGTTCATCTTACAAAGGTCAACATCGTGTTCAAAGTTGGAAAAAAAACCGATTGCCCTCAAAATGTTGAAACAAAATGTCAAAATAGCTGGCTAAAGGTCATTCGTATGTGCTTTAAGTTCATATACTTTTACAAATGCAAATTAAACAATCACGCTACCCTGATTTATCAGATTTTATCGCTTATTAAAATGAACATCACTCATTGTTATAACTCCCGTTTGCCGAATATCATCCTTTGCCCTTTCACCCCTAGGAAACAAAACACAAAAATATTCACATGTTTTTTGATTCACATGATACATGTAGAGAAGCTGTTGTTCTATCTTGACTAACTACTCATAAAGTAAGGTAGAGAAATAGATAATTTGAGGGTTAATAAAAAACGATTGCCCTTATATTTAAACGCACTAGTGCACAGCAATATTTCTTTAACACAACGAATGCACAGATACTGGATACCTCTCGATATTATTCAGGATCCTCACTCAAGTAATCTACCTCGTAAGTTATTTAACAAATATTTACGTATTCAGGTAGTAAAGTTGATTTTAAAAGACCGGAAGTATTTAATGTTACGTTACAATAAATCCGCATAAACTACGATATCGGGAAATATTAAGATTTTGCAGCCGCTTTGGTCAATCTAATAGCAATACTAATGCTGTGTTATTAAATCGGTTTATCAACAACATTGCTTTCATAAAACATAATTCATTATTTGTTCTCAGTTCAGAGTTTAGGTAAATTCAACAGCTGCACATATTAATAGTTCAGCCGCTTTCAACTGTCTATAACTTATCCGTTTTGTGCACAGATAACCTTAGATTTGTTATATGTCCAAGCCGACAGCGGCTGTGTAAACATTTTCATTGTTGATTGCAGGTCAATTGTAAAGAATTTTAAGTATTTCATTGCATCGATAGAAAGCTTAAGTGAATGCATAAGTCCTCTTAAACCTTAAAATAGCCAATTTAAACCGTAAAAGCGTGCACTAGTGCCTTTAAGTCTAACTACTCAAAATAAGAGAAATGGTATTTGTCTAGAAAACAAGATATATTATCCGTCATTTATTTTTTGTTTCCTTTGTGAAATCATTAAAAAATGTATTTGCACTTTTTTAGATATATATTTGTCAACACTCAGTGACACAGAGCACAAATTATCTGGATGATCAACTTATTTATTGTATTATATGTGACGTTTCGGTGCAGGTACTTGTTTGATGACGGCGTCGAATCCCTGTTACTGACAGGCTATGTACTCTTTGTGATTTAGACGATATTGGTGATGAATTTCATTTTTTATTTTTATGTCCGAAATTAGAACTAGAAAGAAAAAAGTATATTCACAAATATTTTTATATCAGACCAAATATGCACAAAATGAAAATTCTGTTTAATACCAAAAAGCTAGGAACTCTAAGAAAATTGTCATTATTTTGTAAAATCATCATGTCGCATTTTAAGAGATAACATATTTAACATTAGAATAGCATGTCAGCCTTTTATTGTATTGTAATGTATCATGTATCATTGTATATATATCCATGTACCTCTTATG
This sequence comes from Phorcus lineatus, assembly GCA_921293015.1. Classification (NCBI taxonomy): domain Eukaryota; kingdom Metazoa; phylum Mollusca; class Gastropoda; order Trochida; family Trochidae; genus Phorcus; species Phorcus lineatus. The sequence goes on along the minus strand of OV121093.1, from coordinate 5,966,681 downwards.
CTGCAGTTTGCAGTCTGAGTGTAATAAAGTTCAGTTCAGTTAGTACCTACACCGAAACGTCGCATCTATCCATATTATCTGTAGAACTAGCCCTCCTTCATTAACTCAGCCTCTAGAATCCTTAAAAAACATTAAGTGACGTCATAGCCTTACCCTAAAGACGTCAAGCAAATTGCAATAATCAATGAGAAAGTAAATCGCATTCAAGCTTGAGATAATTATTTTATTTATATAGCGCTTGGTGTTGTGTGTTCATAGAGGATACTAAACGACCTTCCATTTGATACTTTTTTTTTATTAAACGAGCGTATGTGATCAAGTATGAAACGAGCGAAAGCGAGTTTGATACCAAATCATTAACGAGTTAAATACAAAACAGTATTAAATGGAAGGGAGTCTAGTATTATGTTTATTACAATACCTTAGCAATCAAGCATAAGTGTCGAAAGTTTGCTGAGGGAAACATCTCTGCGACTTGGCTGCCACTGTGACGGCAGTGCTAACATTGTGACGTCACAACAACAAAAAATTGTAGAATTATTATTTAAAGAAAATAGGAGCTTTGAAGGTGTTCTTTAACTTTATTTAAGGAATTACATGTCAAGGTAGAAAGCAAATTTGCATAACACCTAGATCTTGGGTGAGCTCAAAAACAAGAAAGTATTTTTATTCTCTAAAGCCTAATACCAGATTGGTACAATCTCCCAGGGTAAACCAAAGAGGCCCGAAAAGTGATCAATACATAACGGTTGTCATTTAGCTTACAAACCTTCTTGTGGTGTACGACCCCTCAATGGTACGATCGGTTCTCTAACAGTACGAAGTATTACAATAGAATATGAAAAAGTACTTCACTGATACTAGCTCCAATTGTACAAACATGTCTCCAATGATATTTAAGTTTGTTTCACGATTTTATTCGTGCGAATTGTAAACGCTTTGCACGCTTAAAGTAGATTGATATACGACCTTACGTCAGATTTTACGCCTACAAAAATTTACAAATATATATAGAGAGTTTTATAATTGCAATAATAATTGTATGTTTACGGTGGAATCCCTTTACATAATATATTTCTTATTGTTTATGCAAACAGGTCTTAAAGTTCACGGGCCGTTCAAGGTAAATCTTTAAACATGGTGCACGGGTCGATTTAGCCTAGTTTTGCGTTCTCCTAAGCTGCTTTGCCATTTATGAGGATTTATAAGGCTATTGGTAATGCATTCAGCCACCTTATAACTATGTTGTGTTAATTTCATGCTTGCAAGCCTTATTTGACCCCCTTTATGAGGAATATTTTCTATAACGAGTGTCATGACTTTAAGAATTTAAAACGAATTTGAACGAATATTGTTACACATTAGCATAAAGAGAAGTCTGTATTTCCTTCTCTACTAACCGAAGATTGTATCACAGTACAACCCATTATAAACAAATAGTATATAACAATATGCATATATAATCGATAATGACAAAATGCATTACAAAGCTGTAGATTCCACAATAATGACAAAATGCATTACAAAGCTGTAGATTCTACAATAATGACAAAATGCATTACAAAGCTGTAGATTCTACAATAATGACAAAATGCATTACAAAGCTGTAGTTTCCACAATAATGACAAAATGCATTACAAAGCTGTAGATTCCAAAATAATGACAAAATGCATTACAAAGCTGTAGATTCTACAATAATGATAAAATGCATTACAAAGCTGTAGATTCTACAATAATGACAAAATGCATTACAAAGCTGTAGATTCTACAATAATGACAAAATGCATTACAAAGCTGTATATTCCACAATAATGACAAAATGCATTACAAAGCTGTAGATTCTACAATAATGACAAAATGCATTACAAAGCTGTAGATTCTACAATAATGACAAAATGCATTACAAAGCGTAACGATAGAGCTTTGCTTCTTTTAGAGGAACTTTTATGACGATAATGACAAGAAATATATTGATAACAACTTCTTTATCATTGTATGCGACGTTTCGACACTGAAACCAAAGCTCTTAAACTTTTAGCTGACACTATTAAATTATTAATAGTATGTTCCGCCGGAGACAATTTCATTCTTGACATATTTTACCTCTGTGTTATTTATATATATATTTATTTATCTTATTTCATCATATTATTTATTAACATAATCAATTTTGTATATATATATCAGTCTTAATAGTGTCTCGTAAGCCAAAATTATGGCTGGGTGATATGTTATATTTTATGCTATTACAATTGACGTTTTAATTGTAACATATCATGTGACACTTTAATAAAATAATACTGTCTGTCTGTCTGTCTCTCACTATGCAAGAAATATTATGAATTTAATTACTTTAGTTAATCCTACCTTTTTTAAAATCTGTGTTGTAGCAGTAGTATGATGACAATCATACCTAACCTATTTTGTATATTATACTGAATATCAAACCTCAATTATTTTTTTTAAGAAAAACCAATTACATATGTACAGTTTTCGCGTAGCTCTAAAACGTTCATTCCTTAAAACAAGATTTATGACACTTAACTACAGCAGATAAACAAACTCTACGGAGCCACCCTTTTTTGATAAAGATAAAAAAAAGTTCTCAAGCCAGATTTTACAACGAGTCAAGTGTTATCAGTGCGTGATTCATGTTTCAAAGCTAGTAGATTGCCTTTCTTTATCTGCCATGTCCTTTATCTCTTCTTAGAGACATTGTCTTCTGAAGGAGGCCTTACGTAGTATTTCACTGTGCCCATTGTTCGTATTGAGGAGGCTTTTTATGCGTTTACGAGAAAGGTCGTGAGATAAGTTATGGGAAATGTGTGTAAATGTTTGTTTCTCAATAATTAAAAACGGATACATAGAAGGATGTTTTAAACAAATTATAAACTATTAATACAGTGATAGCTTTTGCCCTGGGTTCCTTGAACTCAATTAACATTGTTCCCTTAAAACAATGGAGATTTTCCTGCGATTGTCTTTGATGTATACTATAACAGGTTGGAAGGATAATTAAATAGATAGTGGCTTTTCAACACTAAGGACAGCCATGGAAGTCACACCATCCAGTCTCCAAATCAAAGACGTTGAAACAATTATTTTGTTTAACAATAACAATAATAAATTTCCTTTACCTTTATGCTACATTCTTTCGATGTAAGATATATGTAACTCATTATGTGTTTTAAATGTGAATCGGTAGTTAAGTTTGCTACTCTTTTGTCAAAATGTTAGTTAGGTTAATATAACACTCACTCCACTTCAGAAAAATATGCCGCAGTTGATATGAATGGTTACAAATAACAACGCTAAGCAGATTGAATTATTCTTTATTGCAAAGGTTCAAACGATTTCTTTAAACTAATTTCCACCATAAACAATCTGAATCTCATCAACTTTTCATTCGCCATACAAATCATGTATAATGTATAGTAAATAGAGTAGGAAAAGGAAATCTTGTGTCACCTATATCAAAATGTAAGTTGTAAGACATCAGGATTTGGAGCTAGCCAAGTACTATAAAATTTGAAGTATTGGAGTGATAGCCTCGATCACAAGCAAACATGATAACAAACATATGAAATATTTAGAAATATGATGTTCCTTCATAAATTACATCATGAAGATGAAGCATTGTTATAAATATACATAAACAATAAATTTTCTTTTTGGGTGCATAATATCACCAAGCCTTTTGAAGCCATACGCAGAAAATCAAACCATTTAATTAGAATTTCGTAATTGTTTTACTTCGAAAATACCCGTCATTATTTGTTAAAAGAATAACGTAATTGAAGAACCAAATTGTCTTCAAATAAAAATCACCCCCTACATAAAACTATCTTTAGATACTTCTTCTGAAGGAAAAATAACATAATTATTTTTATCCTGTAAATGACTTTTCTCATCTTTCTCTCAAGGGTATTTATTTTCAAAGAAGCAGTAGCACGCTTTTTAAAAGATTTATTTTTTCAGAGTTTCAACTTTAACATTAGTGTATGCAAAATGTATTATCTTCAGAGTGTAAAACAATAGCATTACTTAACCTGTTCATCCTTTGTCATAGATGAAATAATCTAACATTAATCCAAAAAAACAAAAACCACGCCATTTTTGTGTGAGCACCTATTAATTCATCATTTGAGGAATGGAAATGGATTCGCTTAGCTGAACCAATCATAGTACGTTCGTTTTAAGACGACTTCTTTTGTTTAAAAAACATTGTCTTACAACCGTAAACATAAATTTCGTTTTTGTTAGATCATTTTATTCATCTAGTCAAACGTACTTCTGACCCTTTAGATACAACTGTTTTTATTCTTACGGTACAAGCATTTTTTCTCATTTCTCTCACATCCCTATCTTTTCAGAACGCTTTGATAAAACCTGTCTATCACGTTGTTGCGAGGGGCATAAGCAAGTCATGTCCATCCAACCGAGACAATCGATTGACAGCAAAGCTATAGACATACCCATGTCAGAGTCACACCAAATAAAACACACTCCATCAATCAATTTAGATTTATACACTGATCTAGGCGACAATAATGTATACATCTTATTTTATAAGGTGCCCCTTGGTGATAGGAGTGTGAATGGCCGAATAGAGGTCATTTATAAGGTGCCCCTTGGTGATAGGAGTGTGAATGGCCGAATAGAGGTCATTTATAAGGTGCCCCTTGGTGATAGGAGTGTGAATGGCCAAATAGAGGTCATTTATAAGGTGCTCCTTGGTGATAGGAGTGTGAATGGCCAAATAGAGGTCATTTATAAGGTGCCCCTTGGTGATAGGAGTGTGAATGGCCAAATGGAGGTCATTTATAAGGTGCCCCTTGGTGATAGGAGTGTGAATGGCCAAATGGAGGTCATTTATAAGGTGCCCCTTGGTGATAGGAGTGTGAATGGCCAAATAGAGGTCATTTATAAGGTGCCCTTTGGTGATAGGAGTGTGAATGGCCGAATAGAGGTCATTTGGAAACAACAAGGTCATGTTGACCAAATAACATCATTGATTGATAGGCTTAGGTATTGGTAAACGATTTACAAACAGATGAATAGATTCAGTTAATCAATAATGATAAGTGAGTTTGTGAAATACTCATCCATAATCGACAAATCAGATAAAGAAACATTTTTAGTGATTGATGAATGGTAAACTTGTGGCCGTCCTTAAACGATACGGTACCTCTCTTCAATCTTTAGGATTAAGAAACACAAAGAAAGTTGAGAATCTGTAGAGAGGGGACGTTGACGTGGACATTTATTTTCATCAGGAGTTGAGAAAATTGTTTATACAACTTCAACGAAGGTAGGTAAGGGAGATATCGCTCATACCAAAGAGCACATCCCGTACTGTTTCATACCAACATGGCAAAAAGACATATTAACCTTCAATGACGTCACACTGTTGTTCATCTGGTCCTCTATTTCTCGTAATTACCTTTTTCTCGCTTTCAAAGGCATTTATCTTGATAATTTTACATTGCCTCCGGCAATTATCATGATACTGCCCTCTTCCCCAGTTAATTTTTAAAATAGTGCCCTCTGTAAGCCTTTGAATTTATCATATACATACAACATCGCACATGGAGGAGTATACAATCTGAGATGCCATTTAGAACGTTTGTCATCCACAAAATCATCTCTGGTAATTCAAACCAGGTACCCTATTGTACTGCTGGTGAACAATATCTCATTTTATGTAAAGTCTTTTTTTGCTCCAAGTGACTCCGCAGGGCTCTTACAATGGTTTAGTTTCGTAAATACAACATTAGGGTTTGTTAAGGTCAGTTTACTCAGATTACAATATGGAAACAGTAATAATTGTATGAACTTATAACATATCGACATATAACAGAGCTCAGAAACAGCTTCATGAATAAATGATAATAGTAATTAGAATTTAAGGGAAAGCTCAACGATTGAATAACAGGTGGGATGTTAGATATGAAAGATGCCATTAAACCAGTATTCAAAATAATAATGAAATAACAATATTATAGGTTTCGTTGTCTGTTAAAATTCCATATTACAATTATTGCAGATAAATAACCAAACCACACGATTTGCATAAACATCAACTTAAGATACAGTTAACAATTAGAAACGTCAAATATAAAAGTACTCATGCAAAAACACAACCAAAAACAAAACGTGGATAAAATATCAAGCTATATCCATATGGATTTCAGATACCGAGGTGTATTTAGTGTTTTATTATTGGGTATGTTAAGTTATGCCGTACAGCTAGCTTATACCTTTAGATACATTGATTGCCATCCAAGTTAACTTTAATGAAATAAGAAAACGGATATTCCACTTCTTTACGGTACCAAGGACAAGCTAGCAGCAATTGATTACGTTGACTACACTACATTCCATTCAAGCCTGGTCCTGGAGACAAATATGCCATTTACTACAAGGATGTAAGGCGTCGTAGTATTACTCTTAGGCTGTCATAGCCTACAGAAAAGTATACAAGGATCCTCTGCAAGTCTAGAAATGTTGGTAATCCGAGCTTTGCCTCATCCAATCATAGACGATTAATTTTGTTGTGTAATATGTTCCTGCTGCTATAAACATTCTTCCTCTTTTACAATTTTAAACCATCACAATCGATAAATTCGTGAATATGGAACCCATATTATTTGTGGTTTGATATCGTGCTCTTCCGATGTGAAATTACTCACTATGTATAAGAAAATCAATTTCCTTAAAACGACCATCATAGCGGGAAAATGAGGACGTTTCATAAGGTGCAATGTGGACGGAAAAAACATATTCCGAAATATATTGCCTGATTCTAACTCTAGGGGACTCAACCCGAAAGAATACAAAAAATTTTACGATTGCAGATAGAGATGTACCAAATATAACAATGTTGTATTCCGAAATGAAGAAAATTTCATAATAAAGAATATGTTACCATGAGAGTTTTTTTTGTTGATGTATTAAAGTTTTAGAGATAACATTCTAAGAGGGGGTTTTATGAATGCCTTCCTCCATAATTATGTAGTTTTTTCTATGGAGAGGATGGTATCTTCATCTTTGGGGGAAGAGGTTAAACATATATTGTCACCTTGTTCTCAATTAGTGATTTTGAGACAATATGATATTTCAACTGACATGTTTGATGGATGACAGAGCCTAAAGGCTTCATAAAATACTTTCTTCGTAATCAAGTATCTTATTATCATGGATCCCTCTGCTTGTGAAAAACTTTTTAAAATTCCGATTATTTGAAAGTTGCAGTAATTTAAACTACCTCTCGTTATACTTTCAAATCAGAATATTTCATGTCGTATGGCTCTATTTGTCGAGATGTGACTGGAAGAGTGACTTCATGTGTTTGGAGCCCCAGCCATCTTACTGAGTAAAATATCAGTTCCAACGGTTTCTTGCAATTGGCCGGTGTCACTGTGACGGGAGGGAGTGTTCAGGAGCTGCTGTCACCACTGCTTGATGCTCTCTGTTTCCTCGGCTTCTTGGCGTACCTCAGTATTGCATACAAATAGTCTTTCATGTCCGCCACCCTCATCTTGAAGGGTTCGATCTGCATGGAAGGACACCCACTCCTCACAAGCAGACCATAAACCACAGAACAACACGTATCCATTGGATCAAAGATTATCTCCCCATTTTTGTAACTCTCCACCCAGGTTTTAATCCTCTCGGGATGTCTCATGTGATCTTCCACCAGCAACCTCATAGTGACGTCTGAATCTCGCCCAAGTCTCGCGATATCTCCTTTAACGTCAGGGCACTTCTCGACGCCGTCTGCCGACCGGAAGATGCTGATGTATGTACCATCATGCAGTTCGAGAGAAATATGGCCACGCCTGTGGTTGTGTTGGAGACCGTTTTGAGTCTCGCTCCACACCCTCACTGTAAAGTGCTCAATGGTGTCGTCTGTGGGCATCGCTTTCTGAAATACGAGCGTATCATGAATGTGACATTGTGGCTGGTAGTGTATTATCAATATTGGTAAACTTCAGTTGGTCATTTAAATGATATACAAGTTAACAAGATGCAGAATTTGACTCTTCAAAATGCATATGGTTGTTCTATTATTTTCATGAAAAACCATGAATAATTTAGAGATAAAGATGTAAGATTAGATGGTGTTACCCCATTGGCATTATAGAATGTAGCAAAGCGTCTCTTCATTAACTAAGCAGGGGTAGAAGCTATTCTCTTATTACGCTTTTGAGAGTATATGAACACACCTAGAAACACTTTAAACAGCTTCAGCAGGATCTCCCATTGTCAAAGATATGCCATATTACTTAATAGTTTCACTAGGATACGAAGGTTTGTGTACAACCTTACTGGTTACTTTTAATTTGTTATTGTCACGTTCTTAACAAAAGAAGTTCTAAAAGCAGAATGTCCAATTTGACAAAAAGACTGAAAACATGTTTCATGGGAGAAATTTCAAAATAACTGCTATCCACGGTATAACGGGCCACCAATGATAGTTCTTTCATTTTACTGAAAATTTCAGAATTAAAGCAAAAAATTTAAATGATATAAAGGAAGTATAATTCTAAACATTAAACATATTTCAAGGAAAAAGTATTAGTGTTTGACTTATAGCATAAACACTTCAATAGTTAGTTTCGATAATAAAGCACTTCTGGTCGAATAATGGTTACAGACACAGTATTCAACATTCTGAACAACAAACTTTGGTTTTGCTGCAGTAAATGTTTTATCCTTGAATTGTATAACCACACTACTAACAACAAAGAGTAACTAGATGTGTAATCAGAGAAATCAATGTCATAATAACTTTCAATTTCAAATCAATAATTTATAATAAATAATCGCAGTTGTACTTATGTTATATTGTGATCGGATTATCTCTTTATCCTCGCCAATTCCCTTTGGATTTTGTTAATTGGATATCGCATTTCCCCGTTCCGGGGAAATCAGTCCATTGGAAATGAACGATTCTGGGAATTCGGCACAACATGTATATGATCATTTACATTTCGAGTTCATAATACCTCTCTAGATACATTTCGGCATACTAAGCAACATTTAAAAAAATTAACGGTTTAGTAAGGAAGATACAGTCACAGATATGTATCCACTGGTACTTCCATCACTTTTATCTGTAAATGAAGCTAGCATTAGTGTCAAGCATAAACAGTATGAGAGAGAGAGAGAGAGAGAGAGACAGACAGACAGACAGACAGACAGACAGACAGACAGACAGACAGACAAAGACAGACAGACAGACAGACAAAGAGATATTGTTTATTATTGTCTCACCCAGTACAATACAAAATTAAAATACACATAGATATATCACATTGGTTTTTTATATTGGCCACCAAAATTGTTATGAGAGATATTTAAGGCATGGTAAGTTACTCTTTATTGTGAATGGTTAAACATACTCACACATGCGTACATGACAATACTCCAGTAAACAATGAAGCTTAAGACGGTATTTGAAAGCAGGAGGCAGACAAGGCTTTAACTACTAGATGTGTTGTTTACAGTTCACAATGAAAGCGATTAATTACTGCGGCTTTCTATTACTTTTATTTACATCCTCATTCACACGTACTTATAACTTTAATCTATGCATATTTCCGCCTTACGATGGCTTTCCATTAAAATCAACACGTTGGCAAAGGCGATTTTTTATCTGTTTTTTAAAACTCATTTTCACAATAGCTTCCTTGTTAAATTAACATGAATAAATCTCAGAAATCTCAAAACAGATTTTGTTATCACTAATCTTTAACTGATATATTCTGCTTATGCCTCCTATAACGCTACTACGAAGCTGCTTCCACCAAACCGTTCTTCTGTCGATGATAGCATTAAAAATATTTTCAACTTGCACTGGGAATTCATATTTATGCATCCCCATTGACCAATTATATCAGCTAAATTATAACATGTACGTGAACATTTATTCAACACGTTGAACTCAAATGCAAAACTACTCTTATGTACAAAGCGTGGTTTTGTCTGCAAACTCTTTTTTTAACTCTGTGATTTCTGATTTACACATACCCTGTTGTTATTTTCACGGAAACTTATTCCTTTATGTTTTATATGAATATAAATGCACAACTACCCTACTACTAATATAAAGCAAGTGTTTGATTGCCAATTTCATTGGCCTGTGTTGTAGGTATGCTGGTTTCTACACGTACAGGATGCCTTACACACACAAGAGAGCAAGAACTAAAACTCGACATTAGTCACTAGTAGGCAATTCATCAATCACAAACAAACTTATATATGTCAATTACACTTCATGTAGAGTCAATATTTATTCCTTGATTGAACCGCACTTCATGTTTGAAACTGAATAACATTATCAGGTACGTTTACATATACCGTGTGAATGGTGTGTACGTTCATGCCACACCTCCCGTCAAAGATAACAGTTTGATGAATATATATGTTCTGCTCACAAGCGTTGGTTTTCTCACGAACAAGTTGAACGCACTTACCATGTTTCCTCGAGTACAACCCTTGGGTTCTATTTCGTTCAGCACCCCCTCACCCCGGATTCTATTCGACGCCCGGGTTCTGTTCTGTAATAGTTTGATGTGTATTACACCCGGGTTGTATTTATTCAACATCCCCTGACCCCAAGGGTGGTATTCAAGGTCCAGGTTGTATTTAAAGGAAATACGGTTTTACTCTCAAACAAACCATGTAACAGAAGCAACTAAAAGTTAAATGATCACACATTTCATTATCATTCAATTGTTCATAAGGTAAACAAAAGCTATGTTACATTTTTCATATGTGAACAAGTGCACGTGAGACATGTATCTTATACTTCCTGTTTAAACACGACCTTTGGGAGTATTGTACTGTGAATCCTGTTTATGTTACTTCATGTTAGAGTTCAGTCAGATACTACATGTATATCATGTTTTGAATAAACTGTCAACATAAGCATAATGTCATTCGCTACTTATGTATACTTATTCATGTGACAGTTTATTCAACATAATCCTTTCATATAAAGACATGTTTAGAATGTTTACCTTAGCAGGTGAGCTATTATGTAGTCCATATATTAATTCACTAGCGGCATAATCTTCTATACCCATACATATGGGGATATTTTCAATAGAGAATTTAAGCCATAAGTGTGGTTGAACTATTACACTTTGTTTAATCATATTCTATGCAATGCCTGAATCGTATGTTTAACTGCAGTTGTCATTTGCGAATTTAGATTCCCATTGAAAATTCCATTCCCTGTGTCATGATGAAGAGTAACTTTGTTTCATTCAAATATTGTCTACAAGTCTATTATGCGGATGACTACTACACGTGGTCAACTATCCTTTAACATTTAATTAAAGTAATACAAGTTCCTTTCTTGTACACATTGGCTCATTTCTTTTATTTTGGTATTCAACTTTCATACAAAAGTACATCGTCTACTGATCCTGTTTTAAAAGGTAACATACAAGTTCAAACAACGCCTGAGAAGGTTGGACCGACCACTTACCTTTAACTAAGATCAATCGATTGTAGCGAACTGGTATATAAGTGTGAAAGTAGGTCAGGTGGATATAAATATATTGTATATATATTGCAAAGCGATGCATGAGAATGGGTGTGTACTGTTTCTACCTCTACAACGACAAACTAGCTTCATGTACCTGCGGGTCACGATGGTTTGAATATTTACAGAAAGGTCAAAACCGTACACATAGGATCGTTGTGTTTGCTCTGACACTGAGATACTTAGTTTGCCCTTTTTAGTTGTGGCCTTGAAGCTGTTTCAGGATAGCATGTATCGCCCTCGTTTATTTCTATGCATGATGCACTACTGTCGTAAAACTTGGTTTAACTCTCTATAAGAATATGTAGCCAGGGTTCCATCGATATTAAGGTAATCCAGCGGGCAGACGGTTAATGTATTATAGGTTATGCTTTGTATATTTTTTCTGACAATCCTTTTGAGGCTGTTACTAATTTATTCTTTTAGTTCGATATAACAAGCTTACATTCATTACCTGCATATATATAAATATGTATATATAGGCCTCATTCATGTCTTATACATGCTGCATTGCCATCGGGAAGCGTTGTTTGATGTTTTATAGTTTCTATAATAACTCTGTATATACATGTCACGCTACACATGTTTACGTATATGGTAATTTTAAAAATAGATATTCATAAGTGCAAGTGATCCATCACATGAACGTGTACTTTAAGTAATGCAAGACGTGTGTTCGATTAATTTATAAACTTAGCCATTATATGTCATTAAGTACCACAGATCAGTGTAACCTACACACTGTATAGTTGGTAATATTTTACTTCAACATAACCTCTTGAAAACCAGTCTAGATTTGAAAAAAATACTATTTGACGGATGCTCTTTAATGACAGAAATCGTTTTTGAGAATTAATTCCAGAGATCGAATATCAGTCTAATCAAATATCATTTTGTGCGTCTACCTAATATAGCATACATTTAAATTCAAGGACGCAAGTGCTGGTAAAAACAATTGCTATTTACAAACGATTATCGCATTAAACTATTTATTGACAGAGCTGAGTCAACATATCTCAAGTTAACATGACAATCATCATAAAGATACAGCAACTCTTTGTGGAACTGTCACATGCACAAACCTAGGGTGTTCAGCTGTAAATGCTACATATACTATTCTAGATTGACATATCAGCATAGAATGGTTCTCATATACATGTCTACATCGCGTTTATCATCGGCTCATGGTGTTAGGTTAAATTATAAAACATTGTAGGTGATATCGTGATTATTTGGTGAAGGTATCTTAAATATGATCGAAGTCCTTTATACAAATAAAATTGGAGGACTCGTTCATCATCACACAAACAGGTCGAAAGTTTCTATCGCTTGTCTATTGCTCAGTTAGACAATTCAATGTGCCTTTTAAGCTTTTAAGATAAATTTTGCGATTTCTTATTTTTCACGATGTTTTGTTTTTCAAAATATCAAAATAAGTCCAAAATAGAGAAAAAGAGGTGAGAGATATGTGTAAATTACTGAATTATATATTTTGATATAATCATGCAAAAGGCACAATGATAAAATATAAATCTAATTTTCTTATTGGCATTTAGAAGTTGTATGAAATAGTATGATATATCAAATGATAAATCATTTAAATTCGAAAACCCCTAACTTTATTTCCAGTATGGCTCACCATGTATATTAACCTTCAGCAGTTGGTCTACTTTGAAAGACAGTTTAAAGCTTGGTGTGACTTCTCAATGGCGTAGGATACGCTTTAGAAACGCGCACTTGCACTTACACGTCGATCACTGCAACGCTCTCGAGAAGGATGTAACGCACTATCATCTTAACGTACGTTTAAGTTTGTAGTTCCCGTTTGACTTTGTTGATACACTCGGAGTGTTACCCACGCTCCTCTTTACCAATGTCAATCAAGTCTGACACACTGTGAGGTTAGTGACAAGGCTATATCTGTCGATAATGTCTACATGAACCTATATTGCCTTGATTCTAGGTATAAACTCTGACAAAGTCAAGTCAGTTTGTATATGCTAGTATATTTCAGTCATTGTAAGTGTATATAAGTTATGGTTTAAAATGAAACATAATGACGCAAGGGTTATAATGCTGTGCAAGATATCACGTATGACATAAACACTCGAGAGAGGGGGGTATGGGCTCAAACAGTTTTTTTTTCAACCTTTCATTTCTCTTACAGTGATGCTTATCACGTGAAAGTACCAGCTAATAATGACTGGAAAATCTTGTATACAGGTATACTCGAATTGCTCCCTGGAAAGGTCGCTACTTCGCCTACCATTCGGTATGTTTACAGTTATACATATGTCACGACTTCTCACGGTTATAGTTGCCCGCAAGCATTTGCTTCTTACCAGAAATTACCCGCTTATCTAAACCTAAACGATTGGTAATAACACCAATTTGGATCATTTTGACAGGAAAGTTTCTAACTGTTTATAAAAGCGTTTTTTATTAGTATGAATAACTTGCTTATAATCTAAATGAATAAACATGAATCTTTCCTTGAAATGGATTTAAAATCAGAATAGATATCTGGATATACTCTTTTATAGTTTTTTTAATTATGATATTACAAAATCATAGTCTATTTGCAGCAAAAAATTAGATTGACAAGAAGGGGCAATATTACACAACTAACCACTCCTCGATACCCGTTTAAATTAATGTCTTTTGTAATGTTTCCTATCTAAAATATAATTTTTACAGATGTACACACAAACTATGTAATACAATTATAAATAATAACGATGAACACTTTTTACATACATACATACATGCATACATAAGTCGTGTGACACCCATGGCATCCATATCATCGTTGCAAACTGTAAATCGTCAGGTAATCGATGCAGTTAAATCATAACAGCGGAAAAAAAGAGACAATAATAATACATCTTATCTAATCAATTCATATGCAGCATGAAGACGTAGCCTTTCTTATATATAATCTATGAAAGATTGATTGAATGTATTTTACCGTTATTTAAGCTAATTCTTCCTGGCATTAGCATAATAACCGAAAACAAATGTGTAACATAGCGCACTTACCTGTTTGTAAGATGTAAGCCGAAAACATTCAGTAATTTGCGGACAGGTAGCTCCGTGACGGTAAAACCAATCAGCACATTATCACAGCGCTCACCGACTCGTAACGTCAGTATACGAACTTTTGATGGTAGCGTGTCACGCTAATGAGTAAATACATAAGTATGTAGGTATAATATGAACATATATGTGTGTGATCACAACTGTGAAAGGTAACAGAGTAAACAATTTGCCTGTGAGAGAAGCCGGAGAGAAACTGGTTGTGACGGAGTAATTTATTCAACGGAGAGAAGTAATCACCTTGTCTCGGCCCACCGTGACCTATATCGCTGGCTCATTACGAAGCGTGGTTGTGGTGTGTGTATCCGCATTAAACAGAGATTCCCGTCGTGTTTAGATCATCTACGGTCCTACCTGGGGACGTTAGGTGCGAATACCACTGTTTAATAACTTTCTTGGTCATTTGAAAGTGATAAATACGATGATTGTTTATTAACTTTCGACAAGCCGAACGCCCGTTCTAATAATACTCTCACAATACATTATCAATCAACTATGCCTCCCAGTTTCCCGATTGTTTAGCTAACTTCACTTCATGTTAAGATGAAACTTGTTAACATTCTATCGTTCACAATCATTGAATTAGCTGAATTAATTCACATCACTACGCTTTGAAATGAAGTGTGGTGATTCTCTCTTCACGTCTTTTAAGAGGGGTGACTGATAAGTATTGAGCTTCACAGAAAAAGGAAGACATCAAAAAAGCATTTATTATCCAACATAGTTCTCTGTAATGCGGGACGCTTCTGACACTCGTGTATCAGATTCTAATATAGATAGAAGTCTTTATCTTGGGTGTGTATAAACTGAACCATGGCTGCAATGACGTCATCGTCGGATTCTCAAGGGGAAGGCAGGTAAATGTGTCGGGTAGGGTGGATGCTGAATAAGATGAAACCCATAGGCATGGTTTGTTGATATGGCAACTGATGACATGTGCATTTGCGGATTGTCCTGGTGTCCAAGAATATTTAAATCATCCTTTTTTTTCCTGCTGGCCGAACAGTCTTCGCCTTCTTTGGGGTCGGTGACGTCACGTGCTCCCACTGCTTCGACTGTTTTTTCTCTGATATAAGGTGAATATCTTTTGACATATGTCATGAAAACTTTTGTTCAGGTGTCAGGTGCTGAAACCGTTCTCATTTCCAAAGTTTCATTGGTACTAAAATGAACTCGGTCTTAGACTATGAACAATTTGGGATGGATCCCGTCATTGGTTATCAGATCCTGGATTTGTCTATTGTTTTGTACTATTTCTGGTGACCATATTGATTCCTATACCTATTCAGATTCAGATTCAGATTCAGATTCAGTTTATTCAGTATTTAGGGCCATTAGGCCTATAGTACAAGTACAAATGCAGATAACATTTGATTTTCACGTGGTAACAACAGTTCGATAATAGAAAACATGTTTTAAATACATTGCTATAGCTTTGATAACATCGATATTTTTTGAATTTAGAAGACTCGACAATATTTGTTTATCTCTCACAGGAAAAGATACAAATGCTAAATATTTATCTCGAAGATGAGAGTACTTTGAACATTCACATAGTACATGGAATTCGTCTTCAATGTTTCCAGAATTACAATGCTTACATATATATTCACAGAAATCGCTAGGAATTTCCTTATTTTTACGTAAAGCATTAACTTTAAAATCATGGAAACCAATTCCTATACCTATTGGACAATTTTGTGACTTAAAAGACCCGACTCGATTGAAAAAGAATATCACAACCAAACACCCTCAGCAAATGTATTAGAAATTGTAACAGAGCTCAAAGTACAAGATGTGGCACGTGCAGCGCGTGGTGCCATTGTGTTGCATGGTTTGCCAATAGAGGCTAACTACTTATCAATCACACCCCTTCAATCGCTAATATCATTTGAGTAGGTGATTAATTCCCGAATCAATATCTTTTATTCACTGGATGAAATATGAGAAATATGTTAGACATTAATTCCCTTGATTGAAACCTTAAACAATCTATGAAATCGTAAAAAAGGGAGCCTTGATTCTCATCTTGTGATCATAATTTGAGAGAGTGATGGTGATAGTTAGGAGGAAACAAGGTAAGTGGGAGAAAGAGAGAAGTGGAAATATATTAGAAAGAAATAGAGAGCCGTGATAGGACGCTACTACGAACTATATAAATAGTGCCAACAGGAAAACCTGCTACTAATGGTGTAAAAAACGATATCTTTTGAGATTTAGTAAGACATACGCATGTACCTTATTAGTCATGTGATCTCTGTCATAGTGAGACAGAGAATGCCAAATAGTTGCCAGATACGCCCCTTGCAAAGTTTACAAATTGAAATGGATAACATATTCTTTACTAGGATGTAAGTCTATGTGAGTTACACTATCATCACATCACATGCATGAACGATCATAGTGAACACTCAGCGAATACCATATCACAATCACTGACATATCGTATTTGGGATGTATCCTTGCGCCAGAGAGTCAAATCGAAATTATTTTGAAACCTACGAGCAAATGATTCTATACGTAAACCAGTTATTTTGTCCCGGCGCATATAACAGTTTTAGGGACATTTGGATGATACATAAGTTATAATACATGAAAAACACTTTTATAAACTTATGCCCCAACATAAATGTATGTGCCGATGAATCGACTAATAACACACGGTTATAGGTACTTTAACCACTCACCTGTAAAGCTGTAAAGAAGATTGGAACATCAAAGTCAGAGTGCGGATTGTTATCTGCGTGTGAATTGTAATAAGGGTCCTACCCCTTTGGAAATAGTTTTCTACAGCAAACAATAACAATTAGGCTCATATCCTGAATCTCTAGCTTTGAGTCAATGGATATTTTTTTTAACTTTATTGTACCGGATGCAACACGTCAAACAAGTAACAATCCTTACGTCAATCTATGTGGTCTCTCTCTCTCTCTCTCTCTCTCTCTCTCTCTCTCTCTCTCTCTCTCTCTCTCTCTCTCTCTCTCTCTCTCTCTCTCTCTCTCTAAATCCCTCAGGTACAGCTATTCAATAATCACTTGTTCCCGTATATAGGTAACCTTGTTTTGATCTTTACGAATGAAAGTTTTTCGGGTCAACGTGACCAATCCGTGCATGACTAACCAAGCATTTCCTTGTTACATATCCTCCTTGACTGTTTATACCTTAAGCAATAAAATCAGATCTAGTGACAGATAGGGCTTCTGTTATAGATCACCGGTTGTGCAAGTCACCCTTTTATGCCCATTTATTTGTCACTTTGGGCAGTTCATGGCGTTGTTTATAAATATGTCGGTCTATAAAAGAAACTGTACACAATAAACTTTTAATCGTAGAGTGATTTTATGTTAGAAAGATGACGATCTGTAATCCGGCTGTGTTTGTGTGTGTGTGAGTGTTTTGTTTTTGATCAAGTGATTGACAACCTTCACATCTAAAGCTTTGTTTATATGATGATTAGCGAAACAAAAGATCCACGATTATATTGTTTCTAACTATACTTGATTCATATATAGCTGCATCCAGTGAGTTTGTTCACATACTTGTGTAACGTAGTGCAAATATCATGTAATTTATCCTTGGTTAGGACGTCAATTCTATCACTTCAGTACATCTTACTGTAACGTGATCTTTCTGAAAATTACCCCCTGATCGGTAGGTAGAGGAAGCGATTTTGCTATTTGTGGCAAGAAATAAAAAAGATTTGGTCAAATTTCAAAATCCTGATTTCGAAATTATGAAATAAAATTGTCCTTATTGACCTAATGTAACAAATTATATCATATTTATTACATTGAACGAGTAAAAGATAAATTGGATTACTGATGTGTGACGCTGTTGATCAGTTATTAGAGATTTTTGCAACAAAAAACGAAAAGTGGACTTTTCGAAATTTGGACCCCTGGTCACTTCAATGAGCTGCAAAACTGTTAAATTTAACTGAGTAATGTGTAATTAAATTATGTAATGGAACATTAAATGTTCTTACCATAAAACACAACATTGTAGGTTCTGATTCCTCCGTGGCATGATGCCTCTAAGAAAACACAAACTACGCGATATTTGAAATAAGACAGCCAAGGAAGTGAACAAGCTTTCAGGATGCAGCTGTACTTTGATAAAGGACAAGTTAAAGAAAGGAACTTACCTTTAATTTGCAGATTTGTTATTTGTAAAGCGGTGTTTTTTCCTCAAGGTCGATAATAAAAAAGTAGAGAAAGCGCGAAGTCAGTGATTTAATTTTGAATCAAGAAATGAAATGAAAACCGTTGTACGGTAATAATAAATTATAATAGTATTAGAATTATTGGGAGCTTTTTTCAGAATTATGACGTTCTCTTGATGTTCAATATACCTCTCTATTATTCTAAAAAGTTTTATACTTCATGCTTTTAACAAGACGTATTTTCTTGCAACATATTCTGTATTGAGGTTGTGTTCTGTTTGTTTATTTGTATCACAATGTATGAAATGCGTGTTTCAAATTTATAAAATGAAATATTGCAAGGGTCGAAAAGGCCAAGTCTCACATGACATAAGTGGCCAGTCAGTTAGAAGGAAATATTTCCTTTGGCACGAAACGTAAATATAACTTACACTGTAAATGAACAAATTCGTTCTTTGTGAAATGATCAAATAAGTACACATGTGAATATCGCAATAAAGTTTTTTTTGATATAGTCTACAGAAGCTGTCGTAAAATATCATTAGTGTGTACGAATTTGTAAAAATATTTAAAGGCACTAGCGCACACCACTATTTCGTAACTATCGCACAGATAATGCATTTCTGTCGTCATTACTAATGACAAGCACTCTGGTAATCTACCATAGAAGTCATTTGGAAAATATGTAAGTATTCATGTTATAAAGCCAATTCTAAAAGACCGCACGTATCTAATGCAACGTTGCAATAAATCCGTATGAACTACGATATTGGAAATATTCAAATTTTGCTCAAAACCGGTAAAGCAAGAACGGTATCAGCTTTAGTTTATCCAACAGCAATGCTAAAACTGTGTTTAAGAAATCGCTTAAGTTTAAGGGTTTCCTTAATAAACAATATTTTATCCTTGGGTGATAAAGGTAAAATCAAAAGCTGCACACATTGCTTGATCAGCAGTTTTCAAGAGTCCATATAGATTTTTTTTTGTGCAGAGTTGACGGAGATTCTTTACATCGCTAAACCAATTGCAACTATATGGCCATCTAACGTTTTTCACTTTGACTGCAGGTCAATTGTAAAGGATAATACGTATTTCATTGCATTGATAGAAAGCTAAAGTGAGTGGCTATGTCCAAATATGTCTTTTAACAGCCCATTTGAGTGAGAAAATGCGTGCTATAGTACCTTTAAGAAAACCTTCAGTTGTTCGGTTAGGTCTATAAGAAAAAAACTAAAATTTTATACTTATCTTAGCAATAAATCCTTATCATTCATGCTGGAAAGCTAATAGATTAGAAATACATTGTCAAGTATGTGAGACAAGAATTCGTTTGACAGCATTCAAGCATTTTATAAGATGAGTGTTTGCTGCGAAATAAAAAAAAAGGTAGAAAACTGCCCTCCTGGCTGTTTTAGATAAGTCCCAAAAATTGCGTTTGACTATATTTGACGCGCGCCACTGTCACCCCCACTCTTTCTCAATAACAGGTCATGTTTTAAGGAGCCACTCCGTGAGTTATTTCCCAGCAGGCAATCTGACGTTGTATCAACGTTGAAACCACGTCGTTTAGCAACGTTGAAATAACGTTGAAATTTGATCGGCGACGTCGGTTCAACGTTAATAGCCAAGACGTTGTATTGACGTTGAAAATACGTCATTTCGACGTCAAGTCTTGTTGGTCATTCAGGTTGTATTGTTTGTGGCCTTAAGTTACTTGTAGCAATACATTATCATTCTGTGTAGCTACGCATTAAACTGCAGCTTTATTATAAGCCTCGGTTTGAGACTTACATGGCTGCTCGTGAGAGGTTATGCAAGTAATGGAAGTTCTTTCCATACGATAGGGTATCAATGTTTATATGACACTGCAACGATTTAGACCAAAGTGTCATGAAAAAAATGTTTGTTACAAATGCGTAAATACCGTTTTGTAAGAACTACTAACTTTATTCAAATGGAAATTTTATGTTGTCAGTTGTGGACATAACTTAAAAAATAAAAACTGTTGAAAAATACCATATACCTTGTTTATTCTAATTAGATATAAGGACAGAGTTACTTCCCTTTATTGTGAAATTGAAAGAAATTAACTTGTATTTATCTAATTCCAATATCAATAACACTTTTAAATGTCAGTGATAGCTGTTTGTTTTTGCATTTTTTATTTCATTCTTTAAAACAATCCGTAACGTATTTGATGTTATTAATAATAATGAAATGTTATAAAAGTAATCACTTGTCAGGTTTAAGTTGTTCTGATGACGTTGAAACAACGTCAAAACACCAACCGAATATCAACGTCAGGGAACTAACGTTGTTCCGACGTCGAAAATTGGTTGATCGACGTCCTGACCTGAATTCAACTAAATTTCGACGTCGAAATGACGTCAGATGCCTGCTGGGTTTAGTCATATATGCCAAATTTAATCAATGGTGTCATTTGATCGCCAAGTATCGACTGTTACCAAAAAGACACATTTTAAAGCTTTTTTTTTTTTACAGTGACAATATGAAGGTAGAACGTCTCAATTGTTATCGAAAACCGGACAGTGGCGCGCGTCAAATAGTCAAACGTAATTTTGGCGACTTATCTGAAACAGCCAGAAGGGCAGTTAGGAGTTGATAGTGTTTGTTACGTTATATAACTAGTATCCATGTATATTGGACGTGTTATCTAGATCTCAGTGCATTTATAAGGCTGTTTTTAGATTTTCATGGAAAACCAGTATTTATCATATACATGTATATGTCCTTTGGACATGAAAAGTTCAGATGTTTTGATTTTATATAACCACATATGACATCTAGGTTCGTATCAAATGTAAATAACATGTTATGAAAACCACGGAGTGGCTCATTAAGGATGTAATGATTATAGTTAATCTGTTTTGCTGCGTTGAAGTTTCAGTCCCTTACAAAACAAAATCACAACAGAAGGCCTTAATTGCCTGGTGGGCCGGGATTTCCCTTTCTCTTTCTCTCTTTTATCAATGTTTCATTAGTGATTCGTTGATTCAATTGACGTACATAGAATAACCTCAGACGAGGTCATTGCTGTAAAGAAATTTCCATGACGCGAAAACATGTTGTTTTTTAAAAATCAAAAGGCATTATCGTAGCTGACATGGACAGGTGATGAGAAGAAATCTCATTAAATTTACCTTGAATACTTGACATGTTAATTTAACAGATGATAAAAGTTCAGAAAAAACAAATTTGAAAGTCGTTGATGAGTGATTTACATAAAGAGGACAGGTTTTTACACCCTCTGGAGGACACGGAAATGCCGTTACAAAAATTATAACAATTTATTTAATCTTGTAATAGAAACATTGCCTTTTATTACAGATAGACGATCAGAAAGATCTTATTATCATGTTACACTAAAAAATCAACCGTAATGAGTAGATGTTATTTGACTGTCCATAACTTGCTGTTTTTAGGACACAAGAGCCTAGAGAGAAGTACTTGTCGAGCGAGAGCTTTAGCTACTCTTTAGGCACGAGAGTCGTGAATATTGTGTATCACGGGCACAAATATAATATCATGATGATTACCAAATTTGCAAAATCAATTTAGAATAATATATGAGTGTCTTCGAAATACTATTTCTAAGACAACAGTCTGAAAATGCTCGTATTTTTAATAACCTGAGATCACAATGTCTTCACAAACCAAAGGCATGTGGGGCGAACTCTGTGATTGGCTGATTTGAAATATGCAAGAGGTTAACCTGACAGCTTTAGTGATTGGGCTAGGGGAGATCTATAACCAACGTAGCATGTAAATTTTAACATGTTTGTTGTCATTTTATTTAAGTGAAAAGCTGAAAGATGTTAATTTTCATAAACAACAACTACTTCTCAATAAAACGGCACTATCAATAAAGTTGCAAACAAAAAACGAGGGAGCAAGGAGAGCCCTACAAAGCCAAGTCACCAAACATTCAGTGTTCAGGGTCTTCTGTGTGGACATTGACTCTGTTCAAGTGGAACCAGATGTTAATTTCACGTCGTGCGCGTTCTCTGAAGTAGGTGAAACAGAATAGCCTCAGAAACGCATCCCTGAAAGGGCGATATGTTAAGGCATAAATGAAAACATTCCATAGACTGTTTGACAAGACACAAGTGACTCCAACCTGGAACATAGCAATGTTGTCCTTGTTCAGCTCGAAATTGAACATTATTGTAAGTGGAATGAAACACGCAATACTAACTAAAGTAGACACTGACATCGTGTACGTTAACTGCGTCGACATGACCTGTTGTCGTCCATTGGGCTGTTTTCGGCGGAGTTCAAGACAAATCTTAACGAGAAGTATGATGATGATTAATCCTATTATTAAAACAAATACTCCTGAAATAATGGTTTTCAAATTCACCTCTACTGGTATACAAACCCCTAAGGCTTTGTTATAAACGACGTCATCTTTCGTCACAGACCCAAATATCAATCGCACAATGTTGATAAGCAAGACGCTCGTGACTGCAACTGCGAATCTCTTTGGTGACATGAGAATGTGATAATGTAAAGGCCGGGAAATAGAAATGTATCTGTCCACAAGAGCTGTTACGATGTTGAGAAGGTTTTGTACACCAACAAACGACATCATTATTGTTGAAATATATGCTGAAGTCTCAGAATATGCAAACTTATTCAAAATCTTTGACGGAACAACGAACACAATCCAGAGTGATCCAAATGAAAGGTCCCAAGCGGCCATTATTGCAATGTTCCATAGCGTAGGGAGATGAAGCTCGTTCGACTTCATGATGACGATGATGACGATGCTGTTGCTGAAGATGACCAGAACAGAAAACACAGAGTACAGAGTCAGAGACAATACATCTGTATCCTCAGCCATTGCCATCTGGGTTTGTTAAACATTGCCTCACTTAGTTTTGTGTAAATAAAACTGAATAATTTCCGAAATTTTGACGAATATTTGATTGACAATGGCCTCTATGTCTTCAACGGGGGACCTCATGAACTTTGCAGCACGCACAGAAAACACAGAATACACAGTGATAACACATCTGTATCTTCAGACATTGTCATCTAATCTTGTTAAAGAATTTTCATAAACGGGGTTTCATGGACTTCATCAAACAAGTGGCCGCGTTCAAGTTGAAGAAGCCAAATCAGGAGGGATTTGAAGAGGTCACGAAATGAAGATTGCTGTTGGTACTGGCTGTATTTGCTGGCCGGGTTCAAATTGTAACAATCAGATTCAGCGGGGTTTCATGGACGCAAAAAGCAGATTACTCTTTTGTACCGGTTAAATTTACTTTGATTGCGCATCTCCTTTTAAACTGATCTGCTGGTTTTCTTGTAAATTCTCTGATATGTCTGTAAAACAAATACGTTCGGTTGTTAACCTAAACTTTTGCTTGTAAAGCAACATTTTCGACATATCCCCTTTGTAATTTGATAACTTCATAACTTCATATAATGTATATCCCAAATTGGGTTTTTTATTTGTTCTACTGGCAGTGTAGATATTTTGTTTTCTAATAAAGAGATGGCATTTAAGGGATTATTATTTATTTCTTTAAAACCAAAAATAATATTTCCAGGTGTTAGATCTATATTTCCTTCAGTCAACCTTTCTAGCCATTTTACTTTCTTATATAAACTCCATCTGCCTGTCATAGTCTGTGAATATTTGGGATATATGTTTAAGCATGTTTAATCCATATAGAATTATCATAAAGCAGTCTTTTAATCCATGTGATCTTTTGAGATTTTATAATATTGTTAATGATTGGTACATTGAATCCTCCTTATTTAGCTGTAGTTACAACAACATTTCTTTTAACTTTATCTTTTTTGCCCTTCCAAATAAAATCAAAGCACCTTTTCTGAAAAAGTTGGATTACATCATCTGTTGGACTTGGTATAGCTGAAAAGAGATGAAGAGAGTTTTGACAGCAGTAAGGATTTCAAAACCACATTTCTGCTCATAGGTGTTAACAATCTTGCTTCCCAATTCTTCATTTCTCTCTCTATTTTCTCAAACTTTTCAGAGTAATTAGTGTCTACCATTGAATTAAGATTTACATCAAACTTAATGCCCAATAAATTAAATTGTGATTGGGTCCAGCCAAGATTTTACTCTTTCAAAGCTTAAATCTAGATTTCCTTTTTGGTCCTATCCATATCAATCTAGTTTTCTCTGTAATAACTTTAAGTTCAGAAAACCTTGGAAAAAAGATAAGACATTGAACACTGCATAAAGACCTTTTTCGGTACCATCTATTGTTAATGTGGTATCATCTGCAAATTGTGACAAAATACTTTCAATATTTCCTATTTCATTACCTATAATTTTTTTATCATTTCTAATCATAATTGCTAAAATTTCTACACACAATATGAATATATATGGTGATATTGGACCCCCCTGTCTGCAGCCCCTAGTTATTTTAAAGAAGGAACTCCCAATCCATTTACCAGCACACATGATTCTATGTCATATAAAAAAATTGAAATCCATTTTTGTAAACTTGGTCCAAAAGTAAAGAAACTAAGAACATTTATAATAAAATTTCTGTCAACAGAGTCAAAAGCTTTCTCAAAATCAATTAATAACAAGCCAGGGATTTGGAATGTTTCAGTGTAATCCATAACATCATAAATTTGTCTAGTTACCTTTCCAATATATCTATCAGGAACAAAGCCCTTTTGATTCTCATCAATGACTGTTGGCAATATTGGTTTAATTATATTGGCAATAACTGCGGATGCAAGTTTGTATGAGGTATTTAATAGACTTATTGAACGCCATGATTTGAGAAACCGATTAGGCTTATTAGGTTTTGGTAAACATGTAATTAATCCTTGTTTCTGTGTAATTGATAAGGAGTCATGATCATAAGCATAATTTAAGGAGTTAATCAAATATTTGTTCAAATCATTCCCAAAAAAAATAAAAATTCAGTTGTAAAACCATCAGGGCCAGTTGATTTTTCATTTTTTCAGTGCACATAAGCATTCTTCATAGGTCATTTTACCTTCTAGATTTACTGTTTCTTCCTCAGACAATCTCGGAATATTTGTATCATTAAAAAGGCTTTCAAGATCAATTTCTGTACAGTCTTGTTTGGAGTATAATTTCTCATAAAACTGTTTTGTTTCTTCTAAAATGTCTCTTTGCTTATCTATTTCTGAGCCATCATTTCTTACAAGTTTTGTAATAGATTTATTCAAGAAATTCCTAAATTCTAAATGTAGGAAGTATTTGTTGGGGTTTTCTCCGTGTTCTATCCACGTCGCTTTTGATTTAATAAAGAGCCCTTTGGTTTTTTCTTTACTTATTTCATTTATCTTATTTAAGAGATTGTCCTTTTCAGTCATATTTTCTTCAGAATCTAACATAATTTCGTATTCTTGTAGTTTGTAGAAAACACCTTTATTGCCTATTGACTTATATACTTTACACACAAAAATATCGGGAATACTAGTATTGTAATCTTGATTTGAAAGAAAATCCGAGTTTGAAAAGGAAAAATCACAACAATGTTACAACTTGAAAAATAGGTTCTATCGTTGTTTCTAACTACGCAGAAACATTAGCCTGTGATGATTTGGATTGTTTTGTTATTTTCTACACAATCTATTTATGGGAAGCAAAATAAACGTGATTTATGTGCAGATTTAATAAAACAAGAAAGACGCATTTTGGATTGTCATTTTAATTTAAGAAACGGAAATTTAAAACCAAATGTTTTCTCGAATGGCGTATACATTTTAATTGGCTGTGACTGTAAATGAAAATTTTATTTTCAAACGACAGTACTTTTGACAATAACGTGGGCACTGAAAACATGAACTTTCATTATAATTTTGATTTATGAATTTTTTACTCTTTTTGATTTTATCATTTCAAATATTGACTCTAGTTGACACCAACCAAAAAATTAATGGACGAGTTGTATAATGGTATTTTCTTTGATCAAAATTTTACCGCTTTTGCGCATGAGCAGGTATTAACAAACGTGATATTTTGTAAAATATTTTCCAATCTTCAACTAAAAATGAGCAGAAATAGAAATAGTAATATGATGATAAACATGTATAGAATAATAACACCTTACCTTTTTATGTCTTTCCTGTTTTTCCAGAATGAGTTATAGCTATGAGTTCTCTGCTACAAAGTCGTCAGCTGTGTAGTGCCACGATCTAGACATCTCTTACTGTACCTTACTTGTTGACGAACTGTTAGTTTCTTAATGATTCTAACATATTATCAACCTGTTCAAGGACAAATGAGAAAACCTGAACAAATCAATAACAGTCCAAGCTTATGTAGCAGGTTTTCTAGCAGAGTAATAGATAGCAACTGGCTGAAGATGCTAACTAATGGTTTATATCAGACAACGTCAACTGAGGATACTAAACGACCGTCCATTTAATTATATTTCTATCAAACAAGTTAATGATTCATTCTAAGATGCCTAGCGGTTAGAACAATCGAAAAAAAAAGTACTTTATTAGACAATAAAGGTATAGTTTTTTCATGACGTAACAATTGAATGACGTTATATCCGCTCTTCCCCGCTGCCCCCTCGTGATCACGCGTCCTTGTTAACCTTTCATCTCGGTTCTTTCGATCAACATGTCTTACCCCTATCAATGTCTATCGTATTGGCGATTTTGCCGATAATGTTTCTTTTATTGGAGACTAGTTTCGAATCATCTAGTTCTATTTAGCAGCGAGAAGAATGGAAAGCAAATGCTTGTCGACTGTCGAGCGACCGCGTTGTTTAACGTCAGGTTACGGCGCCCCGTAGGACTGTGACGTTGGTTCACCGTCTCTAACAGGTTCAATGTGATAAGGTCAACCTAATAATTAAGTAATTTTGGGTGTACAGCCCCAACAGTCTGCTTATATAAGAGCTTATTAAAGTATCACCTTCAACGTTTATGACAGCAACAAACAAAAAATAGATGTCCGGATTCAGTCCGCCATCACGCTTCCGAAACAAACAATAGGCCTACCCATAATTATTTGTGGAATGTTAACCACGTGATAAGCCTTATATGGGCAATGTGGCCCGCATTGCATAATCGCACGACACGAGTTTGTAAAAGTAAAGTTTTTTAAAAAACAAGAGGTGTTAATTTGTTTGTTTAGGTTTTGAAAGAAAAAAATAAGAAGAAAATATAATTCAAAATTGAATATATTAAAAAGTTAAAGTGCAAAACTGCAGTAATCAAAGCTCTAATCAACTAAATGTTTTAAATTAGGGGTTCGGTTCCATACTTGGAATAGCCAGCAGTTAGCCCTGTTCATGGATTATGAATGTGAGCAATATAAACACTATATTTTATTTCGAGATTATTAAAATTAGAGTTGTCCCCGTTTAGATCATTTTAGCATCTTAGAAAAGAAATAAAGTTCGCTCTACCCCAATGTGTTTTGTTTTGTTTTGCCCTGAACTATTATAACGTTAAAGCACTCGGACTACCGTCCTCGTGCTTTAACTATAATAGTTCAGGGCAAAACTATACTTTATTACAAAACACATTGGGGTAGAGCGAACTTTATTTCTTAAGTATAAAACGAGCGAAAACTAAAACTAACGAAATAGTACTTATTGAATTGAAGGAAGTTTAGTATTCTGTTTATTGCTTGACCTCAGTAATCAAGCATGATTGCCGAAAGTGTACTTAAGCTAAGCCTAAGCCGCCATTGTGACGGCGGTGCAACATTGTGACGTCACAACCACACAATATTATGACGTCATACATGCAGTGGTATTACACTAGTTTAATATCGCCTTATAAATATTACACTGCAGTATCTTACACGAGCAAGTAATAAATAGATATTATTACTCTCCCGTTGAAGATACCGCCGTTTAATAAATCTACAAAGTTATTACACATTGTGTAATAACATCGCGTGTTGATTGACGTCACATGACGTCACAATCGTTAAACATGACGTCACAATGTTAGCGAGGCAACGACAATGGCTATCCTGGCGATCTGTATGATTTTTCTTTGATATAATTCAGCGAGTAATAAATAAAATACTAAACTCAGTCCCGTATAATTACATTTTTATGAAACTCGTGAATGGTATCGGTATCTAACTCGCTTTCGCTCGTTAAATACCAAACCATACACTCGTTTCATAAATATGTTATTAAACGGGACGTCGTTTAGTATTCTCTATATACTAAACGACGTCCCGTTTAATAAAATATTTATGAAACGAGTGTGTTGTTTGGTATTTAACAAGCGAAAGCGAGTTAGATACCGATACCATTCACGAGTTTCATAAAAATGTAATTTTACGAGTTTAGTATTTCATTTATTACTCGCTGAATTATATCAAAGAAAAGTCATGAAAATCGCCGATATAACCATTTTCGCTGCGCCGCTAACATTGTGACGTCACGCTTAACGATTGTGACGTAATGTGTAATCGGCGGTATCTAAACGGGAGATTGTTAGGCCAGGTTGTTCTGCTGTTTACATTGTGGTACTAACAGGCAAGTATTTGACTTCTTACTGTATAAATACGCTGAAAAAACTGTTGACAAACATCATTCACTTTCTTAATCCGAATGAATTAATCGGTTTTATTTCTATTTCCTACAGAAGAGAAACTGTAGACAAACATCATTTACTTTGTTAATCCGAATGATTAAATCTGTTTTATTTCTATTCCTTGGAGATTTTCTACTAATTATTTGCTTAACAAATCATGCCAATTTAACAAGTGACCATTGATGCATTTAAAAGCTCCAAAACAATTTCATATTTGGTCCATCGGATAAAAAGAAAGAGGATCAAGATAATTTGCTTGAAAAATGTAAACTATTTTATTTTTTTACAATGAAGTATGCAAACCACGAGGAAAATTAAATTAGCTTGTTTAAGAAAGAAATTTTTATTTCACCGCTGATGAATCGTCATCTGAGATGGAAGAAGAAACAGAAAGAGAATATAGAATGTATATTAGAGAAATGCATAGAAAGATGGAAGAGTATTACTTCCAGAGATTCACTTCCCAATCAATGCAACAGTTATACAACAAGGCTCGTTGACAGCTTCTTTATCTTTTGCAACGCAACGTATCGGGGATAAATCTTGCTTTTTACACACAGGCGCCAGACTCTGAATGTACAAAACCATGTAAGTATATATACATGTAGCTATATAATATAAACAGAGTCGTGTCTGCAAGTGGACCGGAAATGACTATTCTAGTATCCCTGTGTAAACTTCGTAGAAAGATCCCAGTTCCCATATCCGGTCCCCTTGCAGATCTGTCTCTGCCGTACCTTGTTTATATGTATATGTTATTTAGCTTGTAGTGAATACTTACATGTATATAAAGAGTCAGGTGCCTTTGTCTTTACACTGGCGAAATTAGGTCAAGATAAGCATGATCAATATATATGACTCGTGAGACAGAGATGAAAGGGGTAAAATTAAGTTATTTCTTTTGTTTTATTTGAAGGTTATATGCCATAACCAAAATGTGCGCAAGTTGGTTATCTCATAACTACCATGGTCGGTTATGAGTGAGTAGATGAGTTGGGGTGTAACTTTTTTTTTAACAACATTTCAGTTACTAAACACCTGATTCGGTTATGAGATGTTCAATGTGAACAAACAAATGGACTTGTAAAATTTTGAAATTGCAACAAGCTAGAAATATAAGATTTATAAAGAGCGTAGGAGGGAATCGAACCCAGGACCTCTTTGTTGACTAGCAACGCTTCTACCTCTTGAGCTAACGAGGATGCATGTCTGCTGACGTACTTTTTGTTGTGTCATGTCTACACTGATTTCCCCCTGTACATATTTATAGGTAATAGGTTTTGTATATTTCTGATGTAAAGAATCTAGTTTTTAGCTTTAAAATCTAAACCAGGCATGTTTTGTAAATATTCTATTGGACTCGTTCGGTCAGAAAACATCAACCCACAAAGTGTAAAAGTATAACGTTTTTAAATTAATCTAATATAAATAATTTAATTATTAGGTTGGGAGTGTTCCGCGGGAGTGTAAGCCAAATAATGACCGGATTGCCTCGCGTTATGGCAATAAACTCGGATCGGGGTCCGCCCTCGCGAGTTTATTTGCCATAACCGCTCGGCACTGGGTCATTATTTATTACTTAACTTATAGTGGCAGGCAACAACCGGATTAACGGGGCAGTGCCACGTTCTTTGCATACGTAAAGTGGTCTTACGAAAATGAAAAATAATGTTTCCGATCGCAATACATAGTCTTTTCATCAAAGAAGTTCTAAAGCAAACGTTCCATGGATGTTATGCAAATACATCCCCAACCTCGAATGATTAAAAGGTAGTCAGACAAAAAAAGCATGTTAATTGACAAATTCTACCTCCACTACGGATGACCGGTTTGAGTGATGAATTGTTTGACTCTCTGGGATTTTGGGAATAAACTCATTTTTATCGGGGGAAAATCTAAGAACCAAAAGCAATAAAAGAAATATAAAATGCTACTTCTATGTTAATATTTATTGGGTAAAATCTTCAGAACCAAAAGCAATAAAAGAAATATAAAATGCTACTTCTATGTTAAAATCAGTGTTTGATTGAGAAATACATTGCTGCATATTGGAAGTATATTGAAGTTGTTCGGAGGTACAGGTGAGATTGGGCTACATGTTTTACATTGCAGTTGTCCCTACCTTTAGTAATTATTCGGGAATAAGGCAAACCCCAACTAGATATCTCATCGTCCCGCCAACATCTTGAGAGTGTCCAGGTTCCCTTATGTTTCGGTTTTACTTATATCATGTATCCCTTTGTAAGCACAGGCCCTCGGATCATTAAAAAAAATGTAAAAAATTGAAAAAAATGTTTTGAGAACACCCCCTGAATAAAATTGTTCCCCTGTATACTATTAACAGAGGAACAATTTTATTCAGGGGGTGTTCTCAAAACATTTTTTTTAATTTTTTACATATTTTTTTAATGATCCGAGGGCTTGTGTTTGTAAGGGCCGATTCTATGTAACTCTAACATTTAACCTTCGGTTTCAGATGATATGTAGATTATGAATTGTTCTAGAAGGTGAACAAGTGTGATGGCTACTGCTTTCTCCAATCAATTTGAAACGATTACAACGATTGTTAAAAGGAATATGTTAAGATATAATGAAATTTGGTTTGTAAGTCTGACATATAAATTTGTTATCAGCAAACTTAATTAACCTTTTCAAACATATATGCCAGAAATCAGGCTCCAAAACGTATTTGTCACTTATCTGGTTTCCAAGGGGTGGAGCGCCCTAGATGGACTATAAGTAAACAGTTTTTACAAAAATCACATTTCGTTAATCTGACCTTTGCCAGTGTGTTAATTTATTCTCTTCATTTCAGAAGTTCCACGATGTCATCATACCCCCGATTCTTTGCAAACTGTAGAGGTGTGACCCCATGTTGATCTTTCTTCCTCTGGAAACCCTTCAGATCATCGAGAGTTATCAGATACCTGACTAAACGCTTTATACCATGGAGACAGGCCATGTGAAGTATATTTCTGCCTTCATCATCAAGAGATATTACACTAGCATTTTGCTTGACGAGGAAGACAACAACTTTTAATAGTGAAGAAGATGCCGCAGCGTGCATTAAAGGGGTCCAGCCATTTCTTCCTCTACTTTCAAGGTCAATTATGTTCAGTGACAAAATATACTTAACCATATGATATTCGCCTTGTTTTGAGGCCTCGTGTAAGATAGTATCTTTATAATCATCAACTGTCTTCATATCGGCCCCCTTTTCCATCAACAGCTGTACAGCTGCCACACAGCCTTTATATACAGCTTCCATCAGTGGCGTTCTACCTTCTTGTCCCCTGTATTCTAAGTCACTTTTATGGTTTTCCAAGAGCTTTGTAATGATATCCTTGTTACAACCACGACATCCATAATGAAGCACACTATCATTCAAATTGTCAACGACCTTCAAATTACAATCATGTAGAACTAAATAGTCCAACACCGACACACATCGTGACATCGCTGCATGCATCACAGCTGTGCGTCCCTTCGAATCCCGACAGTTAACATCCACCTTTCCTATTGACACATACCTCTTGATGTCTCTCGTTTTACACATTCTACAGCTGTGGTGAAAATCCTTCACCCAAATCGGAGGGCAGGGTTTAGCATGCACTTTTGAATTCGAAATCCTATTCACTGTTGAACATAAGCATATAGATATAATACATATACATTAACCGAATTAGTGTATGAGCATATGGAAATTACATACCAGAAAGGTACACAATGCATTTCTGCATTTTCAAGTGTGGTAGATTTAGTTGTTTGAAGTAGTAACTATTTGATAGCCTGATACACGGAATATATTTATCTCCGTGAAAGATAAGGGTGATGTATGTGATTTTTTGTGTATGTGTATATGAATTGTTTCCATTGACTGTGTCATAATCAAGATGATATTAGACACTTACGGTAAAATTTCTTTACCTGTTTATTTTCTGATGAGAATAAAGGTATATATCTACTGATGAAGAGATGAGAAGAACATTATTTTGTTCAATTTCAATACATATGAATTAATTGAAAATTAGACAAAACCTGAAATCCTTCCTGTAGCTTCAGCTTTCCCTGACTTCCTCCTCTCGTGAACTGTCAAAAACCAGAAAACAATTAATTTGATCAGAACATGTTACTTATTTGTATTGTCTGTATTCGTATACCTTTCATTCCAGAGCTGCAGAATACACTGAATACTGATGAATTTGAATAACTTATTGAATATTCAACAAAACCTGAAATCCTTCCTGTAGCTTCAGCTTTCCCTGGCTTCCTCCTCTCGTGAACTATCAAAAAAAAAACCAGAGAAAGTAAATTTAATCATAACAGTTTACTCATTTGTATTGTTTACATTCCTCTTGTTATACAGCTGCATCATGAAATTTTGTTACTTGGAGCAAATATCACGTCACTTTGTTTCTTTTTAGAAGTCAATTACATGTTTTTACTTTAAATTGGTTCATATCTACTTCATTTGAATAAAATGAAAATTCGTAAAACCGGATCTCATGCTTTGACCTTTGGCTCGCTTCTTGGAATTTCTCTTTATGGAAACTGTCAAAAATCAGAAAAGAATTTGGTTAGACATTTTACATATTCGTGTTGTCCTTATTCTTAATGTTTATTCTACAGCTGCATCATAAAAGTTTGTTCACCTACTGGTCCAAATATCACCTAACTTTGATTCTTTTTGTAAGTCAATTGTATGTTTTTTACTCATCAAATAATCACCACTGCCACTGTGTAACGTGGTCATTCCCAAACCTACTGTTTAATCATCAAATCTTAAGTTTGATTTCTTATGATGAATTAGATAGAAAGGGTCAGATCGAGTTCTGTATTTAGAAGTACAATTATCGAGATTAAAAGCAATATTTTGATTAATGTTTGACGTTGATGAAACTTGTTATGTTTAAACATCAAATATAAATTTAGCCAATCAACAAACACACAGTTTTTTTTGTCATGCCATGATGAGTACGAGTCATCACAAATTACATGATATTTCCTCTTAGGTGGCCGAGTGTGTGAATGAAGGTTCGGTATGCAGCAGACCTGATGATATAAGCAATCAGTTAATAGGTTATTAGTTGTCCAGATGTTTTGAAAAATAAAGTTCTTTACCTTGGATTTTTTGTTCAAGGGTTTTACATTCCTGTTCAAACCATCCATCAAGACAACTAAGTCGTGACATGAGCCTTGTAAATTCCTTCTGAAACGGAAAGGCTGTGAAAAAATCTTAAAAACTTCGAGATTTTATACGCCACTTTGATAACTAATAGCATGACATAATCTTACCCATATAATACAGCTTTATAATATTGTAAAAATCTTATGATTGTAAGGAAAGACATTTCATGTAGATCATCCAAGTCCTCAATATCCCGTGCTGATGCTGCGGAGGTTATAAAGGTCAGATGCACTATTTCGATGTGAGAGTGATCTTACGAAAATGAATGTTTCCAATTGCAAAACGAAGTTTTTAATGAAAACTAGCAGTTTAACACGGGAGTAACATGATCGGTTTTGACAATTCATTTCCATAACTCAAAAGTTCAAAAGCTGCTTACATAAAATTAGAGCAAATGGTTTTTGCTCGATATTTGAATATCTCCTCTATGATTAAGGATGATCGAGTTGAATATTGAGATTTTAAACATTTTGCATAAACTATTTCTTCTTTTTGTAGAAATAAATCTTACGAAAAACGTGTTACTGGCTCTTAGACCTTTGTTCAAGCGTAGCATGGGATGGCAAAGCTCGGTAAACTAATCAAAGATGGGCTTGATCATCCACTTCTATTTCTTCGCCTGAATTTAATTTGCTTTTCAGTTCGCCGAACTGATTCTGTGAGTCATTTTAGAATTCGGAATAGATTCCTTTAAATTGTAGTGAATTCTTGGCATCAAAGTTGAGACTCTAGCTGAAATACTTAACTATATTCTACTCGTATCGTAACTTTAAGGCCGTATTAAGATTATATCTGAAAATGGTTTACTACCATCATTCCTCACGACTTCAAACTCAGACTTCTTACGAGCCCAAGTCTTAGTGAGTAGTTTAAAATGGATGAATATAACGCCTGAAAATTTAGTATTGATGGAGTAGCTTAACTGCCGGATAATGTTTGAAAGTCTTGCAAGTGTTGCCTACCTGAAGTTCTGTATTCTTTTGATGAGTTGAATGAAAGTTTGGTGCATAACCTGTAAATATAGACTACATACATTCATGGAATATGTTAATTCACTAAAATTAATTTACCTTTACAAAATATTATACAAATCATGAATACTTCTGTATAATTACCTGTAAGTTTTAATTTCAGGTAAGTACTTATACTTCAGACAATCTAATGCTACATGGATGATATTTGACGAGAGTCGTGATACGTTTCTTTTTTCAAATAACTTCATTGTATACCTACAAAACCAATAAATGTAATACAGCAGAAATGCACAGTAGCAACGTGCGCACTTCTTGACTTATAAAACACAAATATTGACTATATTTGATATGTTTGACACCATTTGTCAGAAGGTCAGTTAAACTTACCAGAGCTTCTGGATTGAGTGGATTTCTTCCAAGGTTGCTCAGATTCGACATGGCTGTTATTACAGAGTCGTAAATCCAGTTCACCTGACGGAATGCCAGTGGTTGAGGTGTTGACAACAACACGACACGTCATCAGCACCGGGTGAGAGTCAAGAGCTGATCCAGCATCCTCTCCATGACATATTATTTCACACAAATCTGGACCGAACCGCTGAAATATGTGCTCAATCCCGTTGTTTTCTGATGAAGTTACCAGAACGACGAGCAGAATGGCAACTCTATTTGTCATCTGGGGTATATATAATGAAAACCAATGTATAGAATATGCAAGTTGAGATAGAAATGTATATCATCGGTACGTTAGGTGGGTTAGGTAGAACGTAAAATGGCCACACCACCTCAACAGCTACAGTTTCAGAATGAATAAGTTCTTCCTGTATTTCTAATGGATTACGTCACGTATATCCTCAGATGTCTGTCAATAGGATAGATATACTATTTCCTTTTATACCCATATCTGGCTTGAAAGAGTAGCTTTCTTTTGAAATAAACCTTTTTTAAAAACGCCCGGTATCAAAGATATGTACATCTCAACTCCTAATAAGGAGTAAAAAAAGTAGTTATCCAAAGCTGAATATATCGTTTTGCTTTCTGGTAAAAATACTCATATTCTGAGAAAGTATTCCTCCTCACATTAAAAGTAACTTCAAGTCAATAATACTTGGATATATCTAAAAGTTGCCTAAATGCCATCATGGTGGATAGGCTTGTAAAAATAATTCTTTGTCGAACACTTTAAAAAGATTTATCATCAAGTATCGATGTGCAGAATATCTCTCAATTTTGACAGGATGGTAAATGTTAATGATTTTAAAACTGGTATATCATTTATCTTTTTAAAGGTCTCTTTGCGATGTGTGACATATGTCTCGTTATTTACAGTGTGATAAACGTGTATGATGATATGATTGTTCTTTTCCATTTTTAATGGTCTCTCTGCGATTTGTCGAATATGTGATATGATGATAAATGTTTATGATGATATTTACATTTATCTGTCGAATGGTATCTTTGCAGTGTATTAACTGTCTCTAGTCTTTATACGATGATAAATGGGTTTTTCTTATGAGGTATCTCACATTTATCTTCTTAACAGTCTCTTTGTGATATTATGCGTTAGGGAACAATCATCAAGCCGTTCTTCAAAATCTTTTTTTTTTTGACCCATCAAGAACTATATATAATAATTTTACTTAGAATCAATCAATCAATGTATATTGAACGAAGGCCTTAGGCCCGTATACAGTCGAGTTACATACTTCTCAAAATGAAACAGTACAAAATATCCAAGGCTGTTGACAAAAGGTTTTGCGCAATATTAAAGCATGGAGTATATAAAGTGCAATTTTAAAATGGAGGGTAGGCTCTTTGCAAGATAACTCCTTAAAAGAATAAAAGGAAGTTGAACTTGACGGCGGTAGATATTTAGCTCTTAGCTGACCATAGATAGGACAGACGTATAGAAAATGGTACTCATTTTCGACACCGTTGTTAGAATTTTTACACCATCTGGCTAGTTTCTCAATACCGAGGTCTCTACCTGTAATCACTTGCAGATCATTTAGGCCGAGTCGGAATCTTATAAGTGACTTTCTTATGGACCTTGATTTGATATTTTGTAGGTATGTTTCAGTCTCGAAGTTAGATGATTCGATATATATCGCATCTTGAGCTTTCCTCTAGACATGAGCTCCAGTCCTGTTTAAATATGTCTTTGGCGCGAGTACGAAAATGGTTAATAAAAGACTGAGGGTCTCCCACTGTTTGCGATGTCCATACAAAGCCG
This sequence comes from Phorcus lineatus, assembly GCA_921293015.1. Classification (NCBI taxonomy): domain Eukaryota; kingdom Metazoa; phylum Mollusca; class Gastropoda; order Trochida; family Trochidae; genus Phorcus; species Phorcus lineatus. The sequence continues at coordinate 5,928,911 of OV121093.1, read as the reverse complement.
AAACCATATGTAAAGAGTAAATTCTTTACTGTCGAAACCCATGTGTTTTACCCATGTCATTCAGGTAGTTAAGCATATTAAATGCTTTCTTTGGTAGGCGATGGACTGGCATATGAATCAGTTTAATTCAGTAACGTAAGCACTAGATACAATGTATATTGGGTAGCGTCCACACTCTCCATAGACCATGCTGCTTGGAGTTGACATTCCAACATTAAAAATTTCTTGCACGCAAACAAATGTATTTTCCCTACTGATTGATTAGAACTAAGTTGTGAGGATAATAAGATCATCTATAAAATCATCTATAAAATCTCGAACCTGACTCCCTCGGCGGAGAACAATGCTTTGACGTCACAATTCGCAAATGACGTTGTGTTCCAAATGCGCCTATGCCAATGCTTTGATGTTGATTTTGATTAGTTTCTTTGATTTCTCGACTTCGGTAATAAATAGAATATCATATGCGAGTCCATGACATACTATGTTTACGACACTCGTACCTCAATATTAGAATCACCTTCGCTCGCGCTCGGGAAATACCAATATCAAGCACTCGTGTCGTAAACATAGTATACTAAACTCAATTAATTACGCACAACCCTCTGTTTTCAGTCGTAGAATATATGTTGTCAGACATACTCTATCGTACCAATATGAATATTAAACACAAACCTAAGGGCATTTTAGGTGACAAACAAATAAACTCAATGATTTGTTTCATAATTTTGATGATAGCCCAAGATGAGGAGGGTAAATAACGAAAGTGACAGGTCATTTCATGCATTTAATAATGAGGTCAATTACGAGTATGGCCACCATTAGCGTTAACACACACGTTACAACGGTTCCTCATTGAGTAAACAAGTCTTTGGAAGAATTGATGCGGTAGTCTATTCAATTCCTGGATGAGTGCCCTCTCAAGTTCATCAATAGTGTTTATCACTCTTCTGCTTATTCTTCGGCCAAGTTCGTCCCACGCATACTCAATAGGGGCCATATCTGGCGACAGAGAAGGCCATTCCATAGAATTAACATTGTTTTCACGCAAGAAGTCCATGCTGACGCGTGCCGTGTGCGGTCATGCATTGTCCTGTTGAAGCTGACGAAGACCTTGGGCTTGGAATGTTGGAACCACAATGTCCTTCAACACCTCGTCCCTGTAGGCAATGGCATTGACACGTCCTCAGAAGATGTGCAAGTTTGTCCTGTGGTTGAAACTGAACCCACCCCAAACCATGACACTACCTCATCCCCAGCGGTTCGACTGCACCACACAACAATCTGCATAACGTTCAACACGTCTTCTCCATACACTTTGACGGCCGTCGGCATGATAGAGGTGAAATCGGCTTTCGTCGGTGAACAGCACCTGTCTCCAGTCATTCCTGGTCCATCTTTGATATTGTTGTGCCCACTGTAGACGACGTTGACGGTGACGTTGGGTTAAGATGGGACCAACGTTGGGTCTACGACATTGAAGTCCTGCGGCCGAAAGTCGACGTCGGACGGTGGTAGCTGACACTTGGCCCTTTCTAGTCGATCCCGCAAATGCGTTACCCGGATGTGCTGGTCTTGAGCAGGCGTAGTGACCCTGACCTGACCAGAACGTGGACGATCACCAGTATGCCGATATCTTCTCTGCAATCTCCCGATGGTGGAGTGATGGCAGTTCAGCAGTCTGGCTACTGCCCGTGAGGACATTCCACCTCGCAACATCCCAATGGCTTGGTTGCGTTCATGGTCCTGTAATCTTGGCATTGTGGTAACGGTGATTGCTAGGTTTTATGCAAAGTGAATCTGTCTTTCCATCTGCTGTCTTTTTAAAAGCACTGCTAACAATGACCTGTGGTTTCGTTTTGGAGTATTGTTTGAGGTTATGCCAATACATACATATCACATTCAGGGTTCGAACTTTCGACTTTCACATTATCAGAGTAAAATTGGTGGTGATGCGTTTTTAGGGGAGTTTAGTATATATGTTGGACACTCATATGATACCCTATGTATATCTTTGGTTTATAGCAATATCAGGGACTGAAAACAAAATCTAGAAGAGCAGTCTTCAGCTAGGCAGAACAATATATATACACTGTCCATTACTTAGACTAAGCACAAAAGATACGTAGCTAATAGACCGGGATCTAGCCCGGCTGAAAGACAATCCGCTCACCAGCCATTGGAAAAGTTAATTGTAAATCACATTCATGACACTTTCTTCCAGACCTAAACATCACACAGGTACTCAATAAGAGCAAATCACAAAACAAAGTGTTCATTATCAAAAAGGTCACAATGCCAAAACGCTGACCTCAAGGCACCGAACTCTGATAAAAACGAAGATAAGAAACAGAGGATTATTTTCCAAGATGGCGGACAGTTCAGAGTCGTCTCGAGTAGTGCTGGCAGTTGCGTGCACTTTGTTTATCGTACACAACGTGCTATTCATCATCCTTTCAGTCAGACAGTTTAATGAAGAGAAGATTCTCACACAACAGTACCAACAACAGCTCTACAGGATACAAAACATCAAAACCAGATGTCCAAAACTCGACTCCAAGGTAGAATATACCAAAATTAATCGAAAAGGGAAAGCAAATCAATAGTGAACAAATGGTAAATTGGCATATGTTAGTCTTGGAAAAACGGGGGGTTGTCTATAAGGTATCTTAACCCTGGAAATACAGGAGTTGTCTATCAGGTATCTTAGCCTTGAAATAACGAGGGTTGTCGATAGGGTATCTAAGCACTGGAATAATGTGGCTCTATATAAGGTATCTTAGCATTGGAATAACGGGGGTTGAATATTAGGTATCTTAGCATTTAAATAACATGGTTTGTATATAAGGTATCTTAGCATTGAAATAACGGGGTTGTCTATAAGGTATCTTAGCTTTTGAATAACGGGGGTTGTCTATAAGGTATCTTAGCCTTGAAATAACGGGGGTTGTCTATAAGGTATCTTAGCATTGGAATAAACGGGGGTTGTCTATAAGGCATATTAGCATTGGAATAAACGGGGGTTGTCTATAAGGTATCTTAGCACTGGAATAACGGGAGTTGTCTATAAGGTATCTTAGCACTGGAATAACGGGGGTTGTTTATACGGTATCTTAGCATTGGAATTACGGTGTTGTATATAAGGTATCTAGCACTGGAATAAACGGGGGTTGTCTATAAGGTATCTTAGCACTGGAATAAACGGGGGTTGTCTATAAGGTATCTTAGCACTGGAATAACGGGAGTTGTCTATAAGGTATCTTAGCACTGGAATAACGGGGGTTGTTTATACGGTATCTTAGCATTGGAATTACGGTGTTGTATATAAGGTATCTAGCATTGGAATAACGGGGGTTGTCTATAAGGTATCTTAGCATTGGAATAACGGGAGTTGTCTATAAGGTATCTTAGCATTGGAAAAACATAGTTTGTCTATAAGGCATTTTATCCCTGGAATTACAGGGGTTTTCTAAAAGGGATCTTAGCCTTGAAATAACGGGGGTTGTCTATAAGGTATCTTAGCATTGGAATAACGGGGTTGTACATTTGTATATAAGGTATCTTAGTATTTGAATAACGGGGGTTGTCTATAAGGTATCTTAGTTTTCGAATTGAATTACACACATAGATAGTCAGTAAGGACGTAAAATAACATCTTTTGGTTCATTATCTCTTTGAGATAAATGCTTGTTGAGGTTTCAAACTTTTATATTTCTAACGAAAACCATTTTCCAAACCCCGAGAGCAGGTGTAACAGACCGATGCGTGTTCGATGCAGGTATGTTTTGTACCATATACTGTACGCTATTGAGTGTCTCTGCGATCATGGCTGTAGGGTCTTTTTCCTTATCTGTGTCCGTGTAATAACATTGGAATGGTAAGAAGGGTTGGACATCTTGTGATCTCATGTTCTTTCAATTTGCAAGACAATTGTTTTGTACTTAAAACGAATGTTCTACATTCAGTTAAGCTAGGGGAATCCATTTCCATAACTCATACTGTTAATAGTCTAAAAAATAAATGATAACCTTAAGAGGATGGTTATAATTTTTCATATTATTTATATTATCTTTCGCAACTTTTGTAATTTTCCGTCACCTAATAACCTTTCACTTGGCAGCTCTTGATGAATGTTATAAATGATGCAGTAAGTATTTGTTATGGTGAAAGAACCTATACTTGAGTGATAGATTACAATGAAAATAACAATGGGCTAGAAATTATTGAAGGGCAAATCAATGAAAAGCAAAATCCCAACATATTTCCATGTTGTTTTGAAATAAACTCTCAAAATTAATTCTACCCCTTAAAATTGTCTTTACCCACCAACAAAACCAATGCACCAATAAAACCTTTCTTTCTCGAATAGTTGAAGGTCAACGGTCATGAGCGTCCCGCTAGGGGCTCGGCATTTTTGTCTACAGTAGAAAACTACACGCCGTCAGGATTGGGTGCAATGTTACATTGAATTTTAGCGTGGTGCCAACCATGGTTCGATAGGTCCAGCCGATGCTCGCAGGTTTCACAGCAAAGCATAGAACAAGGATGTGTTCTTCCGGCAATGATACCACTAGGCGGCATGTGAAATGCTCTTGAAATATTCATTAAGACCACAAGCAACTAACTTCACCTCACGCTGATGTGATACACAGCACTGATTAAAGCAAGCACGGTAAACGGTTGTAATGTTACAGACATGGGCAGCCGTATCAACGTACCACACAGATCATCAGGTGTACAGACGTCAGGTGGATCCTCTCTTCCAACAGATGATCACCTCTCAGGTAAAACTATTGACATTCTGATGAGATTTAGATAAGATAGATGTGAGATTAAAAATAGATAAGATAGATGTTAGAATGGGAGTGTTAAGATCGAGATGAGATTGAAATGAGATTAATTTGAGATTTGTATTAGATGACTCAAGTTGAAATGAGATTGACGTGAGTTGGGGATGTGGGCTGGGATTGAGCAGATGTTGAGGTTTAACTTAGATGATATGGAGCTGATTGTTTGACAAATAGAGCTGAGATAGAGATGAGATTTAGGTGAGATTAAAACAAGAATGAGATCAGACTGAGGTGAAAATGAGGAAGACTGATATCGATACGAGATTAAGGTGAGATTGAGGTGAGAATGAGATTGATAGATACAAGAATAAGGTGAGAACGAGATCAATCGATACGAGTTTGAGTTGATATTGAGATTAGAATTATTCATATGGGGCTAAATACAGGTGTTAGTACCTCCTCAAAGCGCTACCTACATCCTTACCCTGATGGTTTGTGCTTTCAAAGCAGCAACCAAGCGCTAAAGGCCTAGCTGTTCACACAGCCAAAAGTCGCGTAAACGCACAAATCACGCACAAAGTTCGGTTGTTTGCCTGTCTGTCGAAAATTTGACCATTTTCACTGATTTACGCGATTAAAAATCACCGATAAATTGCGCAAGAACTACGGAGAGAGCACGCACAAATCACTAACAAACCACGCACTGGAACAGCGCATAGACACGCAAACAGTGTGAATACGTGGTTGTGAGCGACGAAAGGTCCGCTAAAAAACGCGCACTGTCCACGTAAGAACTACGCACACTACGCAAAACTTACGTAAAACAGCGCAGTACTGCGTAAACTTTTACGCGAAGCCGAGTTTTGAGCTGCTCAAAACTCGGCATCGCGTAAAGCGCCGATCCAGCGACCATCGACGGACAAATACGGAGGTTCCACGTCAGACAAACTGATGAAATGCGCAAATCACGCATGTATCACGTAAGACTCGAATCGTGTGCGTGATTCATGCGTCTCCGCGACTTTTGGGCTGTGTGACCAGGCCTTTAGCGCAGCAATGTAGATCTGTAAATTCTGTATTTCAGGTACTCATTGGTCATGTGATATTTTAAGCATGGCATTACCAACAAATATCCTTTGAACCAGTTTAAATACAAGAGTTTATTACATATAGGTAAATACTATACCCTACTGAAGGACAGAGACAACACATTTAGCTGTAAATGGCTAAGACAACTTTCTAACTTGTGCCGCGCAAGGCATTATGATTTTGAAATTCTCATCGTTTGTATTAGTTGTTGGATATATATAATATAGAAATATATAATACTTTCAAGGAACTGGTATTGGAGAAGCATTGTGCCAACGGTACTGGATTCTGTACGAAAGGTGAGTTGGACCTCTAAGTAAAGGGGCAGTAGCAGTTTTCTTATCAAATTGTATTGCGGGATAGCGCAGTGGTAAGAGCGATCGGCTTCAGATCAAGAGGTCCGTGGTTCGAATCCCTTTAAGGGCTCGGCAACTTTGTCTGCGGTAGAGAACTGCTCTATACAGGCAGTAAGTTATGGCTACAATGATACACTGAATTTCAGCGCAGTACCACCCATGGTTCGCTAGATCCAGCCGATGATCGCAGGTCTCATCTCAATGCAAAGCCACAATGGTGTTGCGGACTTTCTCCCTGCAATAATACTAGCAGCCGCGATATAAGTGTAATACTCTTGAAAGCGGCGTTAAAACCCCATTCACCTCACCTCACCTCAACATTTTCAGCAAAAAATGCATTTTTCAGGGACTTAACACCTCCTTTTCCAACCAATAGTTAACATCATTTTCCTTTTCGTCACATCCCTTCGCCATGCTACTGTCCCGTTAAAGTATAAAAAGTAGTTGCTACAAAAGTGTTTTAAATAGTTAAAGGCCTGTCGATGACAGCCTAAAGTGCAAACTGTTCATGTACTGCCGAATACATATTGGAAAATATGGTAATAAAGGTTTTCTTTTGAGTTCTGTAATTAACTTAAAATTCACATTTTAAGAAAGGTATAATTTTTTCGTTTATTTTATATTCTAGGTCCGAAAGGCGATACAGGCATGAGGGGCATAACAGGTATGCTTTAGATCAAGGGAGACCACTCTAACGGAACAACCCGGATGCGCAAACCGTACTCATTACTTTGAAAGTAACCTCTGTTATAATTCGACGGTTTTAGTTCCATCAAGAGTTAGTCCTCCTTATTTGTAAGCAAAGTTTGTTGTACAAATAAGTCTGAAAATGAACATTCGGCTTGTTCCGACAGGCTAGGTGGCTAGAGTTCCTTCACTTTTGCGGTTCTCTCTAACTAGAGGGGCAAGTCAGTTGAAGGTTTGAGACAATTCCCGGATACATGTGAATTTTCACCGCTTGGTCGATACGAAGAAAAATGGTTAAGTTGTAACACAACATTAATGTAGAAACATCTGCGTGTTTATTTGCTAGGCTGTCAACTTTTCAGCGATTCTTGTATTGACCCAATCATTCCTATCTGATAACAATACAGTTAGTAATGTGAATAAGCTCATGAACATTTGAGAGTGCTAAAACGGGGAAATATATACATTACTAATTTATCATATATCTTCAACACTTTATCAACACTTACGAGTTATAAAGAAGGCTATTTTTCTGCTAATTCTTCACACCACTTAAAGATCCTTAGAAAATGCAGTAACAGCAAGAAAAGCAAGAAAATGGAGAATCGTTTAAAAATTATTTTTCATAAGAAAACACTGAAATTTCCGGAAATTTTTCCTTTACCATTATTATTTTCATTTTTATTTCCAGGACCGTTGGGTGGTCCGGGGCCTGCAGGATTTCAGGGGCCGCAGGGAGACAGCGGGCCTGCCGGAATGCAGGGATTACCTGGAGACAAGGGGCCGCGGGGTGCAGTGGGAGAGCAGGGTTTGGCAGGAAGAAGCGGACCTGCAGGTGAATATGTAGAAGATAAACCATCCGTAGATATCTTCCCCCAAGACGCAAAAGATCTTTGATTTAAGTACATATGGAAGTGCCGTATCTGAGAAAATATTACTTTTTAAATGCGAATTATGATAAAGGACAGGATGCCACATTTTCTGGATAACAAGTTTTTTGCGTGTGAAATGCACGATTTTATATATACATGTAGTATCATTCATCAGTTTGGATTTAAGGCATACATTATTTTAATATATATTATCTACCCGTTGACAAATGTCACGAAACATGTGTATATTTCAAAATCCGAATTAAAGGAAAATGAACACATAAGATAGCGTTGCGACTCACCAAAAATTAATCAAAAATCAAAGAACAGCAAAACGAGGCTGGCATTCACGAGTTGTAATATCACACTGTCAGGGAAACAAATGTTCTTCATTTAACCACAGGTGCCAAAGGCAATCAAGGATATAACGAACCACCAGGACCCAGAGGACCAAAGGGACTCCCCGGTCCAGCTGGGATACAGGGGGAGAGCGGTGACCTCGGACCGGCGGGTCTTCCCGGCGAAGCAGGTGTTCAAGGGGCTGCTGGTCCCGCGGGGGACAGGGGAGAGGATGGGGCACATGGTCTGCAAGGAGAGAAGGGAAGCAAGGGACCCGATGGGTTTACTCCTGCTACCAGCTCCAGTTGTACATGTGCCAGTGAGTCGGATTTTTAAGAAAAGGATTTTCTTGTTTTTCTTGTAAAAATAACACACTGCGATCTTAGTCCTTACTTTTGCCTCTTGTCGATACAGAATGACTCTAGCCTTTGTGTCTTCCGATAGGAAATATTTGAAATGGGATAAACTTAAGGATGTCCGTTCCTCAAATTTAAAGTATTAAACTTTTTTTCTAACTTGTTTTTTTCAAAAGTTTAGTGTATTTGCTTGAAATATCAACCCCCAAAAATGGGGGTTAGTGTTGGTTTTTTCGAGATATAGTAAGACAAAGATCCCTATGAAAGTCAGAGATTTAACATTGGAGTCAATGGGGAAATGATGACCTTTTTTGAGAAATTTAAATTAGTTCCTGTATTAAACTTTTTTTATATGAAAACATGTTTGAGTTAACATAATTTTTTTCCAGAAAAAAGTATAAAATATATATGGTAGTGTGGGTTTTAGCCGCTAGGGCACAGCATGTATTCAAACATTTCAATTAAATTATCAACATTTAAGCTATTTTTGTACTAAAAACATGCTTTCTCCTACTCATTATCTAAAATTATACCTGAACGCATATATACAAATCATATTCTCTCAACAACATCAACTTTCTAAAAAAAACCAGATTATAGAACTTGCTCAAATGATAGTTACAATTAAAATTGCTGAGTCAGCAAAATTGTGAATTATTTCAAAATGCAAAATATTTCGTTTCTTAATTTTGATGAATATTTAATCAGAAATCATCAAAATTGAGAAATTGCCGCTTCATTTTGGTTTATTATATAATAACATTATGATTTAAGGTTATTTGAGTTTTGTCACTGTGATTGAGCGAACATCCTTAAATAATTAATATTTGAGCTTAAATCGGATAACCGGTTTTGATGAACGAAATCATTTATTTTTGAGCAAAGATATGATGACACGAAGTTTTGAACTTTTGCAGCAAAGCCGTATATTGTTGGAACGACAAACGAGACAGTTTCTGCGTCTTTGACGAGTAGCCTGACTCTAAACTGTTCCGTTGACGGGACCCCGCCCCCTAAAGTCACGTGGGATAAGGTGAACTCGGCACTCCCCCCACATGTTGAGGAACATGGGACCCTCCTGACCATCCCCCGCCCCTCCCCAACAGACGCAGGGGTATACAGGTGCCACGCGGACAACGGTCTGGGGGAGGTCGAGAAATACTTTGACGTGCATTTTGTGGGTAAGTAAACCATATTCCTTCTGTCGATCTAAGAAGTAAGGGGTTAATAAGGATAGGAGATAACACGCTTACAAGAACTTACTAGAGATTGTGAACCCGGAGAGGAAGGACAACAGTATCTCCATACTCAACCCGAGGAAGAAATGATCAAGTATCAAACAACACTCCTGGCTCCTTACTTTTGAATCATTTTAGGTAGCTCAACCAATACCGGTACGTTTGTGTGAGATCTACGTCTTTTCATTTAACAATACTGTCTTGCAATTTGGTACTATTGTTTAATGACTGCGTTTACCTACAAAAAAAGGTGTTACCGCCCCGTTAAGCACATGGTCCAGACCTTATAGATTTTTGCTGATCTGGCTCCGTTTGGTTCCAGAGTTGAACTGCGACTTCGAGAGAGACTTCTGTTCATGGCAGCAAAGTCAGACGGACGGCAAGGACTGGACATACAACAGTGGCGGGACTCCAACAGCCAACACTGGACCGAGCACTGACCACACCAAACAGAACTGTCCAACCTGTGAGTAGGAACTGACCACTGAACCTATCGTCCAAAACGCTGTTGCATATATCATATCATCCGTTCTGCCTCTGCCACTCGGAAAACGGCACAAGAACCTGTACCGAAACTTTCTCAGAATCAAATGTTATTTTTACCTGTCTTTAATGAAGAATGACTCTGGACGATCGATTCGAGTGTGAATTCATGTATCAACCAAATCAGGACACGTTATAGGTTTTATCATTATACGGGTAAGATTCCTTAGTTATCCTGGAAAAACAGGTGTATGATAGGCGATGTGAGAGCACAACAAAACTGACCAGACCTTCTGGTGCTAGTTTTAAGTTTTAAAAGCGTGCCTACAAGATTATTGTATAAACTGGTTCTTTAATCTACAGGAATCAAGACAAGTATGATTCGTTACTTAAGTCAGGAATGTAGATCAACCAGGGAATGTTGAGAATGTTTAATATGAATATTTTGCTCCCCAGGTCGCGGCCACTACGTGTACCTGGAGACGAGTGTAGGCCGTGACAAGGACAAGGCTGAACTCCTGAGTCCCACCCTGGGTGCGGGCAAACTGCAATGTCTACAGTTCTGGTACCATATGTACGGGGTGGACGTCAATGCGCTCAAAGTCTTCGCAGAGGTTATAAATAGAGGATATTGATTTTGATTTACTCCTGGATGAAATCACTTGTTTCACAATTGGCATTATCCCTTTAGTTTCGGGACCACAAACTTGTCCCAGGTTCCTTAAAAATATCGGGGACACAAGTAAAAGTATATTTTCTTAATAATAACTTGATATGCAGTACTTCTTTATATAGAAGTTCCTGAAAGGAAATCCTGTTTTCTTAATATTCACATTACTCCGAAATGCCCCAAAAAAGGTGATATCTTTCATCAATTGAAAATATCATATTTTATTAAGTGTTGTGGAAAAGTATTTTATTAGTGACGCTTCAAATGTTTTACTTCACGAGAAATGGACCACGAGACGAGAAAGGAAAATCGTTGAATAACCTAATAACTTCACATATTGACAGAGTTTTATGTCATTTTTAAACAATTTGATATGAAACAAATAAGCTTACTAATAGTAAAACTTTATTTTGTAAATAAAAAGCAGACAAAAGTGGCTGTTCACCTACTAACCATTGAGTTTGTATTTTCATTTGACTTTGACAAAATAACTACTTCCAATGTCATTGGCGGTCTTTTCCTCAAAAAGCCTTCTCATGTCAAAGAACTTCCCTTGACTAGTACACGGACGGAAGCCGATCAGAGTTATGGAGCAAGACTGGTGCCCAAGGCAACCAGTGGAACCACGGGGTGGTCAGTATTCCTCCCCAGTCCAGACCATACAAGATCGTCATTCAGTCCAGCAGGGGCAAGTCTATAGAGGGGGACATCGGTCTGGACGATATACACGTCAATGATGGCAACTGCCCGCTGACAGGTGCGTGATTTGAATGACCCTGTCGCAGACTAAATGCATCATCGATGTCAGTTAACTATTCCGACATGTCCTTGTGCATCACTTCCCTCGATTCCATAGCACCATGCACTAGTGGTAGGATAGTTGCCCCTGGTTCTGATTATTGATTGTGAAGGAAAAAACACCCTAGATCTAGTGCTATGGAAAATGAATTGCGAATTTATTTCTTGTTTTAAAGATTCATCAAAGACATTTATATACTTTTGTAAATTTCTATTTTACTATTTGTACATCATTCTATACTGCGAAAATATCGAGTTTAATTATATCTTCCAGCACGAGACCTGAACTGCAACTTTGAGCGCGATCTTTGTTACTGGAAGCAGTCCAAGACTGACCAGCTGGACTTAACTAGACACAATGGGCCTACATTGACTATCTCTACTGGACCTTCTGCTGACCACACAGTTAATACAGGTGCGTGTTTTATGTTTCAGTACATGTTGTAATTGACCATCGTCATGTAAAGAGCTCACCAATGGGAGCAGAAGTACATGTGTACCACAGTAGATACAATATGGTACTGAAGATGTTCTCCCGGAAATGATATCCCTCCGCTTAGTTAAAGACATCCTCGATAATCCAGGGTAAACGTTCCAATAATTCCCCAGACAAATCTAGCTGCTAGCTTTTCCTCGGCTATGGTTTCTGACTCTCACAGCGTCCGGACATTACCTCTACCTGGAGTCATCAAATGGAACCAAGGGAGACAAGGCCACGGTTATCTCCCCCTTAGTCAAGGCGAGCACAGACATCTGCTTGCACGTGTGGTATCACATGTTTGGTTCTGGTATGGGGACATTGAAGATTTATGTAGAGGTAAGGTTAGAATTTATAATTCCTTGAAAGCTTTCATGCCAGTTGACCTAACGCTATTTGGAGCGTTTCTGGTTTCTATAGATATCAATTCAATAAAACCATTCTACATGTCCACTCTTTGCCTCGAAATGTCATTTAAATACATATCCTTAATGCCATTCAGAAACAGGAAGCATGTAAAAGGCTTTCAAATTAAGAGTTTTATTATTTAATTTATTGGTTACGTTTAAGGGATGAGAAAGTGTATCGTCATGAGCATAATATTTGTTTTCTCTCCATCAGTCTGATTGAAATCGACCGTGTTCCGAGGAATAAAAGTTTCAAAATATTGACTCTATCGAGATTCGAACTCTTTCTGTCTAGCCTAGACAAATAGAGTTCGAATCTCGATAGACCCAATATTTTGAAACTTTTATTCCTCGGATCACGGTCGATTTTAATCAGACAGTCTCTCCATAATACTGTAATGCAGCTTACTTTCAAATATATGCAATGATACACACTTGTCAATGATCCAAGACATTCTCACAAATTGTTCAGCAATTGGGATACACGAAGCAGCTGGAGTGGACCCGCACTGGGGCCCAGGGAAACCAGTGGAACGAGGCCAAGTTTACCGTGCCTCTGTCAGCCCGACCCTTCCGAGTGTATGTAGAGACGGAGAAGGGTCTCAACCCCTACAGTGACATCGCTATCGACGACATAAAGACTGCGCCACAGCGATGTCCTGATCCCGGTAAGGCATGGTGGAGAGCAATGAACGGGAATTCTAGATTATCCCGAGATGCAATTTGGCACACTCTCTTCCAACAGTGGTTACTCAAGTCAGATCTTCTCACACAACCTCTGTTACAGGTGCAGCACTTTCTTGAAAAACAATTAAGGAATCCTGATTGACTACTGCAGTCAGTTATGGAAATTTTCCAAACCGAGCAATTTTTTCAACGAAATATTTGGTAAGAATAAGAGGTTCTTTCTTCGAGCGAAGCTTCTAAGTAAAAGGTTAGTCAGTCGGACGATATTTGATAACAATGAAAATTAATTATAAGATGCCATCTGTTACGCACATTTTCGCGTATTGGGGATTTAAAACGGAGAGTCATGGCCACTTTGAAACGGTATTTTAATGGAAAGAAATTAGTATAATTTGAGAGAATGATACATTTTTTTCTTGACAGCCCTATCTGTTATCTCCCTGTCTTTACTCAGTACAGTTTGAAACCTATTTGAAAACTATTTCACAATGGTCTCAGACTAATTTTATCTAACTTAGGCCATCAACTTTTGATGATATTCCAGCCTTCTAAACCTTCAACTTAACAAGTCAAACAAGCGAAGGTATTTTAAGACTTGAGCAACTTTTAGGAGAGAATGAGTCGGGGATAAAAGTCAAAAAGGAAGATTTGTCATTTACCGTTATCTATGAATCAAGTTTCTTTCTTTCTAAAAAAGACGGTTTGAAACGAACAATTTTATATCTAGTAGTATAGATACAAATTGCAAATGCTTTCATAACGGTACAAAGTTTTCTATATAAGCTCGGTCTTTTTACTTGTTAAGTAATTATTATTTACTTCATAACAACTTCACGACATGGAGCATAGAACAGTCAAAAGGTAATGCTAGAATTTTGGTATTGAATGTAAGAAAATGCTAAAGGAATAATTAACTGTTTTGACATATTACACATCAATAAACTAATTTAAGTGATACTTCTCAACAACTTATCAATCTTCATTATCCTTGTCCGTTCCGGAATCGGAAAACTGCATATTGACTAGAATCAGATATGGGACAGTCTGATTGATCAAACCTAGGGAATGGGGTATTTTTTTAATCGATCTAGGCATATACGGATATTAGATTTTTTTGGTCTCATTTCAAGTTTTGCAGCAAGCATCCTCGACACACACGCGTTACTGTACCGACACAGGTACATACGTAGCTAATAACCTTCGTTGGAAGAGGATGCTTGAATCAAGGACCTGTATTCTATTACAGGTCCTTGCTTGAATGTATATTGATATTTCAGCGGACAAGATGGCGTGTGACTTCGAGAACCTTCTCTGTCAGTGGAAGCAGGGTACAAAAGACACGATGGACTGGAAACAGAAGACAGGACCCAAGCCGGGCGGCTCTATGGGACCTTACAATGACCACACTCTTCAATCTTGTACGTTTATTTGGTATATGTTCTCTCATTTCTAACTGTTGATAGCACAAGGTTCCTATATTCCCGAACTTTTTAATTTTGTGACTGATTTTTAAAAACCTACCGCCGTTTTGAGATCTTTTCTTGACATCGTAAATGATTTTAAAAGATTGGCATAAATGGGTAAAACCTTGGTAAAACTGTGTTTAAATATATATTGATAACGCAGGATGCGTATTGAGCAGCCTTCGACGCAGACATATGCACTATATGAATATCTTCACTATTACACAATGTTTTATGGCATCGAAATTCATATTTTCTTAATATGTCAATAAGTTTGCGGTGTTGGAGAATCTTACCTCAGTCGGAACATTTATTTCTAATGTCTTTTTCTTCAATGAATAAGATATTTAGAATCTTTTTTTTTTTTAATCAAAATTCATTAACTCCAGTGAGCGGCCACTACCTGTACCTCGACCCGTCCCTCCCGGCATCCAGTAAGGCGGTACTCGTGTCCCCCCAACTCTCCCCCAGCTCCCTCTACTGTCTCGACTTCTGGTACTACCTTGACGGCACTGGCGCTGGCTCCATCATTGTCCGCAGAACGGTCTGTACGCTGCCGTGTCCACGGTGTCTCGGTTCATGCAACCTATTTCATCAGCGTTTTTTTAAATTGGAATACCCTGATCTCCTTCATGCCAAATGCCTCGTACCGCTAAGTAAATAACCAGCAACGACACGACTGAAAGAGTTGCACAACCCGGATGACAAATCTATTGAGTTAGTAAACTTAATCTTCATAACGACATAACGACATTTCATTTACTAGAAAAAAAAACTTTCCATAGCCATAAAGAATCAACTGTCAGGGATAGGAGGCATCTAACTAAAAGGAGATCAGGGTATTGATCGAGCTAGGTCTGCGGATTGAAATACGCTGATATGGCAGGAATTGTATCGTTTTGGAAAAGTGACAAAAAGCTTCATGTTTGAGGGTTATAAAGGGGTTAAATATGACAACAATGGCTTTATTCAATCGTGACGTACTGACTGTTGCTTAAATCATTCTAATGCCTATCTGTCAACATAAGAACAAAGGTTAAAGGTTATTGTTTTTTATTGAAAAACAAACCACGCACCATTGAAAATATAGGTGATTGTGTTGTTGGCGTCAATAAACTTAATAAAACTGACAAGTATACTTGGAAATGGCATATGATGTTGCTGCACTTGCTCAGGAAGCTGGTGGTATGCAGGAAACAGTTTGTGCACCTTTCTCCGGTTTTCTTCTTTTGGATACAGACGTATCGATATACGTTTCAATACCGAAAAGGTGTCATAAATGTCATATTTGCACATGAAATATAAAATTATGATATGGAGGCATATAGTTACCTCGACCCAACAGTTTGCACAAGATTGTTTCTTGCTCAAGTAAAAAAATACTTACACCCGTTTGATAATAATCGTAGCACACACATGAACATGTTATAAACTGTGTTTCCCAGGAAATCGATTATACCTTCTACGGATGTTGTTGTCTTTAAACAGGAGGGCGAGGTAAACGTTGAAAAACTGCTCGAGCTGAAGCCAAGTGGTCCAGGTTGGCATCATGAGAAACTGGGCGTGGCTTCTTACTGGACGAACTTTAACCTTGTTCTCGAAGGGGTCAGGGGTCAGGCCAGCAACTCCTACATTGCTATTGATGACGTCGAGGTTACCTCTGGTGTTTGTAAATAAAACGATTTGTGCAGTGACTCCATCATCTGTTTGGTTTTAATTTTCTTCTGATTCGGTTTCTTGTCAAAGCAATACTCTTTGAAGACATGCTACAGGTTATGTATTTAAATATAAGAATTTGGTATAATTCGAACTCCAGGATTCTTTTGTGTTGTCGACACGGTTTGCTAGTATCACAACGATGTACCGAATGGTCACAAGCCTCCTGCAGGCATCATGTGTCACTGCTTCAACCTGAACATCAGACGTGGACGTCTTCGGCTAGACCAGAGCTGGGCCCACTTGCACAAACACGATGGTGGCTACACTCAGTTCCAAATATCCAGGATCCGCGACTGCACAGTGTTCGCAATGTTTAGATTTTTTTAAGTGCACTGGTCCTCACGCAGCGACCCAGGGATCGTAGAGACACGTCTATACGATCCCTGAGCGACCTATCTAATTCGTCCAATGACACTTCCGCCGCTGTTGGCTCGTAAAATATTCAACCGAGTGGCTAGATTTTCTTTCAGAAGAGATTATGGAAATAGCATCTCGTGGCTTGGTTTATAAGGCTGGTGCTCAGGCGCCAGACTCTGAATGTACAATATCATGTAAGTATATATACCTGTAGCTATAACATAAACAAGGTCTGACACTGTCGTGTCTGCAATAGAACCGGAGATGATTATACTGGTTTCCTGGCTCGCTTACCCTATGTAAACTTCGTCGACATATCCCAGTTCGCATTTCCGGTCCTATTGCAGACACGACAGTGTCAGACATTGTTTATGTTATATAGTTACATGTATATATACTTACATGATATTGTAAATTCAGAGTCTGGCGCCTGTGGGCAGGTGCTCCGATTCAAAATCTCTTTGAGAAAATGCATTGAACCGCTTTTCAGTAACGATTGTCAAGATAGAGAACACTCTCGGTGAATGTGACAATAAATACAGACTATTTTCTTCAGTTTCATAGTTTTATTGTCACTGTTTAAACTTATATTGCAACAAGATACTAACAGCTGAATGAGAGGACTTGAATGTCATATAAAATAAACTCTGTACACAAATCCTGTCTGGATATATAACCATTTTATCATCATTTTAGCAACTGCACCACATAAAAACTTCCGTTGACAAAAGAGATTTTTTAGGAATGACAAATTAAACTAAGAACATGATAATGATTTCTGATTTCTTGCAATGGCAACAATTGAAAATTCATGAATGAAAATGCTAAATTGTCTAATCACATGTTTCAGATTCATTGGAAAATGATGAGAAAGTTTCAGTTAGATTTGTCAAATGTATCCACTTGCAGTAAAAATTTATTTAAAAAACCTCTAATCATTACTAGAATGCATACCTCATTGACTGGTTATAAAAATCTACACATATCAAGATAAAAAGCTTTTTGTACATTAACATTATACTTCCCCCCCATAATTGAAAATCAATTATAGATTCAAGTCAATAAAAATAATTTGAAAATATGAATGGTTTTAAATAACAGTAATAATATTATAGTAAATGACATATAACATAACAATACCCCCCCCCCCCCCCTGTTGACAATTTGACAACACCCACCTCCCCCCCCCTTAAAAAATCCTGGATCCGCCACTGTAATGACAATAAATAATTTGCTATCCAGAAGAAAAATCTTGCTTTTCTCATAAAACCCTTTCTTAAATGGAGTTTTTAATATGTGCGATACACAATTAATAAAAAGAACAATTGACATATATACATATACAGTCAAAGCATAACAAAGCAAAGATTCATATTTACAACAGATAAGTACAAATAGGTGTATTTACAGGTGTTTTTGAAATTTCACAATAAAATCATTGTTATATACTCAAACAAAACATAAAGAACTAAATATGAATATAATAATAATAATAATGTGGTACTTTATTCATCATAACATGAACTTTTAATTGTTTTGTTGTCAAAATTTGAAGAACTTTATCTGTATGATGGGTGCACAAAACACAATCTTCATAATCACATAATAATTTTTGCAATAATATCCAGTTGTACCATAAATAACCCTTTATATAAATTACTTTCATTTCATTAATCAACTTTTAAAATTTTAAAATCAACTTTTGCAGAATGATGTCAGAATGTTCTATAGATTTAATATACATATAGATATCAAAACAATGTGCCCACCATATCACTGCGATTGTTACTACTATATATATATAAATATATACATCATCACAGATTGTCGTATCAACATTCTGGTTATGAGAGAAATACCACACAATAAGGCAATGTGGATACAATAAATAGACTCTTGTAAGTGAGTAAGCATTTTACTCACATATATAATAAATGTATGTACAGTATTTACAATTTTTGACTTAAGGCTCTGTTAAGAACATCAACCTGTGAAAGACTTTCAGTGATCTAAATTAACTAATCTAAATATTGTTTCTTACATTTTTTACTGATTTTGTATTCAATGGACCACATAGACAAAATATCCCTGTAGATATGCATTCCCATATTCATATAACTATTGAAGCTTACATTCTTTACCAATTTTTTATTCAATTGACCATATAGACAAAATATTCTGATTTGTATGTATTCCTTTATTTATATACATGTAACTAATATATAAAGCTTATTAACATTATACATGTACTTCTCACAAAACAAATGGTAGCGTTATGTAGACAGGACCTGCAAGTTGCGACAGAGAAATTGGATTTATTCTAAATGTGAGTTATTTGGGTATGTCACACTCCTCTCAAACATTTGTTTATAAAACCTTTTAATGTAATCAAGACAATAATCAATCTTCCTTTTGAATCTTGTGGAAAATAATCATCTTGGACCAGTATATATATGACTTACTGACAACACAGCGACAACAATGGCTGGACTGCCTACCAAATCTCGTTCATCCGCTAGGTGGCTCCACCTGCAGTAAATCTGATGCTGTCTGGCAGCAAACACTGGAATCAGGGGCAGGGTCCTCCCGCACAACAACAACATGATGCCGTCAACAGATCGTCGTCTGGTTTTACAACACGTTCACATCCTCAGCAAAGCTTCAAGTTACCCATTTCAGTTTGTTTTGCTGTCATCACGTTACTGACATCATTCACTGGTTAAAGGGACAGTTGCACGTAGCATTTAGATAAGTAAAGTGATCTCATGGAAAGAAAAATCAATGTTTCCAATTGCAAGGCAGTAAAGTTGAACAGAAACAGATCAATAAGGAATGTAATATGAGCGGTTAAGTTTTGGGAATCCATTATCATACCTCAAATACTTTATATATGTTCACCTAAAAATGGCAGCATTTGATTTTTGCTTG
Organism: Phorcus lineatus; assembly: GCA_921293015.1. Lineage (NCBI taxonomy): Eukaryota > Metazoa > Mollusca > Gastropoda > Trochida > Trochidae > Phorcus > Phorcus lineatus. Next base: position 5,909,194 of record OV121093.1, on the reverse strand, counting down.
ATACTTTATTATTTCCACTATGACTGAAGAAAAACAGATTTAGTAATGAGAAATTTTGCCCCTCTGAAGATAATACATTTGGCATAAACTAATGTTTACCTGGAAAAATTTGAAGAAATAAATATTTTTTCAAATGTTAAATGACCCTCTAAACGCGACAATATGCTTATTATCTCTGCCATATGATATTAATCAGTCAGTTAATATAGCACATATCAATGCACACCGATTGCTCATTATTTCCATTGCAGTTTGTTGACTTTTTTCTTTTCTACTTTCATTCAATGCAATCATACTGACAAACCAATAACAAAAAGATTAGAGGATGAAGCAAATTTGCATCACAGCCAAGGAAAGGGAAGAAAGATCCGGTCAAGTTGGTCCAATCGGCTACAGCTGTGGATTGTACTTTGGAGCGGTCAGTTCTATGGACGTATAGTAAAGGACGAATGCTGCAGACGTCTGGAATATAAACAAATCATGATTAAGTGACACAGCTAACTGAAATGAAACTAAAACAGATAAAAAGACTGACATCCCTCGTCTGTGACATTGAAAAGGAACTTGTGATAGGCTTGGTTCTCAACAGAATGATTTCATTTTTAAAACTCTGTGGCAAAACGAAAATCACTGAATGTTCTACTAGTTGCTTGCAGTTCTGGCAATGAAGACTCGACTAAAGTTCTTTCCTAAAAGTTATTTTCACCTAATCACATTACGATCGACAGAACATCAGTTCTGTACACATCTTAATGGTCCCGTCTGGTAGACTAATTCAAGTTGGCTTCACAACAATATGTTTCAATCTCTTCTATCAGCATAAGGTAACTTAGTTCAAAACTATTTTTTTTTAAACTGTATTATCAACATGCAACAATTCTCAAGCTGGTTTAGATGTTTGAAAATTTAACAGCTGATCATCCAAATACTGGTGTGGTCTGGGCAGAACAAAAGGACAGACAATCACTAAGTACTCCTGCAAATTAATTCCTCTTTACCTTGACATCCGAGGCGGACATATCTTTCACCTCCGTGTCGTCAAAGTTGTACCATCTCTTGGAGCAGGGATTGCGACAGTACGCAGTATCTGTGGACAGATCATTACAACATTTTCACCCTGACAAGACTGTTAACTAAATTCCTGTGCAGCTGATTTTTATTTTGAATTCATCGTTTCATTATTATTTGCTACAGAAAGATGATATAAACACTTGATTAGAACACTGAATCAATAAGCACAGAACAGTTATGTGCTGAAATTCTATAGAGGCACATAACTATGAATCTCAGATAATCAACAAGAAAACTATTCATTTTCAAAATTTCCCATTCTTGGTATGCACAAAACAGGGACATTGACAGAAATTTGGAACATCATTATGTGTCAGCAATAAAATGTTTACCAAATTTTGTAATATTTATTGTTAGAAAAGTATTTCTATACTTTATCTATACATCTCTAAGAAGTGATTTTAGGTTTTAAAGGGAACAATATTTCAAAAATATATTTTAAAAACAGGGATATAGACGACAGTTTGGAGCAGTATTGCAAAGGAAAGAATATTTCGAAATATAAAGGTTAACTTACAATGTCCTCCTTCCATAGTTCCATAATGATTCTGAAGAAGAGAAAATACAGACAATGTATTTATCATGATCGAGCTTTATATAACATTCTTTCTTGATGTTATTTATTTTGCCATCTTGGATCTAGAGACCTGGCCCTAGTATCAAAAGGCTCCCTTAGTGCAAAGGCCCCCCCTGAAAAAGCCATAAAAAGGTGCTGTACTTTTAATCATTTTACAACATCATAAAAATAAACTATATGTATGGATAGAAAATACACATTTACAAATAATTTTGATGAAAATAATCAACAATGCTTTGTAATGCTAAAAACGTTCACACTGGAGCGCTTATGGCATCAATTCACATTCTTTTTTTTCCGTTGCTGAGTGTGCCCTCTCATTCATATAGTTTTGAAATCTAAATCAACCAATATGTTACACTTGGTATCACGATGCAACTGCTTCTAGTCACCCTAATTCTCCTCTGTGAAACAGGCCCTGGACCTTTGAGTTCCAAGATCTCTCACCACTTAGGTTACATTGACAATTGCTTAACATCTGCAGAAATGGCATTATAGAAGATACATCTATCATAGACCCTCAAGCTTGAGTCTGGATTAAGGACTGATTATTTGAAAGGCATCCTCCCCCACATGGCTTTAATTTGCACCAGTCTCTATCACTGACAAATCTAAACCTTCAGTGTTGCATCCAGGTTTTGACAAAAAAGGGGGAGGCCCCTCTTACTTTCACAAAAGTGGGGGAGTGACCTAAAATTGTGTTATTGTGTAATTGTGCTAATAAAGTGAAATAACACATTTGATTTTCTTTTCTGAAGAAACTGAAGTCGAGACATCAGAATTGTCGGCATCATGGTCGGTCTCACTTACATGATTATCTTGACTAGAAGTAGATGTTTCAGGACGATCAAGCGTAGGATTACGAAAACCTTCGTGATTCTTTATGTTTTAGGCATTTTACACTCACTGGATTGACTTTTAGCGAAAAAGCAGACGAAATTCAGTGCTGGCTATAACTAGGTACTGGTGGAAGAAACATCCAATGCGCATGTCATACATTTGGAAAAGCTAACAATGTTATCATTTATCTCGGAAACAATACGTCTCATTGACCAAGCCGAAATTGAACAAGATTTGCCGATTGCGGAAGTGTCTTTTACGAAATTGCTTACGTGATCCACTAATTTGATATTATTTTATTGATCAAAAAGTTGGAAATTAAATAAGCCAGGTAGGTTGCGCAGTGTGTCTCGATTGCGGGATGAAAAGTTATTTTGCGCGATTACTCCCCAACAAAAATAGTAAAATTGCGAGAGTGATATATGAAGTAGCACATTTCTCGCAATCGCGCGGCCTGGATGCAACACTGAACCTTGCTGCCAGCCAACTTTTCTGTGTTTGTCGCCAAGGCTGCTGCAACGAAGTGCAATTGTACAATGAGAAATCATATGAGAATTGCAACTTTTGACCTGAGAGGGCAATCCACTAGACTTCCTGGCAACAAGGTTTAGATTTGCCAGTGATACAAACTGGTGCAAATAAAAGCCTATAATCTTCAGCACTGGCAAATCTAAACCTTGCTGGCAGCCAGTCAAGTGCACTGCCCTATTCGGGGAAAAGATATCATATGATTTCTCATAGTTTAAATGCAATGCGTTGCAGCAAACACAGAAAATTTTGTGAAATGCGGCAAGGCCTATCACAGCGAGTCATAGGGGCTTGCGTAAGAATAGGTCATGTGTTAAAGGTGTTTGGATTGTGACATTGCGACATCTAGAGGAAAACATACCGAGATGCCATACAGGTTGTACTTAGTCCTTGACTTGGGGTCCTTGACGTAGTCTTTGAGGTCAAGGTCAAATACTGGGAAGTCTACGTGGTTCGTCTTTTTAGACATCCACATTCCATCACTGTAGAACCTGCAATGAAATCAAATGTTTTTAAAGACTATTATGAATGTTGACATGAGAAATATTTGTCATCTCTGCAATATGAAATCCTTTCCTCTGAATGGTGTGTCACACACCAGGCAACTACAGAACAACCCTGTCTTACATTACTTGACAAACTAACATAAACACAGTTCTAAAAGATTTTGACTAAAATTAAGCCACTGTCAGCCATGACGTCGTGTCTCTTACTTGAATCATAATTAATACATGCCATCCAAGCAAAAATATAGCGATTTATATAAAAAACAGCATAAGGAAATTTGATAACCAGAAAATCTTTTCTAATTCAAATAGAATTCAAGAAACTCTCTCAGGTACATTTACATTTTACATTTTACATCAAAGTTATGCACCATTCATGGCTGGAATATTGCCCTAACGGCGTTCAACCATAACTCACTCACTCAGAGTTAAACTTAACTTAGTCTGTTACCTGTTGAGGCCGATGAGAAGGATGGGTGGAAGCTTCCACAGATCGAACTTCTTGACGGCGTCACGCTCAACTTTACAGCGCGGACACTTCCACTTGCAGCTACCCGTCATCATCTCCGGCTTCAGGAACTCATTCAGGCAGTCCTAGCAAAGAAACCAGAATTACTCAAACAACAAAAAGATGATCCATAAAACAGGTTGACCTTCAGGGTGTAAATTGATTTTCCTATTTGAAAAACAAATGCTGGTTGCATTCTCTGCAAACAGAGGTTGTTCGGCTACTGTACTTCTTTATCTATGGGCAAGGCTACTCTACTTCTTTATCTATGGGCAAGGCTACTCTACTTCTTTATCTATGGGCAAGGCTTCTCTACTTCTTTATCTATTGGCAAGGCTTCTCTACTTCTTTATCTATGGGCCAGGCTACTCTACTTCTTTATCTATGGGCAAGGCTTCTCTACTTCTTTATCTATTGGCAAGGCTTCTCTACTTCTTTATCTATGGGCCAGGCTACTCTACTTCTTTATCTATGGGCAAGGCAAACTTTACTTCTTTATCTATGGGCAAGGCAAACTTTACTTCTTTATCTATGGGCAAGGCTACTCTACTTCTTTATCTATGGGCAAGGCTTCTCTACTTCTTTATCTATTGGCAAGGCTTCTCTACTTCTTTATCTATGGGCCAGGCTACTCTACTTCTTTATCTATGGGCAAGGCTTCTCTACTTCTTTATCTATTGGCAAGGCTTCTCTACTTCTTTATCTATGGGCCAGGCTACTCTACTTCTTTATCTATGGGCAAGGCAAACTTTACTTCTTTATCTATGGGCAAGGCTTCTCTACTTCTTTATCTATGAGCAAGGCAAACTTTACTTCTTTATCTATGGGCAAGGCTTCTCTACTTCTTTATCTATGGGCAAGACTTCTCTACTTCTTTATTTATGGGCAAGACTACTCTACTTCTTTATTTATGGGCAAGGCTTCTCTACTTCTTTATCTATGGGCAAGGCTTCTCTACTTCTTTATCTATGGGCAAGGCTTCTCTACTTCTTTATCTATGGGCCAGGCTACTCTACTTCTTTATCTATGAGCAAGGCAAACTTTACTTCTTTATCTATGGGCAAGGCTTCTCTACTTCTTTATCTATGAGCAAGGCAAACTTTACTTCTTTATCTATGTGCAAGGCTTCTCTACTTCTTTATCTATGGGCAAGGCTTCTCTACTTCTTTATCTATGGGCAAGGCTTCTCTACTTCTTTATCTATGAGCAAGGCAAACTTTACTTCTTTATCTATGGGCAAGGCTTCTCTACTTCTTTATCTATGAGCAAGGCAAACTTTACTTCTTTATCTATGTGCAAGGCTTCTCTACTTCTTTATCTATGGGCAAGGCTTCTCTACTTCTTTATCTATGGGCAAGGCTTCTCTACTTCTTTATCTATGGGCAAGACTACTCTACTTCTTTATCTATGGGCAAGGCTTCTCTACTTCTTTATCTATGAGCAAGGCAAACTTTACTTCTTTATCTATGTGCAAGGCTTCTCTACTTCTTTATCTATGGGCAAGGCTTCTCTACTTCTTTATCTATGGGCAAGGCTTCTCTACTTCTTTATCTATGGGCCAGGCTACTCTACTTCTTTATCTATGAGCAAGGTAAACTTTACTTCTTTATCTATGGGCAAGGCTACTCTACTTCTTTATCTATAGGCTAGGCAAACTTTACTTCTTTATCTATAGGCTAGGCAAACACTATTCAGGATGAGAACAAAGAGTAGACCGACCTTGAGGGAGATGCGGCTGTGGCTGGGGATGGGCAGGGAGAGGAACATGAAGGCTTGGAACGTCACGGACATCTTGCTGCAATGTTTGCATTGTAACGTCGACTTGAGCTGGCCCTGGAGGCGCAACAGTTTTCAAAATCTTAGATCATGATATGAGCTAAACACAAAACTGATGTATGTAAGTTATGCCGAGTGTGTCACAGTCATGTGATGTAGCAATGAACCAGTAAGTGATTCTAAACTGTAAGGGCAATGTCATATTTAGTGCAGAGGAAAGAAAATATTTCACTTTAACGTTTATGTGGCAGATAAAGTTGATTACTACCTGGAAGAGCTCCACAATGATGGACCTATGCACCAGTTTATGATTCTTCCAGGATAGTTCGGCCGCCACCTGGTCCGGCAGATTGTCATTGTCCTGGTCGGGCACTTTCGGGGGATTCTTTATCTGTAGGATCATGCTCGTAATAAATCATTCTGAACTAATTTAAGACAAACCATTTTCACATTATTGGTGGGATTAATCTATTTGGTTAGCAACATTTTCTTTACTATTGGCTTTGAGTTATGATCTTATTTAGTAACTATTTCCTTCATTAGCTTTCTCCTAATCTTGTATTGGGGTAATTACCTTATGCTTCACTAAATTAAACAACAGCCTACATCAAATTTAAAAATTCAAAATATGCCCACTTTTGGGCATTGGTTAAAGATGTTGACATTTGTCTATTCTCTATGTATTTATTTTTAACTGAGTCAAGTTCAGCTGTTACTTAGAATTTCTGGTTGAAGTTGCTGATTGGCTGATTATAACAATGCCAAAAGGTTGTCCCATGTAAAGATAGTTTTGTCCAGACCCAATTCAATTGCAATTGAGACACTTATACATGTTTAAAAACTATCTGAAAATATCAAAAGGACAAATTTCAATGAGAATATGTTACAATCTGACCTCGTTCAGTCCCTCGTGCAGCCCGTCAAGGAGAAATGTGAGGAACTCCTGCGAGTCCTGCTGCTGATACCCAGCGAACATAGGAGAATACTTGCCAACCGTCGTCTGGAGGGAGAGAGAAGATAATGACAATCAGATGACAGATCCTTACAAATATACATATCTAACTTGTCATTCTGTAATATCAAGGCCCTTTCCTCTTCAGCCTTGATTTTGAAAGTATTTGTTAATTTCTTCTACTAGCTGTAGCTGATTTGCAGAAGGAGAAGAGGTGCTATGGATAATTAACTTCTTAGATGCAGATACTTTTAAAGCAATCTGCAACTATCCATAACATATACTGGAATAAAGAAGTAGACTTCGATAAAATAAAACTTTTAAAAAATTAACCGCGGATTTTGCGGATTGACGTCCGAAGTGGTTGGGAAAACGACTTTACGTAAAATGATGTAACTCTTTCTGTTTCAGTTTTTTTATTGCAAAAGGATATATCATCTCTCTTCAATTTCTCGCACACTGGGTCTGTACTAGTAACAAAAGGAGTTACCTTGATTTCTTATTTGAAATATTTATATTTCCAAACTATTCATGTGCCCACCTTGAGGTCTCTAGGAGTGATGCAGCGGAACTGTCCGTTCCACAGGGCCTTCACCACCACTGCGTAGTCGTCCACCATCTCCCCGTGCATCCCCTGTGAACTCTCTCTACAATGAGGTGGAATTAAATATTTAATCGTTGGTGGGATTGAATATACAACCTGCTGTGATCATCATTTTTGTGTGGAAATTTGGGCAAAACATTCATATACAGGTAAAAGTGATATATGCATAGGTGCACATGAGAAAAGTATGCTACTGTTTTTGTCTCATCCCAGTGGTAATTATATGACATTTTCTCACCTGTTGATGTCCTTCATGTAGAGGTCGTTAAGGAAGTAGACAACGAGAGGTGTACAGTTGTTGAGGCACTGGATTGTGGAGTTCATGTAGCACGTGTTGCCTAGGTTACGCAGACCTGTCAACGCTGGACCCTGCATAGAAATATAATCAGACTTATAAACATATGTCAAATATTCTTTTATCAGTTTGACTTATTTCTTGAATTGATCATTGAAGGCAATTTCACTTGGAGTCAATGGGACCTTATTACACAATTTATTTTTAAATGGTAATTACTAAGAAATAATTTTTTTAAAAAGAAGATGACAAACATTCTCATACAAGTTTTGTGTAAAAGACTGGTGAAGAAATACAATGCAATACATACTGGTGTAGACATTGATCATTTATAAATATCTTGATTTATAACGGATTATGTTCTGTTAATGTCTATATTGAAATCAATTGGATTCTTTCGAGTTGGGAGATGAAAAAGTCTATGAAATGAAACAAGTTAAGAGACCTACCACACTCCCATACACAGGCTGCAGATCTCTCCGCTTGACCACGTACTGTCTCTGCACTGGCCGACTGGCGCTGGTCTCGAATCTGCAACATTGTATAGTATAGTTATATATATAGCAGTGTAGGAAAGATGTGGGAAATTCAGCCTGTCCACAGGACTGGCTACTTAAATTTGTTACCAGTCCTGCCAAAATCTAGCCAGTCCTTCAATCAGAACAAATAAAACACATTTATAGTTGGTTTGTTATTGTTTATTCAGTATGTTTACTCTGACAGCTCATCTTCACAACAAAGATCTATAAAATCAGAATCGTAGTCGGAATCCGAATCCTCATCTTTTTTTAAGGCTTCAGCAGCCCTAGCAGCATCCTGTTCCCTGAGTTCTTGATACATGCCATCAAACATTTGTACAAGCTGAACATGTTTTTTAGCACGACACTTCTTCAAGAAAGCTGGCTTCCTGAAATGAGCAGATGCCCACTTGTCAATGGCTGGCTGTGGGTTGAATGATGATATGTCATCTGAATGGAGTTGAATGGTCATTAGGAGTGTCATAGTAGAACTCCTTAGCTTGTTTCTGTACTTTGTTTTCGTCAAAGCCATTTGTGAAAATCCTCTTTCACATTCAGGGGACCCAGAAGGCAGTGACATCACCAGATCCATTAGATGCAAGATGTTGCTGCACTTCTCAACATATCTCTGGTGAATGTATGGCCAGCTTAGTTGGTAGACCTCATTCCCACTTCCAACATGACTAGAAGTAAAAAGATAACACTGGTATCAGCATGACAAAAAGTTACCAAATAAAGTTACCAAAGGAATAATTTAAATTATAAACACTTACAAACATGAAATGGTTATACTGTCACTGGCAAGAAATATTTTTGTTGTTATCCAATTTTAAAAATTAAAGCTCACTTTAAATCATTTATCAAATGTGATAAAATAACTCAATAAGACTGACAATGATATACATATGATGTCATATCATGAACTTGTATATGACTTTTTAATTTCTTCTGATTTCCTTATCTTATATTCATCAAACAAAATAGCATTAAGGTTATAGAAATAAAAGGGTTGAAAATGCTGAGAAACTTACTCATGATAAAGATTGCTCTTCAGCTCTGTCCATTCTGGCTCAACTAATCCTACATCAACATCTTGAGCTTCCAAATTGCTTCTGAAATGGTTCACCAGATCTGCTACCCATTGATCTCCAAAGTCTGTAAATTAGATGCGTATTAGCAAAACCACTTTAAAGAACTAAGTTGTTCAATCATAAATTCAGAATATGAAACAGGGATAATCTGTATGATATATCAAAATTCAGATATTAACTGATATTGATCTATTAAAGTTTTCTAATTTCCAGACACATACATTTCAGTTCAGGATTTTTAATTGATATTAATGAATGTGTTATTGTTAATAAATAATTAGTATTGCTAACAGCTTTATTGACAGTAGATATTAGTTGTTCGACTGGAAATGCAAACATTGATAATTCAGTGTACCCGAAGCTTCTGTAAAAGAAGCAGGCCATGATCCAAGATCAGCTATTCTGGTAGCTTCAAGTATGTCGTTGTCAATGTCATTGAAACGGCCAGACATACTTGAAACCAATGCTTCCAATACTTTTGAAATGTGGTCTGGGCACTTGGCATCGCTGCCTTCTAGTACGTATCCCTGAAAAGACTGTTCTGTTTGAAGCTCTTGCTGAAACAATCTCAGCTCTGGTCCAGGCCTGAAATTCAATGTCACCATAGTCTATGGCATAGATCATAAAGCAAGAACAAGGGAAAGCAGGCCACTAATACTAAAAGCATTATGAAGCAGAACGGATCATCTTGTTAAAGTTGTTATCAGAATGAACTAAGCTATTAGGCAAAGAGACAGCAAAAGATGATTAGATTATATTAAGCAAGCAGGAGAAGATACAGGACAATGTAGTTTCTACAGAATAAAGAGAGATGGCGTTTGCATGCATGGTGTTTGTGCAGTACTACATCCATACACTAAGCATGTATCACAACAAAGACAACATTCAGTTGTTAAAAAAGTATAATTCAATTAACCTTGTTTCCAACTTTTCAAGACTTGTGATTGTGTTATGAAGCTCACGGTGGACTTGGTAGAGCCTGCATGAATTTTGACAGTTTGGACAGGACATTGACGACATCTTTCACAAAATGTGCAAACATCATCACATCTTTTGCTTTCAGCTGCTTCAAAAGGAACTTGGCCTTCGACTGGGTTGCAGAGCTTCCACTTCTCACTGCAGCAACCTGTACAAACAGTTCAAAACTTAATTTTCTAACAGTGATTAAATCTTAAAAAGAAATTAAATATTCCATTCAGATAGTCAACCTTAGAATGGTAAAGATAAACAATGCTGATATCTTTGATCGATGAGTTACCCTATTGACATTAAGTAGACTTAATCAGGTTCTTTAGCAATTAGGAAAATAATTTAAAATGTTGATAATACCTTTTCCAGATGAACCAGGTATCCTTTGTAGCCTTTAAACATAGACCGTAGTGCTGTTTGGAGGTGTCCGATCCAACGCGTGCCACCAACACGTGTGGGAAGAATCTGCTGTTGATTGATGCCTTCAAAGGATGCCTTCAGACCAGACATCTGTTTTGGGCTTTTCCCATAGAATTTGAACAGCTCATCCAAAAGAGTGAACACTTTCATGTACAATGGCAAATTCTGAAATGAAAAATATAAATAAATAAATAGAAAAATAATTGATTTATCTTCTACATAAATAAATGAAATTTAAAGGATAAGAATTTATTCTTTTCAATATAAATTCAAACAAACAACTATTGATATTGCTTAATAGTGCATAATAAATCATAATTAATATTATCATTTTATTTTATTGTCCTTATGTATGAGTTGACGATTCACATAATCATTGTCCTTCACAAATTAAGATAAACATAAATTTTGAAATAAAAATGTGGATTACAAGAATGCCCATTAGTTTCTCTGAAATTTCTATTTTGACAATGCTAGTAAAATTTTCCTATGTGATCATGGAAAGTTAAAATGTATATTTTGAAATTATTTTAATACCTTCATTGCGTCTTTGTATGCCAGTTCAATACGATGAGACATGCACTTCACCATCACAATGTTTGGATTAATCCTTCTTCTGAACAAGGCTATTACACCGTTGCATTTTCCTGTGTTCACACTGGCCCCGTCCGCCGCAAATCCAACAATAGAGTTTTCTATTTGCTCTTCACATAGACAGTCAAAGGACAGCGCCCTCAGAATTGACATGTAGATACCCTCTGCATTTGCATTTTCACACTCCATGAGCCCAAGAAAATATGAGTGAAGTGTCCCATGCAAGCAAAAATGAATGTAAACAATTTCATTTTCTATTACTGAAACATCAGTTGATCCATCAGACATGACAGTTAGAAATTTTGCATCTTTGACCACAGATTCAATTTTCTGTCTTTCGACTTCTGCAATGCTGACCATAAATTCTTTGCAGCTCTTTGCATTTCTATACGAACTTCCAACAGGGCAGCCGTTTTTGACAAAAAGGTCATTCATCCAAACGAAATCCGATATTGGCTTGCATTTTTTGGCCAAAGCATGGGCAACTCGAAATAACTTTGCAAGGTTTTCAACGTTCAATCCCTTGAGCTTCAATGACATGACACATTTTTCTGCAGTTGATTGACCTTTAGCTTGCTTATCTTTTTCGGCAACATAATCCTCAGCGATCTTGTGTCCATCAGATTTTTTATGGGTAACAAGAGAATCATGCCTCAAGTTTTTTGATCCACTTACAAAAGGGCCATTGGCATATTTCTTGTAACGGTCAGCCACTTTCCTGGTAGACAATGGTCCATAGACAGATCTTAAAAAAATACATATTAAGTTTTAATTTTATAACTATCTAAAGTGAAGGCATGAGTTTTAATTGAAAGATCTCATTAAGTCATGATAAACCAATTTGACATTCCACTAATTTAACTAAAACTTTACTTAAAATGTGACCTTGTAAGAAAATTTATTTTCTGAACTTATGTTAAAAATAACTTAATTACTTCTCTTTGCTTAGTTACATTTTAGTCTGACACAATATTAAAATCTAAAGAAAATTTACAATGGCCATGGTATACTTGTTTAATATTCTTCATTTATTTTTCATAATGCTAACAGTTACAATGAATTAAATCAAATACAAGAAATGATGTTAAATATCTAACATTATCATATTCATTTTAAATACATTTTATAGAAAATGTTTTATTCTGACATAACAAATACTTGATCAATTTTGTTCATTAATTCACGACAAATGACCGAATTTTACTAAAATTTTAGAAAATTATTTTCAATTTTATGTGACAATTATTTTCTTTAAATTAAATATTTTAAAAAGTATTCAGAAATGATCGTATGTGTTACCAGCTTACCTGCAAGTTTTACAGAAGACCTGTTTACTGGTTTCATCTGTAATCAACCACTGAAACTTGTGTTTCCATGACGGCACGATGGTCCGTTTCCGCTTGTGAGTGTCATATTCTGACCTTTGTTCCGCTGCTGTTCGCTTCTTTTCGAGGGACGGTAACCCCAAGAAGCTCCGTAACATGTCTTGTATATATAATTCTCTTTAGATCATCGATGGGCAACGATCAAACGATCGTATAACGCGCCATTGCTGTTTGAAAGTGTCAGCCGTGAGAAACACGTTGTGTGATTCGTTGATCATGAGATAAACTAGCCAATCACGCTAATCCTTCTTTAGAGCAAGTATTGAAGGGAGGGAACTCTGTGACGAACGATTACGACGTTTAGTGTTATTTTCAGTTGTTATTATTTTATAAAGATATTTCCGTGCGATAAAAAAGACTTGAAAAAAAATAAAAAAATATTTCTCAGTGTGTTGTCAAACTAACCCGACACGAGGACGGAGTGGATTTTTTCCCAGCCCGTCCTTAACAAAATTAACCCGTCTCGGACGTTGGGACGGGCTATCTTTCCTACACTGTATATAGGTAAGATCAGTAAATGAACACACAGAGATTGCACTGAAAGATGACATATCTTTGCTATTTAACTACATAGTTGTCTTTCTTTGCCTAGGCATGAGATAATTGTAAAGTAACTATTTCTTAGCAAAATGACTTTATGGTCTTAATTGCCCCTCCCCTGTTTTGCTTGCTTTTCTTTGGTATGAAAACAATTCTTAAAGAATTTGGAAGAAAACAACAGCCATAAACAAGGCCAAGAAGAAAGATTTTGCAATTGGCTAGAATAGGTCAACAACAAAAAATCTTTGACTAAAAATAGAGGACCAATCCACAATTGACTGACCCTACCTTTGGGCAGGTTTGCGGGTGCGGTCTATATTGGGGGAGATGAAAGGCTTGTCCCCCTCCTCGTTCAACTGCTTCATGATGTCGGGCGACGAGAAGGATCGACTCAAACCTCGTGTAGACTGGCTCGGCTCTTCCTTGAGTTTGGTGGTGTATGTGTCTGAAAAACAAAAACAATAGATACTTGTACTACTACTACGCAGTTGTCTTATTATCATTTATAAGCTTTTTATTTTCTGATTTGTGTGTGGGAGTTAATAGTTGTAAGAATAGTGTTGACATAATTATAATGAAGGTTAGGCACACAACCTGATCTCAAATGATCCTCTCACTGGTCCTATTCTATCTACGGTGTTTGAGAGCACCTGCTCAATACCAACAATAACTACCCAACATAAAGTTTTATTACTCGCACATGTAAGATACTGCAGTGTAATATTTATCCGCCGTTATTTAACTGGTGTAATAGCGCTGCACCCCTTTGCTCGTTTTATATTGTTTCATTAACTCTTTTAATAAAAATAGTATTAAGTGGAAGGTCATTAAGTATCCTCGATGGGTGAACATTTAGAACAGTCACCAATTGGATGACCATGAGCCCTTTCATTAATTGTATGCTTCATGAAATTGATGATGTCAGAAACAAGTAAAGAAGTGAGCACAGCTCACATACCCCCGCTTCAAACTATAGTCTGGCTTTCTTTGTTGGTCTAACCCTCAAAAAACTCACTTAGGGATCATGGTTGATAATTGTATGAAGTTTGGTGAAGCTAGTATTTATAGTTTAGGAGATATGCTCTGGACAAAGGACTTGGTCTTAGATGCACTGTTTTAGTCATGTTTCCATGGAAACAGCAAAAAAATAAAAATCATTTGTTGGTCTAACCCTCAAAAGGCACATCTAGGGATCATGGTTGATAAGTGTATGAAGTTTGGTGAAGCTAGCATGTATAGTTTAGGAGATATGCTCGGGACAAAGTTTTGTGACGGAAGGACAGACGGACAGACGGACAGACAGACAGACGGACGGACGGACGGACAGAATGAACGCTATATACCCCCGCTTACGCTGTAAGGCGGGGGTATAAAAATATAATTTGTCTACCAGAGGGAGTCTGTTTAACGATGGGAGGCTCCCACTGTGTGGTGCCCTGGTTGTGGTTGATGTAGAAGTATCTGTTGGTGCCGCGGTCTAGTCGCTTCTCCCATCCCACCGGCAGGTTGGTTGTAGGTATCTTCTTGGACTGAACGTTCGTCTCTTCAATGAAAACAGATCCATCATATATCAACCATGTCTCTTGTAACATTTACGTTAAATCATTACTTTTACCAAAGAGCGTTGATTTTAATATCTTCTGTATTACGACTCATTTTTTGGTTAAAATCAGAACATTTTGGAGCATATGCTTAATCTTTCATTCAACCTGAGTAAGCACGTAAATAAGGAGTAAGCATATTCTCTTATAAGTAAATTGTGATTTAGACAACAAAGAATTTGTTATGTATACATAAACCTTGCTTTTCCTATATCACTTCCTGATGCCCTTCAAAAACTGGGAAACACTATGGAAATCCCATTTGACACAATCAGCGTCCCCTCCTCATCATGCCCCTAACCACATTTGTCACCCTTCTCGTAACTTCCCAAATATGATAAAGTTCGGCAGTTGCATTTAAAACTTGAGTCTTGCTCATTTTCAGTTAGTCAGCAACAGTATATCAAGTATAGTTTTGCACGTACAAGATTATTTTGAGTGTTGATTAGTAATGAGGATATTTGATCTGCGCTGGACTCCATGCAACAAAGGGGCATGTTCAAGGCCCAAAAACACATGACTGATTTCAATATTAGGAGAAGATACACTTGTTAGAACCAAGTAATTGACCAAAATGCCTTCTGATATGAAATAAATCAGTTGATAAAAAATACAAATAATTAAGGCTTGTGAAGATTATACTAATTTTATCCATAAATTTTTTGTTTTACTTGAGAATTTGTGAGAATATTTGAGAAGTGTGATTGCTTACATCATCCAAAAGTGGAATGCTATGTATTTGATGAAATGAGGGTTCTATTGAACAATAAAACCTTCAAATAGTTTAACATCGTTAGTTACAATTACTTTTGCATTCTTTATCTCATAAAGTATCACAACCTTCTCTGACAAAGCTCTAAGGTGATCGTAACCCTGTAATGTAACCAGTGGAGTAAATAGGAGATAATGTTAACCTAAGTAAAGGTTACTTTGTGATCGCTTAGATAAGCTTTATACTGTATATGAAGAAATTTCAGAAAATGAATTGAAAGGGAGAGACAAGATAGATTTATTATCGTTTCTATTTCCTTCATATAAATCTCATTAAACACACCACTTATTTTCTTCATATAAAACTTATTTTCTTCATATAATTCTTATTAAACAAACCAGTTATTTTCTTCATATAAATTCTCATTAAACACACCAGTTATTATATTTCGAATGGCAAAATATGCCATTCATCGGCGAAAATAAAACCCGTATTTACACTGAGTGAAATAATTATGGTATTCTGCTCAGTGAAATGATGCAACAATCATATGATGTCATCTTTGATGTCATGAAACAATTGAATTACATCATGCGACAGCTGGGCTAGCAAAACGTTTTAGCTTCTCCATTCATATAGTAAGGGTCATATACCTGGTTTTGGGAAACATAATAAATAGAACATTTGACATTTCTCGTTGATTATCATGAATATCTCATCTCGTGAAGTAGAAAATCATATATTTACACTCGTGGCTACGCCACTTGTGGAAATATAAATTTCTACTTCACTCGAGATATCCATGGTATTCGACGAGAAATGTCAAATATCCTCTATTTATTTTCTTCATATAATTCTCATTAAACACACCAGTTATTTTCTTCATCTTCTCCTCGGCGATCTTCTGAGCCTTCTCGGCGGCGAGCTTCTGGTCCTTCTCTGCTTTCGCCCTCTCCGCCTCCTCATGCCTCAGTCTGTCCGCCAACTCCTTGTCTGCTTCCTCCTTCTCTTTGAGGGCACGTGCCTCCTGCTCCTCTTTAGCTTTCTGTGCACACAATAATTGAGGAAAACATATCAAAAGTATTTAAAATAAGATGTTTTTAGATGAATTTTAACAAAGATACTCCATTTTTTAATAATTTTCCAGCCTTGACGCTTCACATGGCCAAATTAGCTTTAATTATCATTGCAGGGAGAAAGCCTGCACCACTAATGTGGCTATGCGTTGCGGTGAAACCTGCAAGCATTGGATGGAACAAGCCAACCATTGGTGGTACAGATTTTTCAAAAACTGAAGATAAGTAATGAATTTCCTCCTTAAAGTTCCTCAGCACAAGTATAAATTTGTATGGTTTTAGATGAATTTTAACAAAAATACTCTTTTTTAAAATAATTTTCCAGCCTTAACGCTTTGCATGGCCAAATTAGGTTTTAGTATCAATCCAGGGATAAAGCAGAGGATGGAACAAGCCAACCATGGGTGGTACAGGTTTTTCAAACACTTAAGATAGGTACAGTATTGCACCAAGTGATTCAGCAAGAAATCTAGGGGTTGTATTTGATTCTGCGATGAACTTCCAGGTCCATGTCAGGAAAATATGCAGTAAATCATACTACCACATCAGGAATATAAGTCAAATCAAGAAATATCTGACTGAAGATGCAGTTAAAACATTAGTTCAAGCTTTTGTAACATCCCAGCTGGACTATTGCAACAGCCTATTGTATGGCATACCCAAGAACCAACTGGGCAAACTTCAACGAGTACAAAATTGTGCTGCTCAAATGATCACAGGAACCCGGAAGTATGATCACGTCAGGCCAGTATTAAAAGGTTTGCACTGGCTGCCAATGAATGAACGGATACAGTTCAAAGTTCTGCTATTGGTTTTCAAGGCACTGCATGGGCTCGCTCCAAGCTACATCCAAGAGCTCATCAAACCATACAGACCAAGTAGGACCCTAAGATCCACATCAAGTTTGACTGTGTCTGTTCCAATAACTTGAACAGCAAGTTTTGGTGATCGTTCCTTCTCCAAAGCTGGTGCAGACCTCTGGAACAAACTCCCGGAGGATCTACGATCCATAGAGACCCTTGAACATTTCAGAGGAAAACTGAAAACATTCCTCTTCCAGAGAGCATATGACTGAAGCGCCTTTGAGCAGAGTTCTGGAAAAATGGCGCTTTATAAATGACTAGTTTATTATTATTATTATTATTATTATTATTATAAAAGAATTTCCTCCTTAAAGTTCATCAGCACAATTATAAGATGAGATATCAACCTGTTCTTGTTCCTGTTTTTCTTTCTTCAGCTGTTGTATTTTCTGTTCTTCCTTTTTCCGACGCTCCTCTTCATTTTTCCGCCTCTCCTTCTCTTGTCTTTCTCTCTCCTGCCTTGCCTTCTCCTCCTGGAGGTATTCCTCCCTCTCTGCCTCCTTCTTTCTCTCTTTTTCCTGTCTTTCTCTCTCGATTTCGTCCCTTTGAGCCTGATCTTTAGCCTGAATCACATATAATAAAAAAAAAGAACTTGATTTGATGGTAAACTGCATCTTCCCAGGCATGACAAAACTTGCGCCAGTCCTAATAACTGGCTAGTAAAACTTTGCAGGATTTACCCAACTTTTCTGTGCCCTCTGCCCAGACTGCTGTGACATATCTCGATAATCTCATTGGAAACTGCAACTTTTTGCCAAAGAGCACGCTGCACTCAAAACACAAATTTTGACGGTTTGGCAGCAAGGTTTGAATAAGCCATTGATGGAGACGTAAATTCATGTAGGGAAAGTTTGCTTTTGCGTTTGATAATTGATAATAGGACTGCTTTGAGAAAGTTTACAATACAAATCAAAGCTTAGCAAGAAGACTGAAATAAAAGAAGACAGCTTGCAAATACCTCCTGTATTCTTTTCTTTTCATCCTCTTTCCGATGTCGATCTCGTCTCATACGTTCTACTTCCTGTTGTCGCTGTCGCTTCTCATCTTCCTGTTTCCTCACACGATCTAGCTCGGCCATCCTGAGTGGAGGAAGCACAAAATGTTTAGTAGTAATATCACCGGCCAAGAGGGTACGTCATAATTAATATAATTATTCTCAGTAAAATTGATGAAGAGACATGCCTTGAATCTCATGAGATCCTGTAATAGAAGAATCCATGAGAGTAATTTGTGCATGAAATCATTGACTTTATTACTTCTCACTATATAGATTAGGTATCAGCACCTCTATACAGGGTCTAGTGATGAATAGAATGTATATGTGAAACATTATCATATTCTTCATTCATCTAAAAATGAAGACTCGAGCATGGATACCAAAACCTGAACAGTGGAAAAAAACCTTGGATGTTTGATATTGTAGACAAAATCAATTCAAGATATGAAGCCCTAAAAGTCAAATGAGCCCAAAAAAATATACATAAACTAAAACACACACATTTTTTCACTAAAAAAAACAAAAGAAATTTCACCTCAATCGTTCCTCCTGCAAATTTTTCTCCTCGTCGCCTGTCTGCTTTGATCTCTCGATCTTTATCTCTTCTTGAAGACTTTTCTTTTTCCGTAACAGTTCTGCCACATCCTTTTCCTCCTTCTGTCGTAAAATCTCCAGTTTTCTCAGTTTCTCTTCCTCAGCCTCGAGTCGAGAAATACGAGCTTTATGTTCCGCGGTCATTCGTTTCCGTTCCTCTTGGAAGTGTGACAACTCCTCTTCTTTCTCACGTTTCATCACAGATAGCTCCGCCAGCTCACGTTCAATGTCTGCACCATCGTTTCTAGATTTCCTGTTCTCAACTTCAATGTTTGTGTCCTTTTTCACTTCAGTTCGTGTAACAGATTTTTTGCTGATTTGAGTCACGTCTGGGTAGAGGGAATTCTCGATTCGTGAAAATCCTTCAAGTTTGTCCGTCTGTGGTTCGATGTTCGTGTTTTTCAAGTTGTTCACCTTAGATTCTGAGACCTTGTTGTTTAATGGTGCTTCATTAACAGACGATCCTCCCGGCTTAGGTTTCAGTGAACGATCGACGGACGGTAGGCCATTGGTCCCAGCCGGCACGGTTTGGTTTCTTGTCGGGGGAACTTCAGCTGCGGGTTCCTCATAATCAGGGTAGTCAAAGTCCACTGAAAGAAAAGAAATATTTCAATATGTAATTTCATTTTAAGGGCAAGTAGCATGTTCATTTGAAATATGAATTGTTAAAATTTTCTCTGATAAAATATGTTTTTGCAAAATACATTACATCAGAGTCAAAGACCTCATGACATTTAGTTTAAATACCCAATTATTGTAGGAGCTAAAAACGAGTATCAACAAAAACTACTGATGGACATTTTATTGTGAACACCATCATTTAAGTTTGGGAAATGGTTTTCGGTAGCTTAACTGAACATTATATGCTTGTTTAAGAATTTCTTCTTTTGATTAATTAAGATTTTCTTGTAATTTGTAACATTAATTTAATTTTTTTTCATGAGATCACTGGGCTTACCTTATAAAACCTGCTCCTGCCCCTTTAATATTTTTCCCTATATAAAAGCTGATAAATAAATAACTTGAAATGAAATAAATGCAAAGAATACAGGAGAGTGAACAACACTTTCCAATCCTGCTACTATTTGAGTCTGAAACACTCACACACAGAAGATGTGATGTAGTCCTCTGGTTTGGCAGGACACAAAACGTGAGAGTTTGTCGTGACGGTCGGATAAAACAGCAGCCATTGTTCATAGCCTCCTTGTAGTACTGTCGGCTCTCGTTTCAGCTTGGTCGTGGCATCGTACTGAAATCATAATGATAATCATGACAATAAGCACTCAATATTCCCTGAGCTCCCATGTCCAAGCATGGTACATGCTAAAAGCGCTGACGGACATATTCCCTCTTATCTTGTCTTCAAAGTGCATTGTATGATGCCTAGCGGTTAGAACAATAAAAGAAAAGTAATATAAGGTCAATAAAGGTATAGTTTTTTTCATGAAGAAAGAATTGAATGAAGTTACCAATAATAATTAAAATAATAAGGGTATTTATATAGCGCACATATCCACACCAAAATGTTTACTCAAGGCGCTCCATGCATTATTTCCCTGGTCTAACCCTAGCCGCCGGTTACAGCTCTTAAAGGTCACCTCCAACACAATCTACACCAGGTACCCAATTAGTACTGCTGGGTGAACAGAGGCACAATTCGAATAAAGTCTCTTGCCTAAGGAGACACCACAAGTTGTTGCTTAACTCGTTCTTCAGTGTGGGGCAGGGAATAACTTTTGAACTCTCAGTTATTACAGCACTGATCTGGTAACCCAAGGGTGACAAAGGTTACTCAAACCATGTCCAAGTATGGAGTAGGGAATCAATCCTACTGGCTGTTTACTATCAGGCATTCTATCAGGGCTGGATACTTGATTTTGATTGGTCGATTTGCTCAAATTTACTTGGCATCAATTTTTATTCGTAATTAAACTAGGTTTTTACTGTGTATTTAGATAAGAATTTGAAACATTTACTTACAGGTTATCAAATATATATCCACCTTAAGCTATCAAATAACAGGAGAAAACGAGTCACTACAAGTGTAAATGATTCATCCATCTTGCTTAATTCAGGTGAAATTTTTTCATGTAACAACACATGCTTAAAGAGAATTAAAACCATGTCTTCATCTCAATGTCATCCTATGTACAGAACATAACAATTTATTCTTCAAAGACTTTTGTATTTATCTGTCATCAAGTTCTGAAGATTACGTGACTCATCACCTACATTTCAACACTGAATCGAGGCATCTGAAAACATTAGACAAACCTTGTAGAGGGCATCTCGAAGTGTCTGTATCGGAGTGCCGACCTTGACCTCTTTCAACGTTGACCTCCAGTCTAGTAGTATCACGTGATCCACATCAGCTCTCTGTCGCCATAGAGACATGGACGAGTCTGGTAGGAGGCTGCTTATGTGGGTTACTGTTGTCCTGTTAAGACAATTCAAAATGATGTTTGAAAATCTTATATCGAGCAGCACTTGGTTTATGCGTGTACAAAGTATTTTGATGAGAGATTTTGTCAAAGTAATGTCAAATGTTCAATATAATGTCATTTTCATATCTTTGTGTGATCCTTTTGCAAAAATTTCAAATCTAATTGAAAATTCAGAATTTCTGGTTGATTAAAATAAACCAAAATATCATCTCTTGATTAGAACTCGTATGATAACCTAAGGCTTAACCAATCATGAAAGAATAAATTTTACTTAAATCATACTTTTTGAGAAGAATCGTCAAATATCCTCTGAATTCACGTTATCAGCACTATTAACCAAAGATCCAGGTAACAAAAGGATGATGCAACAAAATGGCAAAAAAGTAAGTAATAATAATAATAATAATAATAATAATAATAATAATAATTATAATAATTGAGTAGGCGATTTTCCGACCTGATATTGATGTCGTTATCTTGCACATTACTCACAAACATCACTTGTATGACGAGATTACAATCTTATGTTGAAAAGTCGGCTATTCAGAAGAAAGAAGTTGTATATTAATAACAAAGAGTATATCATCAATCAGGGGGGCGGGATAGCGCAGTGGTTTAGCACGTTCGACTTCGGATCAAGAGGTCTGTGGTTCGAATTCCGCCAGGGGCTCAGCAACTTTATCTGCAGTAGAGAACTGTTCTATACGCAGTCAGGTTTGGGTGCAATGCTACACTGAGTCTCAGTGATATACCACCCATGGTTGGCTAGTGTCATAAGATGCTCGCAGGTTTCACCGCAATGCATAGTCACAATAGTGTTGCAGGCTTTCTCCCTGCAATAATACTAGCAGCCGCGATATAAGTGAAATAATCACTCACCTATCAATAAGCATGTAAGTTTTGGAAGCCTACTAACTCACCCTGGTTGTAGTATGTTCTCTGGTACATTGATACATGACTTGTGGTTGATGTGTGAGTCAGAGAAGTCTTGAGCTGATCTCACGTCCATGATGATGATCTGTATCTCCTTGTTGTTCAACATAGCAAACAGCTCCATAGCCGGTAAACCTCCAGGATCTGTGTACAGACAGAGCAATAATGAGGGATAAGGACATTTCCACACGTACATATCACAATATCCCAAGATAGATATGATTCTTAATCATATATCTATATATTCATATATATATAAGGTGTCTTGCAAATATGTGATAGGGGTTGGGGCACAGCACCCATATTTCTGCCCAGTCTGCAAATCCATATCAATATCAGTCTTGGGGACTTGAGCTTAGAGTTATCTCCCTTTGCAGAGTCGACATCCAGCCAGAGTAATCATGCTTTTTTGTCAACAAAGATTATGTTGTTGACTCGTAATATTTGTATATTTTAGTATGAAAATAATAAGATGTGCTACTTATTGGTCAATTTATTAATGACGCTGCTTACATTTTTTCACAACTTATTTGAATTAGTAAACCATTTTGTTGGTCGCAAAAAAAACAACAAAAAACATGATGTAACAGAGGACTCCATGTATCAGTGTTACTACCTGCTGGGGTTCCATTTTCCTTCTTCTCTCCATTTGCTTGTTTCTCTTTCTGTTTCTCCTTTTGTTTCTCCTCTTCTTTTCTCTTTTCCTCCTTGCCCACTTCCAGGGCTTCAAGCTTCTTAGCAACAGCTTCAGCTTCAACCAGGTCGTATCTAGGGGCAGATAACTCGTTATAAGAAACACAAGGTACATATTGTCAATGAAGTATT
This sequence comes from Phorcus lineatus, assembly GCA_921293015.1. Lineage (NCBI taxonomy): Eukaryota > Metazoa > Mollusca > Gastropoda > Trochida > Trochidae > Phorcus > Phorcus lineatus. Next base: position 5,885,975 of record OV121093.1, on the reverse strand, counting down.
GCTGTGTTACGGATTCAAGGTTTAATTGGCATGGAACAAACCTGAATCCCTCTGTATTTAGTGAATGGGTTTCTGTTTAGCAAATGGCAATATTACAGCAATTAGTGGCATAAGTGTAACAAACTTTGGGCTTGTAATATGACAAAAAATTGTGTTGCAAAAAGACAGCTCGGAGGTTCAGTAAGTAGGTTCTTAAAATTTAAAATGGTTAACTTATACATAAATCTGCAACTTTAAGAACAGCGTACCCAAGGAAAATGAAATGACTCCATTGAGAACCTTCTCTTTGATACATAATACACGGGTATTTCAATTGGTTGATATGGTCGACAGAACTGACATGAAAGGAGGAAAATCATAAAAAATAAATAATCATAAGTGGTAATGGTTCGATATCACATCTCACCTTTCTTTCAGACTCTTTGCCAACTTCTCAGCCCGATCAATCGCTTTCAGCTGGTTTGGTTTGCCAATCAGACTGTCATAGTACTCCTGTAAAAGATGTATCATTAATATTTGAAATAATAAGATATAAAACAAATTATGCAAACAATAACTTTAGAACTCTGACAAAAAATTAAAAAAACTCAGACAAATTGATGGCAAAAAATACATCAACAATTTATAATACAGAAAGGAACTGATCGTTATTTCTTTTAGAGTTATACTTGCATCACTGAAGCAAAAAAAAAAAAATTATACCAACAATGGAGAACAATTTGAGGATTCACATGAGGCATATAGCAAGTGTAGTTTATTTTTCATTTAATTTACATATTCAACAGATTTTGATACTGTGTTTTAGAACTATCATAGTATATTAGGAAACATATGGGGTTTTCATGGTTAAAACAAATTTTTATCTTCATATTAGTAACTGCAGTCAAGTCAAAATGCATGAAAATCAAAATATAATTTTTTAAATATCTTTGTTCAACCCAATAACACAATATTCAAACTCAGTATTGTATTTCTACATTCTAATACAGTCAGTGACTCATGAACTCTTTTGTTGATGTCAAATAAACACAATATACACAAATTCATTTTCATTATTATCATAACACCAGACATTATTTCTGCACTACCTTTTGTTTGAAGTAGTCAGGTTTCTTCTTGGCCAGGCTGATGACGTTGAAGTAGCGCATGTACAGGACGTAGGCTCTCTCCTCGTCAGACAGGTCGTCTTGGTGCTTCGCTTCTTGGAATGTCTTGTCTGCTGACTTCACAATGCTGAAAATTTAAAAAGAAATGACGATATAGATACTGGTTACTATCTTTTCAAGTATGAAGCCATTCATTGATTCCTTAGATAGATAGATAGATAGATAGATAGATAGATAGATAGATAGATAGATAGATAGATAGATAGATAGACAGATAGTTAGATTCATAGATAGATGGATACATAGATAGATGGATAGATATATACATAGATACATAGATAAATAAATAGATAAGAAGAAAAGATAAATATGAAGACTAAAATATTGGGAAGTTATCTCTTCAAGTATCAAGCCATCCATTGATCTATTATCAATATGAGATAGATAAGAAGTTACAAATTATATCTGAATCATGATCAATTACTCAAGAAGAAAAACAAGAGTTCAAAATTTTCCCTTCAATCACTAAAGCACTTTCTTAAAGCAGACCCAACATGTTTATTAAAATCATCGAACTTAAAAGATAAAATCAAAGTATCTGAAATGTATGACATTCAATGTGACACTGATTGAGGTTACCATAGTGATGTCACATAAAGCCGATTGAAAGCAGATTCAAGTCTTTATTTATCTCCCTCAACACTTGTTAGATGAATGAGAATTATTGAAATTAGTTAAACCATCTAGCTAGACACTTACACTGCCACATTGTTCCCGAGATCTTTGCATTCGCTCAGCTTGTTCAGATCAGCCATTGACTTGCCGAGGTAGAGATTCTTCTTAGAACTTTTACCTGGCATTTTGGATGATGATGCTCAGCCCTGCTGTGGAAAAGAAACACATAGCTTATATCAAAGGAAAACTGCCCTTCTCTATGGAGATAATTACAGTATATTACAGTCTAGCATCACATGAAATCTCGTTGCAAAATGGAGCAGTGTTTCCCTTGGATCAGGAACATAAAAGAATACCTAAATAAAAAGTGCATTCTTTAATATTGCGACTGAAATCAAAGAAAATGCTTCCTTCATATTGATTTGTGCTCAGTCAAGTGAAGGCATTATCTTTAAAGGCATTAGCATTGTAGGTAAGTATTATGTTGGTTTGATGGAAATATATTCAATTTATTGCTAAGGGCACTGTATAGATCTATTCCAAACACATGAAATGCATCATAAATTTGATTCTTAGGATAAGTTTGAAGGGTACATCTATAACATATTTACACACAGCATTTTTGCTAGACTGCATTGCACAAAGTAGGCACCATTTTCATCTTTTAATATTCAATTGCCAAATATATGAAGATAGAAAGTTTTCAATGAAAACCAAGCATACACCTTGTATGCGCAGAAGCAAAAATGACAGACCTCCATTTACACTAGTGATGAATACTAGTTATATAATGCATAAAACACTATCAAGTCTAACTCTGCCCTCCTATCTGCATTGGATGAGTTTCTTGAATTACATTTGAAAGATTTACTCATGCCAGCAGTGATATTTTTTTCTGGATTTTGGTCAAAATCCTTACTAAAACATTTATTTTGTCCCTGTACTGAACTGATTACACTTGAAAGACATACTATAGTGTACTTCTTTGGCAGTCTGATTAAAACTTATAGCGTTCCGACAAATAAAAGTTTTCAGAAATTGACTCCAATGGGATTTGAACTTATTCCTCAGGGGCAAACAAGACTCAATATTCAAAACTCATATTCCTCGGAACACCCATCCTCCAAACAGGGATGTGCGCATGTCAAAGCCAGGCTTACACACCCCTGCCGTTATGAGTTTGACCTTGACCCATTGCCAGCTCCGTGCAGCGTTCGATAACCTTCATCCAACGGATGTAAACAATATGGCTGATCGAAAATGCCTAACATAACGCTGCAGGTTTCACTTGAATGAATTTGTGCTTGTAGTTCCAGTGATCAAATGGATGTAATTGCACTGATATAGATATAAATGAGAAATCATCCCAATGTTTTGATGATTCCATTATAAATATAACCTACATTCATTTGTTGATAAGCAAACCGAAGAACCACTTGACAACTGACTTCTTACGCTCAAAGATGTAACACTCCCCTTAATAACAATTTCTTTAATAATTTCAGCCCAAAATATCACTTTAATTTATTTCATTTTTAAGAACTTTCATTGCCGAATAGAATTTCAAACTGATATTGTTACACCTTTCCTTTTACACATCCTCAAAAGTTTCTGCTAAATTTTGCAGGAGGAGGAAATGCTTAGTGGCAGGGGTCTGTAAGCACTACAAAGGAGGAAGTCAGAGGTGCGCAGACCACCTGCGTGGTGGATGCGGACCACCGTCAATTTAATCAGACTTTTAAAAAAGAACACTATATATATCATATATTCTCTCTAAATACCATTGTTAAAGAGCCACTCCGTGAGTTGTTGGAGTCATATATGCCAAACTTAATCAATGGTGTCATTTGATCGCGAAGTATCGACTCTTACCTAAAAGACACATTTTAAAGCTAATATGTATTTTTTACAGTGACAATATGACCGTAGAAAGTCGCAATTATGTTCAAAAACCGGACAGTGGCACGCGTCAAATAGTCGAACGTAATTTTGGAGACCTATGTAAAACAGCCCGGAGAGCAGATAGGAGTTGATAGTGTTTGTTAGGTTATATAACTAGTATGGTCGCATAGCGCAAGTTCGTTAGTGTTTCAAGTCCGTGACGTCACTTTGACACGTGCTAATTCGCGCATTGTTTACGTCACATATAAATCAATATTACGTAAGCATTCAACAGATCAAAGGCAATCATCCGGACCCACTGACAACACACAATGAGGTTCAAACAGGTAAGATTCCTTATTTAAACATAAAACATCGTAAAAATGTGCGAAAAGTTAAGTAAGAAAAATATCCAACTTAAATGATTCGTAAAAATGTCTGAAATAATGTTGAATGAAAAAAAAACAACTGACTAGCGTTACGTGAAGTCTCTGCTGCTGTCATAACAAAGCAACATACTACTAGTCGCACAACTACTTAGATTCGGCCAATAACAGGCGTCTGTTGGTTTAAGCAAAAGTGAATTGATTTTTTATGAATTGTTTACCTGGATGATGTATTATTTCAAAGTTACTTATGATTTCCACTGGATTGATAATTTTTTATTGTATGATATTGTTTTAAAGAAAAGGGAAAATAAATTGCTTGTGTTTACTGCAAAAAATTAAGTATTTAAAAAATTTATTTTCATTTACTTCAGGTTAAACCTGTGAGATCAAAAGCAGCTTATCGCTTATATAGTCAAGATGCACTTACAGAAGCGTACATTTCTGTAAAAGAAAGAGACATATCTGTTGCTAAAGCATCCCGGATGTACCAAGTTCCGATGCAGACTCTTCGTGACAGGGTACTAGGTAAAATAAGCATTGATACAGTTACAACTGGACGGGCACCTGCTTTGAATGTTGAGGAGGAGGACAAGATTGTATCTCATCTTAAAGCAGTGGCCCAGTATGGGTATGGTTACACAAGACAAGAAGTTGTTGACATTGCAAATGACTATGCTATCCAATTAGGGAAAAGGTCCAAAGAAAATCCTTTGACTCTCAGTTGGTTTGTAAATTTTGCCAAGCGATGGCCTGAGATAAAAGTTTTGCTACCAAGATCCCTTGAAATTCAAAGAGCTGTCTCAACATCTTCCCAAGTTCTTCACAAATACTTTGTACAGCTTGAAGAAATATTCAACAAGTATGATTTGCATGACAAACCTCATTTGATATTCAATGTTGATGAAAAAGGTGTTAGCCAAGTTCATGCTCCACCATATGTTGTTGCTGGATCAGAATGTCGCCCACAAGCTGTCACTGCGGGGAAAGGAAAAACTACAACTATAATTGGATGTGGTAGTGCGAGTGGAATGGCTATTCCCCCTTTCTTTGTCTTCGCTGGAAAGAGGCTTGTTCCGGACCTGATGAAAGGTTCGACACCAGGTGCGAAAGGTGTCATGTCCGACACTGGTTGGTCAAACTCTAGCATCTTTCGAGTTTACCTCCAAGAACATTTCATCAAGTATGTTCCCCAGCGTGATTGTGACCAGCACCTTCTCCTTCTCCTTGATGGCCACACATCACATGTCAGCCTTGACCTGATTGAATGGGCGCAAACGAAAAAGATCATCCTCTTCATCCTTCCAGCACACACATCTCATGTGCTCCAACCCTTGGATGTGGGATGTTATGGCCCTTTTCAAAGAATGTTTCATGGCGAGTGTCACAAGCTGACGAGACAGTCCATCACTGCAGTGACGAGACATGACATTTGTCAAATTTCATGTAAAGTCTATGGCAAAGCATTGTCAATGGAAAACCTCCACAGTTCATTCAGGAAAACAGGTATTTACCCACTTGACAAATCTGTCATTAGCTTACATGCCACAACACCAGCTGAAGTGTTCATCATTGACGATGACGTTGTTGATGATGATGCAGTTCCATCTCCTCCTACAGCAAGTACTCAGCAAGAGCCAGTGATATCTCCCTCGGCAGTTTTCTCTTCTAGATTGGCAAAGCTAATGGAACAAAAGAAGTCAAGAGAGAAAAGAAAGCCAAGGAGACACATCGGGAAGGTCGTCTCAGGGAGACCAATTTCTGAGAGTTATGTTCAGGAAGAAATCCTTAAGTACAAGGAGAGTGACAGCGCTAAAATAAAGGCGAAACAGAGACAACAAACCACAAAAAAACAAAAGAAAACGGTAGTAGAGGACAGAACCATCCCTAGCACTTCTTACATCTATGTCAGCGAATCAGATGAGATGGATGACGTATCTGAAGATGAAAACTGTTGTGTCTGTAAAAAATTCACCCCAACTGAAGTACGAGACAGCGTGTCGGTGGTGTTTGTCAAATGGGCACAATGTGATGGAATCCAATCCATCTAAAGTTTGTTGTTATTTATAAATCAATCTAGATATATTTTAGATGCTAATGACTACTTTCAATTTTGAATTACCATATCAATGATTGATTTAACTTTTTAGGTTAATGATTTTATCTAAATAAGATTGATTTTGTATTCTCAAGAATATCTTGCAGTCAAACCCCTTTAATTGTTACATCTTTTAAATCTTGTACTTCAAAATAAAAACAATTTTAAACTGTCATTTCCACTTTCCTTATTTCCTTTTTTCGTGGTAAAAAAGGCCATCAAGATGTGTTCAAGATATCTAATTTCATAAACTTAAAATGTCAGTGAAAACAATATTCACTAACTATAACAACAGAGGGCTACATATTATTTGTTTTCGGAGGTCGTCGGAAGGAAAGCATTATATCATATAAGTGACGTCACGATCTTGAGACAATATGGCCGCGGCCCTGACTTGCGTAAATAAAGTTTTTAAAGGTTTGTAATGAAACATTTTATGATGAGATATGTTCATGAAACCTTAGATTAGTAGAAAAAAATCGATAATTTTGTTGAAGTAATGATGATTACACGATGTTACAGTTTAGTTTTCGATCTTTTCGACTTCGTTCGCTTAGCATCACGGAATACAAACACACGAGGATATACATGTATATTGGACATGATATCTACACCTCTGTGCATTTATAAGGCTGTTTTTAGATTTTCATGGAAAACCAGTATTTGTCATAAATATGACTTATGGATATGAAAAGTTATGATCTTTTGATTTTATATCACCACATATGACATTTAGGTTCTGTCAAAGGTAAATAATATGCTATGAAAATCACGGAGTGGCTCTTTAATATAAAACTACATTTAATAGAATAATGATATTTGAAAATTCCCAAATATTATTTCGTAAATAGTTTGTATTTTCAATAAGATATGTGTCATATGGAAGTATTAATTGCTTCTAACATCCAAACTGATCGAAATCATGTTTGCAAAATTACGAAATGTCAAATGACCTTTTATCTTGCTCATCTCACACTGACGACCTAGTTTAAGACTGCTTTGAAAGATCACTTAAGTAAAACAGAATGACAACACTTTCGCTCTGTTATAGATAAACAGATTTAGCATTTACCGTCATAGAAATCAGCGAAGCGCCACTTTTAAGTCGAAAATACCATTTTCATCGACAAAACATGGAACTTTCTCTTTACTTCCGCTAACTAAATGGTCTAAAAATAACGGATTATTACCGATTAGTCAACGGTAAACAACCGAAATTTGATTTTGAAAAGAAATAGACGTCAAGCTTTTTGTAAAAATATCTTTGGAATTTCTTTGAAATAAAAGTACAACTAACATATGATTTGGGTATGTATCTATCCTAAAAATGAACAACATATATATAAGTAAAAACGGTATGTATATAAATTATTACCATCCGTTTTAGTCATTCCGATTCTATTTTTATACCATCTCCGGTTGCGGGAAGTTGTAAAATCCAATCGCATTTCAACACGAAACGATAACGAAAGTTAAGGAGTTTTGAACACCGATTTGCTCATTTGACATTCAAAATGACAGCGTGGAGAGTATTCCTCACACTGGGCCTTCTCGTTTCGATAGCGCTAGCAGCCAAAGAGAAAAAGAAAGCTGTAGACGATGATGACGACGATGAAGAAGACGATGATGAAGACGGGGCAGTGGAAGACGAGGGCGAGGAAGATGAATCCGAAGAAGATTATGAACGCAAAGAAAAAGAAAAATTCAAGAAGAAAAAGATTATAGATTATGACGATGGAGATTTGGAGAGATTATATGATCAGTGGGAGGTAAGAGACTGAAACAGGTTTTTTTTAAGAAAGTGATTAAAATTATTATTCAGAAAATTAGATTTTATAAAGGGGGAGGGGCTGGGAGTTACAGGATCAAGAGGCTCTGAAGTGCAACCACATAGGTTCTCCGAGAATAGAGCATTGTGGCGACAGAGGTTTGGTTCTATCACAGGCTATGCACTTTTATTATGAGTTCATTCACATGGAAAGTGAAAAGTAACAGAAGTGTTTTTTATCACCTTTTAGCTCATCTTGCCTGAAAGGAGAGATGACCCTATGGTATGACATGTCCCATGTTTGTCCCTCCGTCTGTAAGCTTTTTGCTATTTGATCTCTTTAACTGGAACCAGGAACTCAGGAAATCTGAAATCTTATGTACAGACGGAGGAACTAAAGAATTGAATTGCCACCTAGAATACCTATCCTAACCCTTGCCCAAACTTACCCTGAGGCTAGATATTAAAACCATGCAGTGAAAGGGAATTTGTATTCAAGATGTTACATTGATGGAAACATTGACTTAAAAGGTATAATAATTATGAAAATCAGTGGTGTTTACTTTACAGACTCCCTAGCTGATGGGGATTCTACTTTTAAGATTTGATGACCCTGAGAACCCTAATAAGGGCCTCAGAAGTCCTGTGATCATTTATTTATAAAATAAGTCAGAAAATGCTTGATGGCTCTTTTTTTTTAAATTATGACAGCTGGTAAATAAACAAGTAATATTTTTATGGATAATCAACTTCTTTATTGTACTGATAGTGATGTTTTGGTATAGATTCTTATACCATAGATTGAAAACGGTATAAGAATCTACCGAAACGTCGCTTTCAATACAATAAAGAAATAAGTTGATTATCATTATCCATAAAAATTACTTTTATTCCTTATACTGACAACTTCTAGAATGCCACTCAAACCGCTCAGCTGGTAAATATCTAAGCTGGTTTTTCTTACTTTTTTTCACCTTTAAAGATTTCAAGCTCGGGTCATTATTAATTCATCTTTCTCAAGGTGATTAATTGATTTTGTATAACTTTCTGGAAAGGTCTTTCTCTTAAGTGAAATAGATATGTCTGCTTTTTCTATGAATATTAATTAGTCTTCGTGCAACAATATGATTGGTTGAAATCCGATAGCGTTTTCTTATCATTTTGCTTCTTGTGAAAAAGCTGTGTAGATGTCTTTCTCTTATAGTTAGGTTTTTATATTTATCGTTTAAAAATATCAATTCATCATCAAAATATCAAGTAATGATTATTTTTCTTTTTTTATGTTTGATCAAATATAGCAAATCATTTTGTGTAAAAGGATTTATTATTACTTTTCATGAAAATGATTAAGAACCTGGATTTATGATTTCCTTAGGTTTGGATTATTTCATCTGAAAAAAAGGGTATCACTGGGATCCAGATAACTATTTGGACTTGGGGGGAATTCCACTACTCAAAATTAAAATTAAGGAGTAAAATTAGCACGTGATATTTTATAGGATTATATTTTCACATGGTTAAGCTGTGAATAAATGAGTTATTATCTTTGATGAAATATAAACTTGGTGATCTTTGTTTTCATATAGGTTGGCATCAAGTTGGCTACTATTTGAGATGTAAAGATCAGACATGTAGAAATGAAACTTTATTTTCAAAAAGTCAAGATCACTCCTGTAAACAAATATCTGACTCATTTTCTTGGAAAGTTGTGCGTATCTGTCACTCATTGATATCACTTTTAATGGGTATTGGTGAGAGATATACCCACACTTCTTGAGGGGTATCGCTTAATACACCTCCTGTTTGAATTGTGGGTCTCCGAGGCATAGCGTACAAAGCCGAGGAACCATGATTCAAACAGGAGGTGTATTGAGTGATGCACCGAGGGATGTGTGGGTATATCTGTCTTATACCCCACTCCAGTCGAGTTATATTTGAGGAAACAATGCTTTCCATCCTTCTCTATGTATGTACGTCTTGACCTAACTAGATCAATAGAATATAAATAACATTCTTCTAATTACGGTTTAAAAACCATAAACTAACTTCATTTTATTAAAAATTGGTATATATTAGTACGTATGTAGGAACCAGATCTGTGGCAGGTTTCTAATATATGGCGGATATCCGTATCTATGGTGCGTTTGATTGTTAGACTGTTTCATGAAGTTATGCTAAGTGACGTCATTGTGCGATGACGTCATAATAGCTAACTGTTCCCGTCATACGGCCCATATTGCGTCGCTAGCGTAATAATAAGGGAAGTCACAGAGAGATATTGCAAACGGATAACGACCAAATAATAACAGTCCATATCCCAATTACGAAAATACATTAACTCTTACATTGCTGAATATTATTTTGACCAGTTTTGCCCCCTTGGCTGAATTTTCCAGCACTCGCCTCGCTACCGTCATAGCGCAATTAGCCCCTGTGGCCGAATTTTCCAGCGCCGCCAGATGCGACCGTTTTAACAACATATGGCGTGTTTACATGGCGAAATACGGACATTATCGTCGTTTTATACAAAGCTAGTCGGCGAATCCCGTGTTACAAATGGATGATACTTACTTGACACTTTGAATGAAATTTCTATCACCCCTGGAACGGGGGTTTTCAATTCGGGCGCCGTAACTCAATAAATTCCAAGAGCGCATGCGCGAAATCAAAACGAAACTAAAGATGAATAGTTCCTCTTCACATCGATATAAAAATTATTTTTATAATATGTTTAGAACGAATTTTACAAAATTTTAAAAATTGTCTTCATTTCAAACATTATAAAATCATTTAATCACTGAGTGCACACATGCAAATTATATACGGAATTGAAGCTAATTTTTTGCTCTATATTTCACGATAAATTTTATTACGATACGCCATCCTAAACGAAAGATATAAATTACGAAAACAGGGTAGTGATAAATCCCGATAACGCTCTGACCCCCACAGTAATATTACTAAGCTAATAGCCCCGTTGAAACATACACTCACACACAATATAAATTGTCTTTATTTCCAACTTTATAAATCATGTTATTCGCTTTGTATACATGCAAATTATATATGGAATTGAAGGCAATTTATTCTTCTTTACGAAGAAATAAATCATAACAATCTTTTGCACTGTAATTAGAAGTTATTACCAACGAAACGTGGGTATAGCTAGTAATAAATTCTTTGATAATCGCCTTACGGCAACATATGTCGCATCGTTTCCACACGTTTTATTTTGATGCAAATATGGGCAAATTACACATGAAAATGAAGGTATTTCTTTCTGCTTTACGATGATATGAAAATAATAAATATGTACCACTTGGTTTGGAATATATAAAGTTTGCAAAGATGGTACCCTCGGGTATTTTAGAACAGATTTTGATAATTGCGACATCACTAACCGCTCCTTTATTGTCTAATTGTAATTTGCAAATTATATATAGAATTGAAGACGATCCTTTCCTCTTTATTGTGATATAAAAATGTCGATAATGCGCTCTGCCGTTAAATGGATAGGAAGTGTAAAAAGCAGTTGAAAATAAATCGCTTCTCGGTAAACAAAATATGAATAGAGAAATTGCCTGTTTGTGCGATGCGCGCCGGGTCCTTTCTGATTTTCTTGTACATACCAATTTTACATGGCAATAAAGATTATCCTTTTCCCTATATTTTGATATATGAAATTGCAAAATTTACCGAGAAGTTTATGTGATATAAAGTGCGAGAAAATGGTAAAAACGTAAAGAATAAACAAAAGTCACAATTTTGCGGAACTTGCTGTATCTTTATTCTATATGGTGTATATAATTTTTTTATATCAAATCGAAGACAATTATTCCTTCTTTATCACGATGTAATCAATTTCAAAATACGCCTAGCTGTTGAGAAGATATGAGCGAAAGAAAGGCACATGTCAAAATCGCCGTTCAGTTTACATGATTTGAATCGAGAAATTAGCTTTTTGTGCGGCGCTTGCTGTGTCTTTATTTATTATCGCGCATGTACACATTTTACATGGAAAGAAAGACAATCTTTCTCTCTGTCTTTTGATATAAAAATTGTCAAAATACGTTGAGCACATCATGTAAAAATTGGTGTGACAAAATGGTGTAAAACTAAAAATATGTAAAAATCACCTTTTTTGCGGCACATGCTGTATCTTCAATTCAGGTAGCGTAGTTACGTATTTTATATTGAATTGAAGACAATTTTCTGCTCTTTCAAATGATCCAACCGGTATTGAAATCCGCCCAAGGGTTCAGAGCATAGGGCGTGCGATATAAGGTTGTACGTTTGGTGTGAGTGCAGGCTTGTAAGCAAACGATAGCACGCGCGGGGCGGTAAGCTCGTGCGAGAGGGTAGAAAGTGCCCACAGGCTATTAGCACGTGCGGCGGGGAGTGGGGGAAAATTGAGTGATTTTAAAGCTTATTTTCGGTACGATAAACGTTATCAATCGTTGCATAATTTTCGGAACATGTACGCGCATTATTTAGAACACCAACGAAACAAAATTCACGGACGGAAAGTACTAGCGTTGAACTGACACTACTGCCGTGCAACAATTGCCCGTCCTTCGCTACTGTGAACCTCGGCGTTAATGAGCTAGCGTGAGAAAAATAGAGTTTGGATGTCGCATCTCGCCCAGAGGACATGCGGTCAAAGCAAATTTCAACCCGGACAGGCCCGGGACCCGCATCTTAAGGGTTAAACAATACCTTACATGTAAATAAGACATTTGCAGCTTCATGCCACATCAATTGTTTTATTTTGTAAGATCTTTTTAGTCCTTGGTGAGTCTGTCTTCATTAGCCCTAAGATATCGAAAGACTATCTTTTGTAACCCTTGGATTCCTGTCGACGAATTTTAGGGTAAGTTTGTCTAGCGTAAGGTTTGGTTAATCATTGCAGAAAAATACATAATAAGGTACAAATGTCAGACATTTGAAAATCTGCCATAGATTTGGAAATCGGTCACAGATTTGAGGCCTGCCATGGATTCGAGTCTTACACGTATACATAGGCTTATAAAGGGAAAAATAACAACATATACTTAACACAACAGAAAGTACCTCTGTTTGTATCAATCCTCAGTAGCTCAGTCGGCAGAGTCACTGCTCTACAACATAAAGGTCCCAGGTTCGATTCCCGTCAACGTTAGTTATAATTCTCAAAAATTTATAAATCCAAATTTTACAAGTCCCTTTGATTGCCAAAGTTGAAGATCTCATCACCTGACTAACTTTAGATGTACAATACACGTACACTTAGCACATAGAAAGTTGAGGTGTATCGGAAGGAAACGAGACCGGAAGTGGGGTATAGATATGAGTTACCCGCCACATTTGATGCAGATGGGCATCTTATCTGGAGCCCTGTATCATAAATGACAATATTTCATTCATTCATATATTTTTACTATCAATGGGTGTCTTCTTTATGAAACCTTGGTTTGTTTTGCCCAAATCGAAGTGGAATATACACACATTCTGAACATCTATTTTTTGTCCAATGACATAAGTTTTAGAGCCTAGAGGTTATTTCCAAACCAACCCTTAACTGGTTGTTAAATCCTTTGAAAATTTTCTCTTGTTTTACGCAAATACCTTTATGATATTTAGATTTTTTGAAATGTCATCCTTTATCCTTAATGCATTTGCTACCACTCCGCTTAACTGAGCAGCCATACAGCTGCATTGATGAGTTTCCAAATGGCAAATTCATCCATTGCCACCTTCATTGAGTTGAGTACCAGGTAGTATGAATATCAACAGACATTTAATTTGTAGATGTAGACATTGTTTCAATTTCAAAATTCAAAATTCTTGGAGACCATTGAAGAGGATGTATGTTAAATACTTAACAGCTGCCCCTGGTATTTTTTGGTAACAAAAATCATTATCAAATTACCCGAACAGGAGTGAAACATATACTGTATGTAAAATAATTCTTTGTTACTACTTAATTTCCATACGAATCATGTAAGTACAGTAAGGCCAACAGATTCAGTTCTTGATGTTGTGTACCCACTTATGAGGATTCATCAAATGTTCCAATGGTTACACCACAATAACTGTTGTTCATCTTAAATGGACAGAGAGTTTGTTGTTGGAGTCAAATATGTCAAACTTCATAATTGGTGTTATCTTATTGAGAAGTAGTGGTTGTTTAAGAAAATCAGAATCCTATTGCTTATCAACCCAGTATAAGGACAATAAACGGGTTAATGTCTTGATTTGTGATTGAAAACAGGACAGTCGAAAATTCGGAAAATTATTTACAGCAGATACAAAGACAAACATTGGTTGATAGTGTTAAATAGTTCATTTAACTAATATACATGTTAATTTGACATATAATTTCTGACTCATAACATTTATTAGGTCTTTTTACGATTATAAGTTGAAAAAATGAAATTATCATAATTTTGGCATTTGAGAGATAAAGATGCAAGTTTAGGGTGCGATTTTAATCTAACTCCTGTCGTTACGTATTTTGGCTCTTCCTAAGCCAAATTAGATAACATTAAACATAACCTGTGTCACTTTAAATGTATGTACAACACAACATCAATAATTATCAAAAAATGCCATCCTACCTACCCTTATTTTGATACTAATGAAATATGAACCATAACATTATTTTGTGTGGCCTAAGCAGTAATTGGCTTCTATTTTGACTCCAGACTTCAGTGATAACACAATCAGATTTGTCATCACGGTCCAGAGAATGAATACAAGAACTGTGTAGAAACAATGTTTGCTAAGCAAAAGTGCAACAGAATGCATATCCACATTGGCTTTCTTAATAATACCGGTAATACATAATAATAATAATAATTAACCTTTATAGCACCTCATTTCCAGCAAGAGCTTCTCAACAGCGTTTGAGAGGGAAAGAAAAGGATAAGACACTAGGTACAGAGTCATTGAGATGTAGGAATTCAGCGGATCGACAGCAGATTTGTTTTTAAGTTTTTCTTGAAACAGTCTAGAGATTCACAGTTTTTAAGGTCATATGGGAGGGAGTTCCTTATGACAGGGGCAGAAACTGAGAGGGTACAATCGCCAAGTTTGACAGAGGTTGATGGCACACGCAATTGGAGTTGATGAGAAGATCGTAGAGATCGGCAGTGTTGATAAACGGAGAGTAGTTCTTTCAATCTGATTAAAATCGACCGTGTTACGGGGAATAAAAGTTTCAAAATATTGACTCAACCGAGATTCGAACTCTATCTGTCTAGGCTATCCTCTCCACAATGGTCTGACCACAGCCTACTGTAGCGCAAAACTCAGCTAACCAGCAAAAGCATTCGGTATCAGTAGCAAGGGGCAAGTAACTCCCATTGACCATTCATTAACTTTGATTGCCACTATCATTATTTTAAACGCGATGATATGATTGGTTCGCTAATGACTAAGTTTTGTCTGCGTTAAACTGGTGTCAGAACCTGCGAGCAGTGAGGCTGCCTTCAGACCGTTGTGGAGAGGAAAGCTCCCCCGCTAGAGTCATTTAAAAAAAAAAAATTATTCCTCAGAACACAGTCGATTTTAATGAGACTGGTAGTACTTTAAATTACAAAGGAGCCTGAAAGCCCTAAATATGGCCCAAAGATGTCTTTCCCAAGGCCTGACAATGATTAGTTGGCAAAACAATAAGTTCAAATTTGCTCTTATGATTGTTATGTGACTGGTTATGTTTCACATCTGTGAGCAGGAAGGAGAGGAGCCGCTGCCGGAGGACGAACTGCCCGAGTGGAAGAAGAAGCCGAAGGGGATCGACATGTCGCAGCTCGATATGAGCAACCCGGAAAAGATGCTCCGCCAAACCAAGAAGGGGAAATCTCTCATGATGTTCGCCACTGTGGCAGGTAAATATACATCAGAGTTCTTATTAGTTTTACTAACTAATGAAATTACTGCAACTTCATATTTGTTACGAGGATATTTGACACACTTCTAAACTTTGTTTATGGTTATTATTCCCTGCCACAGCATAGTACACCCTACACAATAAGGATGGGAACTTGGTTTTCTATTTTCAATAAAATCATGTTTTCTTAGTTACATTTTACTGCAATTTTACACAAAATCTTTGATTTTGAAACCTAGCTCTAATATATTGAACATGATTTTTATGTTGTTTTTCCGACATCAGAACAACTTAAAAGTGACAAGTGATTAATTGTAAAATATTTGGTTATAATCAATAACCATATTATCAATAACCACAACTACGTTTTTATTGTTTTCAAAGAAGGAAATGAAAAATGAAGAGTTATCATTTTAATTTCAAAAAGGTTATATTTGATTAAATAAATGTTTATTAAATGTTTAAAATAAATTGTTTATCAAAGAGATTTTGGTGACAATCTGCTCTAAATGGTTGCCTAACGGGACACGTAATTTCCACTCAATAGGAAACTCATCATTAACAGCCACCTCTCTTTTAATAAGGTGTTTGTCATAACTGACGTTTTAAGCATAGCCTGGTAAAAATAAATGCATAGAACCCAATGAAGACCAAATGTTCTTCCAACATGAACAATTAATAAGCTTCAAAGTCAATTTGATACATTGAACAACATTGATACATCTATATGGCTTCAGCGTCAAAATGGCGTCAGATGAACATGAACATCACTTAAATGATCTACCACACACTACCAACCAATATTTGTCTCTGTACCTGCTTTAGATTACGTTTGAGTCATTGGTGCTTGCCACTGTCCGGTTTTCGATCACAAGTTACAAATTAATCTTGTTTATTCTTTCTATAGGGAACTGATAAGCTCTCAGATGATGATTTGCAGAGACAACCACTACTTCTCAATGAATTAAAATCATAAATAAAATTTGACAAACTTGACTCCATTAACATACTCTGTGTCCCTAAACGGGGCTTGTTTGAGAAGATTTTGTGTGGTTTTCAATGAGCTGAGTTGGCTTGTATAATTTTACAAGGGCTGCTGATTTTTTTAAACCACTAGCCTGCTTGCATATCAGGGTTCTAATTTCAAACAAAGCTTTTGGTAGACAATCCAGACTTCTCCAAACCCTAATATGTCCTGTTTGTTGTTCATCTTTAATAAGTCTCTCCCGTAACGTTACAGGCAACCCTACAGAGAAGGAGACGGAGAAGATAACCGGACTCTGGCACAGCAGTATGTTCAACGCCAATATGGAGATGCAGAGGTGAGACGCGGAGCTTGTATCGTAAGCTGAGAAGGGAAAGACTGAGAATATGACTGGGATTAGTACTTTCTTTTTTGTGGATGACTACAAGGCTGAAGTTTCTGGGTTAACAAAAACTCCTTTTAATTTTAGAAATTTTGCTTTGTCAGTAGATGTTGCACCACTCTTATTTTGGTTATTCCTGTTAGGGTCTGTGCTGTCAGTGTTGCAGGTTGGCGGTCATGTGTAGTTGGTCATCAAAAGGTGGAAGGTTCTTGACAGTGGCATTTTGGTGATTACGTTGCCATAAATTGCAATCCATGTTTCTATGACTTTTAACAATTGACATGGTGTATCTTTAGCCTTAATTACTTAATTCATCATATATGGGGTAGGAAGGAACCTGGTACTGGTCATGTTACAGATACGTGGTAGGCAGTAACCGGGCGCTGTTCATGTTACAGATACATGGTAGGCAGTAACCTGGTGCTGTTCATGTTACAGATATGTGGTAGGCAGTAACCTGGTGCTGTTCATGTCACAGATACGTGGTAGGCAGTAACCTGGTGCTGTTCATGTTACAGATACGTGGTAGGCAGTAACTGGGTACTGTTCATGTTACAGATACGTGGTAGGCAGTAACCGGGTGCTGTTCATGTCACAGATACGTGGTAGGCAGTAACCGGGTGCTGTTCATGTTACAGATACGTGGTAGACAGTAACCTGGTGCTGTTCATGTTACAGATACGTGGTAGGCAGTAACTGGGTACTGTTCATGTTACAGATACGTGGTAGGCAGTAGCCTGGTGCTGTTCATGTCACAGATACGTGGTAGGCAGTAACCTGGTGCTGTTCATGTCACAGATACGTGGTAGGCAGTAACCTGGTGCTGTTCATGTTACAGATACGTGGTAGGCAGTAACTGGGTACTGTTCATGTTACAGATACGTGGTAGGCAGTAACCGGGTGCTGTTCATGTCACAGATACGTGGTAGGCAGTAGCCTGGTGCTGTTCATGTCACAGATACGAGGTAGGCAGTAACCGGGTGCTGTTCATGTCACAGATACGTGGTAGGCAGTAACCGGGTGCTGTTCATGTCACAGATACGTGGTAGGCAGTAACCGGGTGCTGTTCATGTTACAGATACGTGGTAGACAGTAACCGGGTGCTGTTCATGTCACAGATACGTGGTAGGCAGTAACCGGGTGCTATTCATGTTACAGATACGTGGTAGGCAGTAACCGGGTGCTGTTCATGGTTCAGGATGGAGCGAAGGCTTGGGACATCAAGGACTATCTGGTGACCCAGGAGAACTGTGAAGAGGTCACCATCGATGGCCAGAACTACCCCGGCAAGGGAGCTCAAAAAAAGGTGATATCTCTATATTCATAGTGATATCTTGATACCCTTGTTTCACTTAGATACAGCAGCAAAACAGCTAAGAAATAGGTTTGTAATATGAGAAATGATAAGAATAAGTAATTCCAGTTTTCTTTCTGTTCATCTGTAAGGGCTGTAATGCTACCATGCTTTCGAGGTTGAAAATGAACCATGCGTTTGCTTTTGGATACGCTGAGTGGAGAAGTATACACTGGAACTCATCAGGTATAAAAGTTGACAGAAGGCAGCAAGGGTTCAACTAGCCAGTGATACGTACTGGATCGGGTCACACATTGAGTGTGAAGTTATCTTCTTTGTTAGAAGTGACAATATTCATATCTGCAGGGATTGGGAAAGGAAGGGGCCATGGGCCATTTTGCACATTTGATGAAAAAATGGTCCATTAGAATTTAACAATTTACTATTGCTATAAAGGGGAATGTCCCATTCAGAATTTCGGAAAAAGAATGAAAGCCCCAAAATCGGTCATTGTCAAAGGTGTATTTCCTAATCCCTGTATCTGCGATTAATCTTTTCCAGAAGGAGGAAAAAAAAGATGACAAGAAGAAAGGTGACACGAAGAAGGCAGATGGAAAGAAGAAAACAGAAACAAAGAAGACAGAAAAGACGAAAACAAAAGACGGTGAAAAGAAGAAGAAAGATGAATTGTAATGGCAATATCTGTGTGAATGAATGTTTTTTCATGAAAATTGCTTTCCATTTGTTACCACTTTTCCATACTTGACAAAAAATCTCAAAAATCTTAAAATTGTTGAAGAATATTTTTCCAATATTTATTACATTTTAGGTGCATTTAGTTTCATATGTTGAGTTTTGTTCAGGGTTTGTTTAACAAAGTTATGTTTTCATGTTTGCCAGTTAGGCTTTATTTTACTAGAACTTTCACTTGTTAATGTTCCTTTTTCTTAATGTGTAAAAAGTTTAAAGTGTACAAGTGTTTAAAGAATTCCAAACAGCTTCATAACCATTACTTCATCATATGTTATTGTGACCAACTACAACGATTTGTGGCTATATTTGTGTCTATGTTGTACCTGGTGAAATGGTGTAAATTATTTAATTTTATCAGTTGAAATAAGGATTTGACATTTGATTAGTAAGTGAGCAGTTATTTCCCATTTAAAAAAAAAAAGAAAAAGATTTTATGTGTTAGAAGTGGTCTTAGGTCAGGAAATGACATCAGATAATTTCAACAGACTTCAAATTATTATTTTTCAACATTGTAAAAATGAAAATAAGAGTTACATTATTTAATAGATATGTTAAGATAAATTATTAGGTTGGTCTCATAATATTAAATAAAGTGCTTTTTCATCAACTCAATACATAGCCTTGATTGCAGTTATACTGCATGACGAAAAGGTGATTTATGAGCAATGTGTTTGAAAGTGGGAATAATTCCATATCGCCCAACTGTGTGTGAATATATTTGTTATTGTGACATCCCTTCTCATGAAGGTATGACCTGTTCTTCTCTCGTTGTGCCAATGTTGCTTGTTGTGTGTGTTTGGACTGTTTTAACTGCTTTCATTTAATGAAAGAGAAGATGGAATCAAATCTTAATCAAACTTCAGAATTATTTGCTCTGTAGTTTTTCAAGTTTGACTTTGAGAGTTGCCTTAAATCTGAAGAGTGTTGTGAATGAAAGGGTATTTTACAAAGTAGTGTCCCTTAGACCTTTTATCTAAATTGAAACATAAACAGTATTGTTTCTTCCAAGGATGGGGCCGGATAGCGCAGTGGTTAGCGCATTCGGCTTCAGATGAAGAGGTCTGTGGTTCGAATCCCGCCAGGGTCAACTTTGTCTGCAGTAGAGAACTGTTCTACACGCAGTCAGGTTTGGGTGCAATGCTACACTGAATTTCAGCGCAGTACCACCCATGGTTCGCTAGTTCCAGCCTATGCTCGTAGGTTTCACAGCAATGCATAGCCACAATGGTGTTGCGGGCTTTCTCCCTGCAATAATACTAGCAGCCGCGATATAAGTGAATAATCTTGAAAGTGGCGTTAAACACCAACTCTCCTCACCTCACCTCCAAGGATGAGGTAAAAACCTAGAGCTAAGGGAGATAACTCATTTTTTTATTTTGCCGGAAAGGTGCTCGGTAAGAATTATGGTAGAAGAGGGGGAATCGTGAAACATGCAGAGTGCGTACTAGCTTACCTTGAGTCTATGACTTACATATGCAGTCCATACAGTCAAAGTAACATCTAAATATTTAGCTTTATTCCTGTGGGGATCGGAATTACCGGTAATTACATTTGGGTAGCTGCTTCTGATTAAGGATGGTTTGTATGAATGTGAAAAGTGTACATAATATTTACAAAGTAATCTATGCACTATTATGAGACAGTATTTGTGACAAAAATATTAACTTGCCAAATCTTTTTAAATATAACCTTGCTTGTTACATAATAGAAATATGTTTCAGCAACTAGAATATCTGAAAATTTTCTTTCTTTCAAATAGTGGCTTTTCTTTCAAATAGTGGCTTTTCTTTCAAATAGTGGCTTTTCTTTCAAATAGTAGCTTTTCTTTCAAATAGTAGCTTTGTGGCTAATATTTTTCTGCATTCCACAATTTCAAACTAGAAAATGAAAAATACTAATAGAATTTAGATCAAAGTTAATTTATTGTCTAAGGTTTTGATTAACTATTAATAACATTCGTCTGAGAGTATCCTTTTGATAAAAGTCTGAAACATATGTATATACATGTAATTGTGTAATATGTTTATGAGGATGAGAAGAATTTACATGAATCATTTATTATGTCAAAATCCACATATGCTGGTTGTTAAGTTAAGATTGTAGTGTTGATGTGTTTTCCAACAGTATCTCTACATCATTACTTCTTAAAATATATATACCATTCGTAAAAGAAAAATGTTTGCTTAGATTTTTATTGATATGAAACAAAGAAATCTTTGTCAAAGTGCTGTTTTAAAAGTTATTTTGGGGGATAAATTAATCCCACTTTCTTCTAACATTGTTATTTATTATGTGCTATTCCAACAGATTTAGTCAACTACTTTGGAGATGTGTAATTAAGGCTTCCCTAGAAATTATGAGTTGAAACTTCAGTGGTAATAATTCAACCCAAATTTCAACATTTGTTTGCAGTAGAATTTCTCAATGTCATGAGTTTGTACCTTTTTTTAAAAAATTCCAAAAACTACCAAAGACATTTAACTTTGATATTCTGATAAGAATATTTTATATAATTTTGAAAGCATCTTTGTTTGTGTACCATGATTATTAGTGGATTTAAAGCGTTTCGTAAATGAATTCGTGAAGTTTCTATGTATACCCCATTCGATACTGTTTGTTATGTACTGGTATATATATGTTTCCATTGAGATAAATGGTGTGCCTTAGAACAAGACAGTTTCTCTGATTGAATTAATAAACCCTTGACAGTATTGACACTCTAAGATAAACTCCTAATCAGTGGCGGATCCATTTTGCTGCTCAGCATCAAGACGTCAGAGCAGCAGGTGCAGACTTTGTTGGGTTTTTTATATGACCTTACAGTTCAGCTGCAGTATTTTAGTTTGCTGGCACAGAAAAGAAGAAAAATGCTGCAAGGACTTAATTAGCCAGTGATTGAAACTAGAATGAGATATGCCTTGCTTGGATATGTGCTTGAACGATAATAATCATGATTAAGAATTTTAAGTCTTCACATTACCTAATCAACCTAGCCATTGAAACACTCTGGTGGGGTAAGACAAGATCTCTCATGTAAGTGCACAGGCGCCAGACTCTGCATGTACAATATCTTGTAAATATATATATACATGTAGCTATATAACATTAACAAGGGATGACACAGTTTTGTCTGCAAGGGGACCGGAAATTATTATACTGGCTTCCTGGCTCGATTACTCTGTGTAAACTTCGTAGACAGATCCCAGTTCCCATTTCCGGTCCCCTTGCAGACACGACTGTGTCACACCTTGTTTATGTTATAATTATATATATATATATATATAGCTACATGTATATATACTTACATGATATTGTACATGCAGAGTCTGGCGCCTGTGTGTAAGTTATAGGTTGGTGTTTTGCTAAGGCTGAAACTGTGTGGTTTTTGCACTATTGTCTATAATCAATGATTAATATGCTCTTTATTAATGTTCGTCTACTGGCTTTACAAAATTATTCTCTAAAATTAACAGAAACCTCTGAAAATTAACATAAAACTGTTGCACTATGCTCCATGTACCTTGCACCTGGTGCTTTATAAACTCGTCTTTATATCTTATATTTAAGTACTTGTCTTTACTTACAGAAATTCTTCGTACTTCACTGTTTCATATTAAATGTAGAAACGATTTTGAGATGCCCCCTCTATAACACCTGAGTCATCTAAGGGAGATAACTATGCGATGGTTTGCTATAATTACTGAGCTGTCATGGGACAGTTGCTCGTGTGTCATAAAATGGCATACACAAGAAATGGCGTTGTATCTTTATAAAATTTGGGGAAACGGAATTTCTGTTTCAAGTTGAGACGAAAAGTCCCTGAAATTTTGCGATTATTAAATGTAAAAGATTACTTATTCTTATGTTTAAATCGCGGAAAATTTACAAATAATATCTAAAAGTATATAAAATATAGATAATATTTATCCCTACCAAATGCCTATAGACCATATCTAAAGTCTAAAAAAATAGGTGATAGTAACACCTTGCATTGGAAATGGAATTTTAACTATATTGGAATAGGGGAGAGGCTAATACTATTTGTTTAACTTTTAGATATTCATTTTTTCCGATTCCCTGTGTTTTAAAAGCTTCTTAAAGTGACAGTTCCAAGGGGTAATTTCTTACGTTAAAGTATGATTTATATTTCGTCATTCCCAAGAATTGTTGTTAAACCTTTGTCATCCGATTGTTTTGAACTGAAGTAATAAAAGTTTACACAAATAGATAAAAGATTGGATAATCAGAAGTTATTATTTTTACATTTTCTTTCTCAATTCGGAAAAAAGTCAGAGATTTTTTAATTTTCATAAGTTTAGACCTCGGAGCTGCATGCAAAACTGCCATTTATGAATCACACAGCATAGTTGTTCGAATCCCGCCAGGGGCTCGGCAACTTTGTCTGCAGTAGAGAACTGTTCTACACGGTCAGGTTTGGGTACAATGCTACACTGAATATCAGCGCAGTACGACCCATGGTTCGCTAGGTCCAGCCTATGCTCGCAGGTTTCGCCGCAATGCATATAGCCACAACGGTGTTGCGGGCTTTCTCTATAATACTAGCGGCCGTGATATAAGTGAAATACTCTTGAAATCAGCTTTAGATGTAAACCCAGTATCAATTCACCGCACCTCTTGTGTTTTTGGAGTTTACATGGGCTACGATTTAAATAACAATTATTTGAGATCGGACATTCTCTCCAATCAAAGGTAGCTCCGTTATAAGGTTTTATACAACAAGAATTAATGACGGAGCTACCTCTGTGGAAAGGTGTTTGGACGGCACTTCCCTAGATTAACATTTATTTCCCTTTTGAAAGTCATTTTAGTAGTTGATATCTATAGAGAAAATTATGTTTTCATATGATCAACTTTACAAATTAAGCATAAGATCCTGCAACATTTTAAAGCATGGTGTGTCGTTAATTTGGTGTCCATATGTACGTCACTTTTGTGTAATTGCATATCTGTTAGGGGGTGGTATATATATAAGCATGTATTTGCGTGTTTGCTTATCCTGTTTCTTATTGACGAAATAAGATATTTTTAAACCATGAGTTGCACGCATTGATAGAGTAGTCACTCTCAAAACACAATGGGTACCAACAAAATATTTTAGCACCGTTTTTTTTCTCACGAGTACTAATTTGAGTTTAACAGATGGATATTCTTTTATATATGTAAATATATATAAACTTACTCAAATAAAATTGTTACATTTAAGATCAAACTTTCACCCAGAGTGCAGGTTCTTGTACTTAACAAGGTCGATTCTCTTGCTGGATTCGAACCCACACCCTCAGTCAGGCAACGCCGCAACCACTGACCGCACCATTAGCTTACCATCTCGCTCGCCAGTCCTCGACAAAAAGGGTCCAGCAAGCGGACAGTAATTAAGCTGTTGTTACATTAGAAGGACAGTCCCATCGGGGTATTTTTTGTGGAAACGAAATTCAAGGGGAAGTTCCGTTTATACAAGTATGTTAAATCAGTACATGACTATAACATAAGTCATTTGAAACATTGGAATGAGAATAACATTTTGGTTGATTAATATTTGACAACTAGAAAAATAAAAGCGAACACTCGGTAAACAAAAACAACAATGAGAAGTGAAGCCGTCTATGGGCGTGAAAAGCCTTGCTACGGCATGAGAAGGAATTGTTGATTAGTCTTATTATGAATCATTTTTAAATGTGTGAATATTCTATCCATACATATAGTCAATTTTAATGATGATCTAAAATTAGAACAGCGCCTTTTTCATGTCATCGTCAATCAAAACAACATTGCGCACCGCCAGCCTCTTTAAAGGGGAACGGAGTGTATGTTGTTTGGGTCAAATATGGCAAAACATGAAAAATTGTCACTTAATCAATAAGAAGTGTTTTCTGAAAATAACCCTCTTGATGCATATCAATTCATTATAGTCGCATTAAAGAGGTGAATGTCGAAAATTGCGATCGAAAACCGGACTATGGCGCCCTCCGAAGGCTCAAAATTTATGTTTGAAACTCATTCACAGCAGACACAAGGACAATTGGTAGTGTAGTGTAAGCCATCAAAATACTTCAGATTAATTTTAATGGCTTACACTACACTACCAATTGTCCTTGTGTCTGCTGTGAATGAGTTTCAAACATACATTTTGAGCCTTCGGAGGACTTCATAGCATACATAAGGTCGTTTATCGAGTGCCGTTACAAACAAGATAATATATATAACTTATATATATAAAATATAAAAATATATCACTTCAGAGTATAAGGTATTTTGGCTCTTATTTAAGTCCCCTACAAATTTATGAAACATACTCTGTGTCACTTTAAGTACCATTTTGATAAAGGTAAACTGGCACAGCTCCCAAGGCTGAAACATGCCATTTTCATAGGGGAATTGTCAATACCAATATCACCACGTGTGTGTGTGTGTGTGTGTGGGTGTGTGTGTGTGTGTGTGTATATATATATATATATATATATATATATATATATATATATATATATATAAATGTAGTATATAAGTCAATGTTTTCTACATCTTGCTCCATCCATCAATGTTGAGCACTCTTCCAAACCCCTACAAGGTCAAACAACACAAAACCGCTTTGGTTTGTGCAATTTGCTTATATATATATATATATATATATGTACACACACACACACACACACACACACACACACTGTTGTGAAAACTCCACACTGTTGAAAAGACTTGTTATCAAGTCGAAATGCGACGCATCCAGTCATCATTAAAATGATATCTACAGCAAGTGTCGCCTGAAGTATTTTATTTTCAAATATATATATGTATATATATAGTGTTGGTGAAGGTTTCGTTTTTACAATTACCCATTCACATTATGAATGTTTACTATATGAATTTATTAATTAATTGTTTTGTTCCTGTATATTACGCATGTATTTCAGCTAAGCATGTTTCATCACCGTTTTCTTAACTTGCTGGTCGGTGTTTACAATTTATTACCTCTTCTAACTGAAGTAGATGATAAATATGTCACGTGTCATTACCAGGCGTAAACTGTTCTAAGGAGAGAAATTGAAGTCAGTAATTAACGCTCTAATTTATGCTTAAATTGGTTATAATCATGATTATAATAGTAATACTCAGGAAATTCCTGAAAAGTTTAGAAAATATAATGTCAATATGAGAATCTAGAGTTTTTAAAGGCATTTCTTCTCAACATTTAGACGATCTAGATTAGAGTTTCTCGTCGTCTATCCATTAACTCGTCCTTCACAGAGATGTTTTCCTCGAAACTTTGTTTCACACTGGAAGGGATAATACACAGGTGCGAGATGTTTTCACGTCTTCTCTGTTGCGAGTGACCACAAGTATACACTGAATCAAAGCTTAAGTTGTACCACTCATAGGAGGGGTCGTCTCGAAAAGAAAACTAGCATTTAAAACTATAATTGCTTGCTAATATTGTTATAGACTTACGTTCAGTCTCTGAAAAATAGTTCCCTTAAAAAATATTTTGTTAAATATTATAAATTTTATAATTATTATAATTTTCATTTCATTAGTTTGGTTAAAATCTAAACTTGTTTTTCAAGAGGTTATATTGAGATCAAGATATCATTAAATATAATCTTCAATAATATCTTCCGAGTAACATGTAGTACAAACAAGGACAGGTTTATATGGAATATAGATATATATTCCAACTCCATATGTCGATATGGTAAGATTGGCATGTTAAGGACTATTATAGGGTTTAACAATAGGTTGTAAACTGTGACGTCAGAATGATAGGACACCGAGGCCTGTGTTCAGAGATCCCTCAGGCAATCATAAGTTCAAGTTTTAAAGGTGAAAGGAGGTCGATACTCAAAAGCTTGTCCAGTGTAGAAACCACCAAGTCATTCTTGAAACTAAGCTATAGTGACACTGCATCGCCTTTTAGAAAAAATATTTATCAAAATTTCCCTCAATGAATATTAGTGTATGCCAAATATATTATATTCCGCGGGTTGAAAAAACTCTTATTACTCAACCCGATCATCCGTAGTCGGAGAAGAAATAATCAAATATCAAGCAAAAAAATCACTTGCGGCCATTTTTTTAGAACACCTTTTAATCATTTCTGGTAGGTAAATGGATTCACTTAGCTTTACAAATCATGGTACGTTTGTTTTCACACGACTTCTTTTGATTATATATAAATCATTACCTTGTAATTGGAAACATTTATTTTCTTAAATAACTGGCGGCAATTCTTATGTGGCCACCTTCTTATCATTTCAGGTAGGGAAATATCTAAAAAAAATAATGGTACTTTCGTTTTAACACGACTTCTTTTGATTAAAGAAATTATCTTGCATTTGAAAACGTTTATTTTCGTTTTATTGAGATCACTTTATTTATTTTAAGAAAGTGCTACTACACTAAAATTAAACGCACTATAATCAGAAAAGAGATGTTTGAACTTTTGAAAAATATCATAACTTCCTATCTAATTTAAGACTGCCGACTAACATCTACCGACCAAGAATAATCGATCTGTTCAGTTCTAAACTTGAGAGGTACAAATAGCGGAATAATGTTGAACCATGATATTTTATATAGATATGTACGAAGCATAGAATTAAACATGATGTAGGTGTGACTATTTTTCATTCCGTTCGGTAGCGGAATAATGTTGAACCATGATATTTTATATAGATATGTATAAAGCATAGAATTAAACATGATGTAGGTGTGGTTATTTTATTCCTTTCATTAGCGAAATAATGTTGAACCATAAAACTTTATGCACTAAGAAAATCAACATATACACCATTCAGTGACATGGTACTTGAGTTGGGCACAAGGAAGTTGGACTTATTATTATTAAAAACCTATCCTACCATTTACTTTGTAAGGTAAACATAACAGAGAATAACAAGTTAGTGTACTGTGTCGTGTCTGAAATATGTTTATGTATACATATTACATAGATACTAGAAGACTAAGGGTGTCGAACAAGATATGGTCTTAACACCTATAAGTTGATTGTTAATTGTGAAGCCTTTCACGTGGACTTTTATCGATTTGAAATAGCTTAAGAAAGACATATTTGTCTATCAACCCTACCCTACCACTATATAAATAGCTATTTCTAAGCGATACACGTCCCTGTGAATCCAATTATCAAACATCACCGCTAGCCTCATACTTTAAATAATTTCTTGTTGTTTGAAACGTGACAAAATACCATTTCATGCTGACTTAATTTCAAACATATCGTGTTCATTCATCCCATACTGCGAAAATAAATGACGTAAAATACTGAACATCAAAAGAAGTGTTACACCTCTTCAATTTGGAATATAATAAAAATTAATGTCCTCAGAGGTTTTTGTGATTTAACATCCTATAAGATTAGTCTTTAGTGCTAATATAACAGACTTAAAAATTTACTGATAATTATGTAATTTCCATATTTGCATGGGTGGGATCAATTGTCCTTATTTCGATGATAGAAGAAATTGAAAGAGAGCGAAAATGTTATTATCTTCTTTGATAATGCGTTTTTAAGCCATTATTGGTGGTGAATTGATGTTGGACGTATGGCGATCAGGAATGGAAGACCGAAGAAAGAAAGACATAAAACGAAGTAATAAATGAATTAATTAGTGCATGAATCTATGAAAGAACTGAATATACACAAAACATATTAAATAAAAGAGGAAACAAATGAATTATTGTATACATCGATAACAGATAAAATATTATCTAATATGTGATCAATTCACCTGTTGTGTTAATAATATACATAAGGAAAAAAGTTAAGCACCCCCAAGTTTTTCACCGGTAAGTTTTGTCTGAGAATAAAGAGGACCACATTGCAGTAAAAGTAATTGTATGATATGATAGAATCATAATTTTGCAATTTAAGAACGTAATTTCATTAAAATATCATTTCGGATATTTTGAATAATTGCAGTTATACAAATTGGTAATTTTGAGATCAAAAGGTGAATATGTTCCGAAAGTCAATATATGTTTTGTTTTAATGTGTATTATTCCATTATTCCTATTCCACTGATCAAACTTTATTATGGATCTCTTAAGCAAAAGTCACTATAGTTACAGCAGTATGGACCTCCAAAATCTAATTTTTTGGAAAATGACCCATTCATAAAAAGGGACTAAATGGGGCAGTTTTAACCGTAACAACGACTATAAAGCGAAAAGAAGTATAGGGTTACTGAGTCAAAGTGAAAGAAGACCACCTTTATTCCAAAATCGTCTGGTTATGGCCATTTTCTAAAAATTATCGAAAATTCTTATCAAATTTCAAAACCCAATTATGTCCTTATTGTGAAGGATACGTGTTTTTTTAAAGTGTAAATTTGTACCCTATAACAAAATTGTTGTTCATGACAACTAACATCAGAATCCATCGTATACTTTTGACAAACGGACGATAGTTATTTTGGGTGAAAAATCAGTACCATTACGTTTTTTATCTTAAGTTCTAAAAATGTCATCATGTATGATGATTTTAAAGATACAAAGTCACGAAAAACTTTAGTTTCTATGTCAAGGGGATCCAATTAGTCATATTGTCGTGTTTTTCTCCACAGATGCATTTTGCAATTTTGAAAATAGGGGGATGCTTAACTTTGTTCTCTGTGTATATATAATAAACCAAAAGTCTTGTTCAATATACAATCCCTGCTCTAGGTAAGAAAATATCCAAAATATGTTTTATTGAATACCTTACATTATTTTTCGAATATTCGCATCATATTAAAAGGACAGTCATGTCCGGGGTATTTATTGTGGAAAAAAATTCAAAGGGGCATTCCAATTTATACATATCAAAGATTTCATTCCCCAAATTAAAAACATATTTAACCTTAATTACTTTCAAATATACGCCTGAAGTGATCTATTTGCGCAACAAAATGACATACATTTATTCAAAATATCAAAACTAGTCGACTGATTACATTCCAGTTCATTACAGCTATCAATTACCTGCAACCAACGGTAAACCATATCACTGCAAAATCGCCATGTTCGAGATCGTTAAGCCGTGTCAAAACATACCGGTGAACGTTCTGTCCACGGCGGGCGCCATGCCGCTAGAATAGTGATGTTCTTGAACATGCCCTTTAATTCATTAAGCTTTTGAGACGACCCCTCAGGTATATTTAGCGTTCCGTTAGAAGCAAACGTTCTGACTAAGGAAATGACTAGTGTGAGGTAGCGGGCGAAGAGAAGGAGATGGGAGCTTTCGTGACTTTCGTGATAACGTTTTGTATTTTCACTGCTATACCTAGTGGATATTTACAGAATGTTGATAATTCGGCCCGGACAATATTCGAAGCTTTGTCAACTACGCTACAATGTGGAAAGGTAAGCCATTCTTCCTCGCCCTCGGTTAATGCAAAATCGACGGCCATGTTTTCGTATTTTGTAAACAACATAACTGTCACCGGTATTTGTGAAACTGGGATTGATTATCTTTAATAATACTTTAAAAAGTTTTTCATTTCTTTATTTTTATTTATGAAAAGTCGCGGACAACTTTGAAAACGATACCTTGAAAATTTAAAATCTTATTTCGGAATTGTTTATTTTGTTATTTGTGTAATTTTGAATTCTTATTCAAATGAAATAAACGAATTCAAACAGAATATATCTCTAGGAATCTCGTTTATACGTTTGTTAATCAACCCGCTACAATAATAGGGAAACATTATGACTAATGGGAAATTAATGTTGTAGTTTAAACATGGCTTTAATCATTGTGTAAAACATTGTTAGAACTGAAACAATATGATGTTTATCCTCCATATCATCTTTAAGGAGGGTATAAACAAAATATTACGGTATTAAACATGTATGAAAATGAATATAACATGTATGAAATGGGGTATTAGTTATAATCGTTAAACATTGTGTAATACCATCCACATTATTTAATTTCAACAAAGTTACAAAATGTATTTAAAAAATCCCATTTCAAGCCATACCCTAGAATCAGTAACAGGTAGTTATGTTTTAAAACAATACAAATACACAAGTACAAGTTCCATTTTCAATACAATTTCAACACTAATCATGTGTTTATACTGACATACATGTATACTTAGTGAAAAATATCTGCAAGCTCTGTAAATATTAAAAGTGGTGTTGCCAAAATAAACATGGGAAAACGGCTAGAGTTTAAGAGACACTCCATGAGTTGTTGGAGTCATATATGCAAAACTTAATCAATAGTTTCAGGTGATCTCGAAGTATCGACTGTAAGCAAAAAACACATTTTAAAGCTTATTGGTATTTTACAGTGAAAATACGAAGGTAGAACGACGCAATTATGATCGAAAACCGGACAGTGGCGCACGTCAAATAGTCAAACGTCATTTTTGAAACTGATCTAAAACAGCCAGGAGGGCAGTTAGGAGTTGCTAGTGTTTGTTAGGTTACATAACTAGAATCCATGTATATTGGACGTGATATCTACACCTCTGTGCATCTATATGATTTTAGATTTTCATGGAAAACCACTATTTGTCATATATAAATTTATGTCAATTGGACATGAAGGATTAAGATGTTTTGATTTTATATCACCACATGTGACATTTAGGTTCGTATCAAAGATAAATTATATGTTATGAAAATCACGGAGTGGCTCTTTAACAATCTTATATGTGTACATACATATTATTTTTAACTGAGAACATAAGAATGAGTTAGCAATCAATGCAATTATATATTGAATGGACAGATATGTTTCCTACTGTGTTTTAGCTTTGAGAATTCTGTAATCTCTCATTAGAGAGATTTTGTAAGTTGAAATATACCGTGTCACTCCTTCCTACTCACGGATCAATGGTTTATTTTTAGAACGACAATTAGCCTTGAAGTATATTTGTCAGTGTGATTAAAATCTTAAACACAATTTTCTATGGCTTTAGGTCATCTTAGGTAATGTTTGGTTTGATTTTGTTCATGTGAGATGTATATATTGAGGAATGTTGATTACAAAAAAATTTATCACAATATTTTTAAGACATTTAATTGGATTTGATAAGTTAGTATCTACTCAAGGGAACAAACAATTGAAATCAAAGTCATTAAAGTATCTGTCCTATTGGCCATGATATTTTGGGGGAATGACTAGACAGATTGCGCTGTACTTTAGCTTATTCTACAACATCATAACAATAAACTTTATAAATTATTTATGATAAGACTAATCAACAATGCCTTGTAATGTCGTAGCAAGGTTTTTCACGCTCGTGGCGACGATGTATGACTTTACTTTTTTCTGTGTTTTACCAAGCATGTGTTCTTATTGGTTGGAGGCCCCAACTGTCCTGACCACGTACTTAACGTGCATGTTTCTACTATTGATCCAGTAATGTTTTGTTTGAAGTTGCCTCAGCAATGTTTTTTAATGTGGATAACTGCTCAAGATATGGCTAGGTTCCTGAGCAGTACATCATCGGAAACCACATCTTCCCTTGCATGGCTTTTAGTTACGCCAATCTTCTCCACTGGCTTATTTAAACCTTAGTGCTGACACATCATAAGGTTTAATGTGCAGTGCCCTCTTTTGTGAAAACTTATATTTCCCATTAGATTTCTTATTGGACCTAAATGCGACACTCATTGATACTGGTGTATGTTTTGCCATGCATTGGAAGCTGAAGAAAGCAGTATGGGACCATTCTTGCTCTTCATGTACAAACTGCGCTTGCAGGTTTCACAGCAATAGACACTTGAATTGTAGGTTATCGATGGCTAGAATAAGATGCCGAGACACTGAAATTGTCTCAAAATTAGCACTGAAAATACAATATCTAGCCCATTTTCATTTAACCCCTTTGCAGAAGTTCTGCTGAAGGATGTTGAATCATCGTTAGCTTTATGTCAAACTTAATAGATGGGATGAGTTCATGC
Source organism: Phorcus lineatus (assembly GCA_921293015.1). Taxonomy (NCBI): domain Eukaryota; kingdom Metazoa; phylum Mollusca; class Gastropoda; order Trochida; family Trochidae; genus Phorcus; species Phorcus lineatus. The sequence goes on along the minus strand of OV121093.1, from coordinate 5,852,848 downwards.
CTTCCCTTTGTGTCCGTCACCTTTCTGAAAAGTGAACTTGACATTCCATACTATGATAGAAGAGGATTTTGATAAAAAAAACTTCCTTCATGAATTCATGATTTGTTTAATTCCAATTTGAAAGTGGTGACACTTTGTTGAAATGATTCTAAAATTCAACCATCTTAAGATTATTATTTATTTCCAAACCAAATTGCATATGTCATGAATGATTTTCAAAGTAACAACATCAACTTCCTGTGGAAGAGTTAATTCAAGAAACTGAAAACTTTTCAGCTTGGATTCATTTTAATTTTAATTTTTTGCACTACATCTGATGTTTTGGAAAAAAAATCCACTTTTATGCTTTTAAAAATATTTTTGTGTTTCTATATTGTTTTTGATATTAAGTAAATAAGTTTAGTTGTACAAGGCAAGATTCTTTAGATTCTTATCTTCCAGGGCTTTTCTTCAGTTTTGAACCTTTTACTGACCGTATCTTTACACCAGTAGCATGCTTTGGAACAGCCTTAATTAAGTATGTTCAACAATGATGAAACAAAAAGCATAATAATGAAAATGGATCTCACAAGTAGATAGGGAAATACTATGTTCCAAGGTTGATATAAAGATTATTAACAAATGGTGTTTCTATATCATTTAGATCTTGCATTAGAAATAAAATATTTATCATGCGAGTCTTTTGCTACCATACTACATATTATATGTTTTATTCCTAATATATTGTACTGGTTATACGGAAACACACTAGGTCTATTACTTTTTAATCATTGATATTGTCAATTTGAAAAAAATGTTTTGAAACTCAAATTTGATTCCTTCATATTTAGTGTCCTCACCTAAAGTAATATCTTTTAAATTTGACAATGCTTGAATAACCTAGGCAATGTTGAAATATGAATGCATAGTAGATATATCCTGCTGGATTGTATTGACAAGTTCACTCATCCAGTAAACATTCTGTAAGCGCACAATGACATTAGTGATAATGGATAACTGTTAAGGATTCACACTCAATTCGTGTAGTTTTTCAAAATTTGTTTGTTATATGAAGTTATGATTTTATTTGAATATTTATCAGATTTCGATACCAAGTTTGTATTGATTGCACCAAGGATTTATAAAGAGCAGTAATTGAGATTTAAATGAGGATTAATGGAAATTTAAGACCATGAAGTCATTTTGAAAGATTATATAGGTAAAGTGCGTGTAAGAAAGGTGAAAGACCCCACACCTGTCTCACCTCTCCCAAATTTCTGTTTAAACTCTTTTGCTTTTAATAGTATTTTTGGACTTGATTCAGTCTCTTATCATTATATCTAATTATGGCATATCCATGCACACCACACTGACGAGATTTACTTATTATGAGTGAGAACTAATCATGTCGATGATAGTAAGTAAACATTGTTGATGAAACCCATACCCAAGACGGTCAATTTGTGACCTTTAGTTGATTGACAGGTGTTAATTACTCCTGTAATTGATATTAACGACCCGTCAATGAGAAATGTTGATTTCTTAAGCTGATTATGTTATCAATCATCATTAGACTAATTAAAATACCAAATACATTCCAGTTTGTTTGTTCGTTCGTGGGTGTTAAACTCTTAGTTACTTATATAGAAAGTATTTAGCAAAATTTCGACTTAGCTCACACAATCTTGCAATTTAAACTGGCAGATACTACAATGTAAACACTAATGAAAGAAAATGTACATTTTGTAAAGATACTGTTGAAGATGAATTCCATTTCATATTATTATGTCCATTTTATATTGATTTTAGACAAGTTTATATTAAACCTTATTCTTATCGATGTCCTTCCGTATTTAAGCTTATCCAATTATTAAATGTTAAAGAACTGTTGAATGAATTTGTAAGGCTGAAAGCATAGGGATACTTTATTAAAACAATCAAATAAACTCCTATTCTTCAGAGTTAATGTTCTATCAACCTCTAGCTTAGCAATTTAATTCACAACTTGTGTGAAAATGTTTTTTTTTTAATAGACTTTCCATAAATGTACAACTAGGAAATGAAAATAGATCAACAATGTCTTGTCAAAATGTAGAAAGGCTTTCCACACTGTTAGCTCCCATAAACGACTTCATTTAGCAATGTTTTGTCTTTCTTGAATAAATGTGTTCTATTTTTCATCAAATTTCAATTCTTAAAGTGACACAGATATGTTTCATAATATTGCATATGGCTGAAATAAGAGCCAAATGCAATCTCTCTTGAGTCAAATCAGTTTAATGAATTGGTAAGGCTGAATACACAGGGTTACTGTATAATGAGAATTAAATAAGCACCTATTCCTCAGAGTGGCTGTTCTATCAGCTTAGCAATATTCAATTCAAATCACAACGTTTCAAAGAAAATCTGTGTTTTAATAGAATTTCCATAAATTTACAAATATTAAATCCGAAGACTGATCAGCTGTGTCTTGTCATATTGTAGAAAGGTTTCCACACTGTGGAAGGACTTAGCTGCCGTAAATGACTTATTTCTCAACATTTTGTTTCTTAGATAAATGTGTTCTATTTTTCATCAAAATTTTATATTTTAAAGTGACACAGAGTATGTTTCGTAGATTTTCATTTGGCTGAAAATGCCGTCTTCCTTGAGTTGAATTCAACCATAATCCTTATACATGCATCTTTATCCCTAAATGCCAAAATTAGGATAAAAGAAAAACTGCTATACAGATGTTAATAAGTCAAAATTTTGCAACTGATTTATATGAATATGAGTTTATTGTTCTACTTAACACTATCAGCATATAGTTTTCCTTCTACCTGCTGTGAATTAGTTTCCAGAATTACGTTTGAGTCATTGGTGCTCGCCATTCTCTGGTTTTTGATCATAAACTGCATCTTAAACCTGTTTATTTTCTTCTTACTGAACTCAAAAGCATGATGATGGTGATTTTCAGAGACAACACTACTTCTTGATCAAATAACATCATCAGTAAAGTTTGACATCTTTGACATATACTCCCTTTAAAGTAAACTAATACCAACAAAAACATGTTTTGACTCAAGTTTGTTTTGATCCTGTATTTGAAACATAAAATCAAATCATGTAAATCAATAAAATCACTTGTTTTGTTAAGACATAGATTTTGTATAAGTCAAAAATAGATAAAGACTCTTCAATTTGGTAAAAGTTTTGTGATGTAATAAGTAATCCTTCTGAATGCTGAAAGTGATTATTTAGAAACATTAATTTTTCTATAAAGTGCAGTTTTGGCTATGACTGCAATTCAAACCAATGCAGTACCGGTAGTTAATTTTGGACCACTGGACAATGTTCTTAGTAAGGTTTTGGTACAATGCTACACTAAATTTCTGCGCTGTACCACCCATGATTCACTGGTTCAAGACGATGCTTGCAGGTTTCACCCCAATGCATAGTCAAAACAGGGTTGCGGGCTTTCTCCCTGCAATAATACTAGCACCTGCGATATAAGTGAAATACTCTTGAAAGCGGTGCTAAACACAAAATCATCTTGCCTCACCTCTTTACGTGATTTCTTCTTCCATTTCAGTTCCAAGCTCTGATCATTGCAGCTGGGCAGCAGACCCAGGACTTCTTCCAGAGGACGCCACAGATTACCGTGTTCGCTCCCAACGACACAGCGTTTGACCAGATGTTGCCTTACAAGAGAGACAAAATACTCAACATGTCTCCGCGCGAGAAGGAAAACTACGTCAAGTCTTATACAGGTATGTGCTACCTATTCTGTACCTATCCTGGACTTCTTTATTCATCATCAGGTATCTCGTAAAAAGTTCTCAGTAGGTTTTGCTGGGTGTTTTAATGTTTCACTAAGACAATGGGTTTTGACATCCGTTGAAGCTATCCTCACGTGACATAAAATTACAAGCTATACAATCTCATTAAAATAATCTAACATTTGCTCATTTTATTGATATTCTTCAATATTTCTCTTTAAAGATTAATTAGATTTAAGTTTTATTAGTGAAAAATGAAGGTTTCTGCATTAAAACGGACGCTGCTTAAGTAAGAACTACAAACTCATTTTCAATGCCATTCTATAGCTCTAATAAGTATGCCATCCCATATCTGAAAAATGGAGCTGTTCCTTCACTAATTTTACAACATTGTAGAAATGACCTATAGGGATAGAGTATTGACACATTATAAATGATTTACGATGAAACTAATCAACAATGCCTTGTAATGCATTAGCAAGGCTTTTCACGCTCGTAACGTCAATAATTGGCTTCACTTGTCATTCTTGTCTTATTTCACCGAGTGTGCGCTCTCATTTCTCTAGTAATCAAATCTAAATCAACCCAAATGTTAACCTCATTAACATGTGTCAATTGGGTTATATTATAATCATGTACTGATAACATTCTTGGATAAACGGAAATGTCTCCTTGAATTTTGTTTCCACAAAAAAATACCCTGATAGGACTGTACTTTAAATGATTTTATGATAATTCATAATGAGTTAAACAGCTTTTTCCGGCATTCAAGCATCCCAATTATAATTTTAAAAATACCCAGATATAACTGTCCTTTTTAGCAAACCAGTTCATCAGTATGGAGCACAGTGGTGTAGTGGTTAGCATGCTTGCCTCTAACGCCAGAGACCCGGGTTCGAATCCCTGTGGAGAGCACTGATTATACTATCCCTCCAAGTTAATAATACTCATAGCGCTTTCAGCATGCTTTGTCATGTATATATGTGCGGTATAAGAATGCTATTATTATTATTATTATTATTAATATTGTATCTTCTCCTTCAAATGCCCTTATAAGTATGTCATTCCTGGGACTCTTTATGCAGGACACTGCTTTGAGTATATTTAACCTTTACACCACAGTGCAATATTGGCCATATATTGGGAATGGTCATACCTGTGCCAAGAATGACAAAGATTGCCTGGACTCCATGGATGGCGTAAACAACAGATTCACTGTCGTGGTCTGTGCAGTTCACCCGACTACGGAGGCGGAATAGCGCAGTGGTTAGCGCCTTTGGCTTCAATCAAGAGGTCCATTGTTGGATCTCACCAGGGGCTTGGCAACTTTGTCTTCAGTAAAGAACTGTTCTACAGGCAGTAAGGTTTGGGTGCCAAGAATGACAAAGATTGCCTGGACTCCATGGATGGCGTAAACAACAGATTCACTGTCGTGGTCTGTGCAGTTCACCCGACTACGGAGGCGGAATAGCGCAGTGGTTAGCGCCTTTGGCTTCAATCAAGAGGTCCATTGTTGGATCTCACCAGGGGCTTGGCAACTTTGTCTTCAGTAAAGAACTGTTCTACAGGCAGTAAGGTTTGGGTGCAATGCTACACTGAGTTTCAGCGCAGTACCACCCATGGTTTGCTAGTTCCAGCCGATGCTAGCAGGTTTCAACGCAATGCATAGCCACAATGGTGTTGTGGGCTTTCTCCCTGCAATAATACTAGCAGCCGCGACAAAAGTGAAATAATCTTGAAAGCGGCGTTAAACCCCAACTCACTCACTCACCTGGCTACACCTGTCTGCATGGTTCACACTGTTGGAGAGTCTACGCAGACCATCAAGAGGCGTTTCTATGAACTTAGGGTCAGTTATTGATGTAAAGTCTCCCATCAACACAGAGCCGTTGTTGGACAGAGGACCTAATACCTGGAGAGTAATGCATAGGAATCATTGAGCATGATTTCAAATTCAACTTTGGGTCATTTATTGATGAATAATCTCCCATCAACTCAGAGTACCTTAGTATTGTATCTTCTATTTCAGTATCGAGTATGATACAGACGAACATCATGGATGAAAACTTGATAATGGACAGTCTGGGCGGGCCGGCAGTGACAAGAATATTCTTCAACAAGAGAACCAGGCGATTTAATGTAAGTTAGACAAAATTCAAGTTAAGATTGTATATATTCTCATTTGGTTATATAATGCATAACTTATGTGGTTTGTTTTGAAATGGGGTCGTCCATTGAGTTAATAAATAATCTCTTTGGAACTTTTTCAATTTTAGTAACAATTTGAAATAACAAGATTTGCATTTAGATTTTGGATTACCCCTTCTTCAAATATTCTCATTTCTTTTCTGCATTTTTCTAAGCTGTTCTTATACTTTGGTATTTCTTGAACTTAATCCTTATTATTCTGAATGGTCTGCTCTAGTTTTTAAGTATTATTTCACTTTTCATTTTCACCCCCTTTAACTTCTGTATATGTGTTATAATCATTTTAAAACATCATGGATTATGTCATCTGAAAAGGTAGGAAGGCTAAGAGTCAGGTTTGCCCCCAATCTCATCTTACCGTTTAGTCTGACTTATTTTGATTACTTACAAACTACAAACAATTGGATGTAGATTTGTTAAGACTTTATAACATAGTCTTTTTATAACATACATCTCGCTGTTTGTGGAATATTATTGAAAACATGTAAATATCAATATTTAGGCGTTTAATTGTTGAAAATGGATTTTTTTATACATAATTTGAACTTGAAGCAGAATACAATAAAGTCTTTGAAAGGCATTTTGTGTTGACATACATAAGAACTTGATGAAGGAGTAAGCATATAACCTGAAACGTGATAATTTTTGACAATATGGGAGTTGGTATCCAGAAAATCATCATGAACCAATGTATTGCCCTCTTTCAGTCAAGAGTAAAATGTAAAAGATTGGTAAGAAATGGGAATGTTTTTGTAAATATTGGCTACAATTAATATTACATACAAAGGTTCAGGTCCCTCCCCGATTGTATCCCCTATTGACTCGACTCAGATGGAATAGCTCAAATGGCATGTATAACTGTGAATTTGATTCCTGGCATTTTCATTCCTCAACTATCTGACTTATAAAGGTAATTGCCATGGAAATAAGGAGAATATAGGACTCTTCAATTCACATGAATAATTCAAATGGTGTAACTTTGAATTTGATTCCTGGCATTTTGATTCCTCAACTTTCTTACTCATAATGCTAATTGCCATGGAAATAAGACTTCAATTTTCAAGCATAACCTTTCCTCTGTCCTGAGTTGTCCAGTTTAAGACCAGCCAAAGCTGACTTTCTTTGAAGACCCTGCATCAAAGATACTAGGCCTATCAAAGAAACAGAGTCTACCTTTTCTGTTTTCCCAGTGTAGTATTGCCCTTTCTTTGCCGTATGTATAATCAGCTTGCATGGGTCTCATATTTGCATGGGGATGACATATAACCCCTCCCCCCTCCCACCCCCTTCAATAGGTTAACACCGACTCCTCCCCCCTCCCACCCCCTTCAATAGGTGAACACCGACTCCTCCACCCTCCCACCCCCTTCAATAGGTGAACACCGACTCCTCCCCCCTCCCACCCCCTTTCAATAGGTGAACACCGACTCCTCCCCCCTCCCACCCCCTACAATAGGTGAACACCGACTCCTCCCCCCTCCCACCCCCTTCAATAGGTGAACACCGACTCCTCCCCCCTCCCACCCCCTTCAATAGGTGAACACCGACTCCTCCCCCCTCCCACCCCCTTCAATAGGTGAACACCGACTCCTCCCTTCTGTAAAATTCCTGGATTGGCAACTGCACTAATTACGATATTGTTTTTCACTTTATTTATCTATTTGTCAAAATATAATTTCATAGAGACTGTCCGATATTTTTCATTTTTTTTCAATACAGTTTTTTTAGTCTTACAGGTATGTGTTAAGAAGTTATACAAATTGATGCAATACCTATTCGTTAATTGTTTCATGAACTAACTGGTAGGCGTTGAACCATGGATATCTTATATTCCCACAAACAAATTGGAAATCTTTTGTAGGCTTTCAAAGAATATAAGCATTACCTTACTAAAAACAAGAGTGATATTTACAAACATGCACATCTGCTATCTACAATTACTATCAATTATGGTATTTCACCTGAACTAAATTTCGTGAAAAATATTTTTCCATTTCCAGGAAATTGTGAGTGGTTCAGCTGGTAGGACCCAGTATTATGCTAATGGAGCCTTGATATACACGCCGGATGTGCGCGCTCAGAATGGAATCATTCAGATGATTGACAGAGTGCTTGAACCAATCATATCCTCCAAAATTTACGGGTATCTTCGTCAGCCAGATCAAATGAATCCTACCAAGAGGTCAGTGTGACTACAATTCTTATGAGGCTCAGTTTGGCTCAGTAAATAAATAATTTAATATCCGAAAACTTTGACTGTATTGCCACTAAACAGAAAAAAAGAACACGTTAATTTAAGAAAAAAGTCACCACAGTGGCAATCTGGTGATAAATAATTCCTGAATATGCACATATAAGAAAGGTTTATCAGAGACAGATCTGTACGGCAACTGGAAAGTGGGGTCTGTCTAACAAGTTAATGAAGTCTTAATGATAAACAAAACCAGCTTTCTAATTTCCGTTTTCCTTGCATACCCAACTCTTTTCTACCTTATTTATGAGTTATCTATTGAGGTGTTAATGTTTGTAAGATACAGGTTTATGTACTCACGTGTTTATTTAGAGTCTGGTGCCTGTGGAAAATATGAAATCTTTATCCATTATTGTTCTTTTCAGTACCAAGTTCTACACGGAAATCTTGAAATATGTCAGTGGAGATTTCTATGCAGAAGCCATCTCACCTCTCGAGAATTCAGACAGATTCACAATGTTTGTCCCAACTGACGAGGCTATTGATAGAATTCCGAAAATAAAACTTGAGGAACTTCGCTCACAGCAGCCCACTCTTTCCAGGGTAAGCTAGTGTAAATTACCCCAAATTAAGATCCACCATGTTGTGAGGAATACAAGATTCAAACTCTTGCCTCTACCGGGATACAAACTCGTTCCGCTAAGTGTTTCTTCTGTGGTCTGAGAACAGCCCTTACTGTCAGAACACATCACCTCGTGGAGGTATTAAATTTTGAATATAAGGTTATATTTTTTATCAAAGGCTATTGTAACATGACTTCCTTGTATTCTCAAATCTGATTGGTTGATCTGTAAAATGTTGAATGACAATGAACCTGAAAAAAAGCTAAGGGAAATTGATTCATCATGTTTGCCAGACTTATGTTTGCCAGATTTAATTATCCTATTTCTCCATTTTGTCAATTGTCATTGTCATTTCTAGATTGTGTTAACTGTTAAATATTGCAAATTGAAATAAATCTTAATATGATTCATTTTTTAAGAACGAAAATGTTGGCTAGCTTACTTAGGTTAAAATATCTCATCTCATGTTGCTCGTCATCAACATTAACATCATCATCATCATCAACATCATCATCATCATCATCAACATCATCATCATCATCATCATCATCATCATCATCATCAACATCATTATCCTAATACTTATAATTTTTCCTCTGATGCAGGTGGTGAGGCAGCATGCCATCCGAGACAAGGCGGTCTACACTTCCTTCGTCTACCACAACGAGGGCTTCAACTGCATCTACGGGCGCGCGGTCTTCAGAAAAAACATCAATCACCAAGGTAAGATTATCAACAATGATAATATTATTACTCAAGGGTAATCCCCCAGCACTTCTTTTGCAGCTACTCCTTTGAATCGCTTCACCATATCTGTATTCAGGAGCTCGTATTGAGGAGATTTGAATAAGTCCTTCAAAAATTAAGCAAATATTACCACAAAGCTAACTTTACATCCCAGGGACCTACAGCTTAAACTTTCATTGGTCTCAGACAAATTTTATGACCATTTGATATTGGAATCTGGGGAAACCTAGCAGTGTATGTGTTTGCAATGCAAGATGCTTTTTTTTTTCACAATGGTGACAGAAAGGACAGAACTTTGCTGATGAAACTGATGCAATATTAATGTATTACTGATGCACTGGGGATGAAACTGAGTTGGTACATCAGCTCATCACTTGGGAAGCTTGGGTTCGATTCTCGGCCGTGTCAAACGAAATTACCTTAAACCATGGGAGATGTTTCTTCCTTTAGATTGAAAGGATCAGGGGTTGTTCTAACATACTGCCAAAAATAAATCTTACAATACATTGTAATAAGATCAGAATTTTCATCATAAGCTATTGCTTAATGTTTCAGTGACGGTGAGTGCAGACGGAGTTAACGCCCTTGTTACCCAGGGCAACATAACGCTGACTAACGGCGTCATACACTTTGTGGACAGTCTGCTCGGGTTCGTCTACAGAACTGCGCGAGAACAGGTGCAGGAGGACAAAGAACTTACGTAAGTCATTAGCTACTCTGATAAGTCAGTGAGTTAATGTTTAACACCACTTGGGTATTAATTTAGCTGTTAGTGGCATGTACTTGATAAAAAAAATCACACTATTTCAACCAGCATTTCTCCTCATGGACTGACGAACCAACAAAGCTGTTGGTTTTAACTTGTTTCCTTGGGAGGGACAAAAAAGTTTTCGCCTCCTCAAATAAAGCTGCTTACACGCATTTGCCCCCAAAACTGTTCAGAACCGTTTCCGTAACTAATTGTCAAAGGAATCTAAATGTTTCGGTATATCTTTGTCACATGTCGACTGAAGTCGTGTTGTGAATATTGAAATAGTAGTGTGGCAGGTTGTCCATGCTCAAACCTTTTGACCCTCTCTAAAATCCAGGATTTACCAGTGTAGGAAAGATTGTTGACACTCTTAGGCCATTTTTTTTTCATTTGCGTTACAGATGTTTTTCTCAAAAAAAAACCTCCAAGGGTTTGTGGTCAAAGTCCTAAAGTTTAAAAAGCCTCTCAAAGTTTTTAGCCTGCCCAATAGTAACCAGCTTACAGGTTGATGGTCGTTGCACAAAGAAACTTAACACTAATGTTAACTTTAGTCCCTTTCTTCAACATTGCACTAAGGCTACCTTAGCAATTTAGGCTACCTTAGTTGTACAACGGGATCCTGGCAGAAAGGCCTTATTTCATACACTAACCATCTTCCTACGCAAAGCTTAACTATTGCCAGTCTCGAACTGTCCAAGTTAACCCTTGCTGCCGACATACGACTTTCCTGTGCTAGCTCTCTAACTCACTGCAAAGGAATTAGATAGTCCAATCAGAAAGCTCCTAGCAAAAGCTAAATCCGGGCACTCGAACAAACATGGATGCGCCCATGTCGTAGTCCGTCGACTGAAAGATTTGTAAAGAGAAAGTGCCGCCTCCAAAGCGATGAACAATATATTCAAGTTCATTTATGGTTATAGTCAATTTGCGTTATTATTTTACTACAACCCTATAGCGGACAGTGGCCTGTCAAAGAATTTATTCTTAAATTGCTTCGGTAAACTAATCAAAATCGATAAACTTGACCCTGATTTGAAGCACCGACTCGATGCACTACGCCCGGCAAGACTTTATTTCCTGTCATCGTACAATTGTTATATCTTTTGTGCTTGCAAAAACTTTATTGAATACCCGTTGAACTGAAACATTGATTAAATTTTACATAAATGAACCGATAAAATTTGAACATCTCGCGATGTCATAACACTCGAAATGTAGTAGCCTGTGACCTCATTGTGTCGCGGTAGTAAACGTTACTCTCATAAAACTTTACTTCTTGCAGTCAAAAACCAGGTATGTTGACGTGTACCATTTAAATATCATGTCGTCAATAAAAAAAATTATAAAAAGTAAAACAATTGTTATATTTACTTCCATTTTCACTGATTTGATTGGGTCATTTTCATTTTTGAAAATATTACTTTGGTTACTACGTATGTGCCTTGATATAAAAATTATTCTCTCACCATGAAATGTTTCCCGTTTGGCTTGTACGTGTGTTTGTGAACAGTTGGATAATAAAAAATGAGACTTGTGCACATGACAAAGATAGCCCCTCCCCCCCCCCCCCCCACTAATTTTAGGGGTAAAAACAACTTTTTTTGCTCTTTATTTCAATGTTTGAATGAAAAAATAGAATATTTTAAGTTTCTTGAGGCATCTGACCCTTTTCTCACTCACCGACGTTGTAGTCTAACCCCCCCCCCCAATGAGCTAGCAAATCTCTAATTTCAGCCCCCCACTCTCGAAATTGGTGCTACGGGCCTGTATACTATTCATTGTATGTCTAAAGATATTTCTCCCCTATATATTTGATTTTCACATATTTTCCAGGAAATTTTTTCAGCTACTGTACTTATTTGATGAAAAAATACAATTATATAATGGTAATGACCACGATAAATGGGCCTACATACTTCCATTTGAAAAAATATAAGGGGCGCAGTCATATGTTATTTATTTACCAAAACCGGTCCTAATAACAACAAAAACATCTTTTCCGTCCATCAATACATTTATAAACTGAATCTTCTTGTTTGAAAGGTTTGCAATGCAAACTTCTTAGTAATCTGATCGATCAGGTCACTTTCTGTGGGCGCAGCCATTTTGATTATCACGCAAATGATACGGCGTCACCGATTGGTTAGGCTAAGGGAGGTAACTGGAGATTACTAAAAATCGCCAGAGGGGGCGCTGGTATCAGCACAGGAAAGTCTTATGTCGGCAGCAAGGGTTAACTTGGACAGTTCGAGACTGGCAATAGTTAAGCTTTGCGTAGGAAGATGTACACTAACATGAAACTCAACAGAAGATTTTGTTTTCCAAGCCCAAGGAATATTTTCATAATTTGCACAAATTCAAGAGGAAATAGGTGTGTAAAATTTTAAAACCTCTCAAAATAAATATTGACATTGCAGGCAGTTCAGTAGTACCTTGAACCGGGGCCGGAAGGATCTACAGGACTTTCTCGTGGCCCCGAACGGAGTCACAATATTTGTGCCACTCAACTCAGCGTTCAGCGCATTGACCAATGTACCTGGAGTGGATTTCTTCAACAATCAGACCCTCATTGATTACGTGAGTAGCTGCCTGTGTTTGATGTTAGATCTGTCACTGCTGTTTGTCAAACTTATTCATTAAGACACTGAAACATATCTTTTTTGATTTTCTAGTTAACTTGAAATTGTATGGAGAATATATGCCTTGGGTACAAATAAACCATATGTCACAATAACTTGTTTAATAATCTCTATACTTCTGCAGATTTTTTAGATACACATGTAGACTATATACCTTGTGTACAAATAAACCATATGACACAATAACTTGTTTAATGATCTCCCTATACTTCTGCAGGTTTTTGAGCTTCACTTGTAGACTATATACCTTGTGTACAAATAAACAATATGACACAATAACTTGTTTAATAATCTCTATATTTCTGCAGGTTTTTGAGCTTCACTTGTAGACTATATACCTTGTGTACAAATAAACAATATGACACAATAACTTGTTTAATAATCTCTCTATACTTCTGCAGGTTTTTGAGCTTCACATGTAGACTATATACCTTGTGTACAAATAAACCATATGACACAATAACTTGTTTAATAATCTCCCTATACTTCTGCAGGTTTTTGAGCTTCACTTGTAGACTATATACCTTGTGTACAAATAAACAATATGACACAATAACTTGTTTAATGATCTCCCTATACTTCTGCAGGTTTTTGAGCTTCACTTGTAGACTATATACCTTGTGTACAAATAAACCATATGACACAATAACTTGTTTAATAATCTCTATACTTCTGCAGGTTTTTGAGCTTCACTTGTAGACTTTATACCTTGTGTACAAATAAACAATATGACACAATAACTTGTTTAATAATCTCTCTATACTTCTGCAGGTTTTTGAGCTTCACATGTAGACTATATACCTTGTGTACAAATAAACCATATGACACAATAACTTGTTTAATGATCTCTATACTTCTGCAGATTTTTGAGCTTCACTTGTAGACTATATACCTTGTGTACAAATAAACAATATGACACAAGAACTTGTTTAATAATCTCCCTATACTTCTGCAGATTTTTTAGATACACATGTAGACTATATAGCTTGTGTACAAATAAACCATATGACACAATAACTTGTTTAATGATCTCCCTATACTTCTGCAGGTTTTTGAGCTTCACTTGTAGACTATATACCTTGTGTACAAATAAACAATATGACACAATAACTTGTTTAATGATCTCCCTATACTTCTGCAGATTTTTTAGATACACATGTAGACTATATACCTTGTGTACAAATAAACAATATGACACAATAACTTGTTTAATAATCTCTCTATACTTCTGCAGGTTTTTGAGCTTCACTTGTAGACTATATACCTTGTGTACAAATAAACAATATGACACAATAACTTGTTTAATAATCTCACTATACTTCTGCAGATTTTTTAGATACACATGTAGACTATATACCTTGTGTACAAATAAACCATATGACACAATAACTTGTTTAATAATCTCCCTATACTTCTGCAGGTTTTTGAGCTTCACTTGTAGACTATATACCTTGTGTACAAATAAACAATATGATACAATAACTTGTTTAATAATCTCTATACTTCTGCAGGTTTTTGAGCTTCACTTGTAGACTATATACCTTGTGTACAAATAAACAATATGACACAATAACATGTTTAATAATCTCTCTATACTTCTGCAGGTTTTTGAGCTTCACTTGTAGACTATATACCTTGTGTACAAATAAACAATATGACACAATAACTTGTTTAATAATCTCTATACTTCTGCAGATTTTTTAGATATACATGTAGACTATATACCTTGTGTACAAATAAACAATATGACACAATAACTTGTTTAATAATCTCTATACTTCTGCAGATTTTTTAGATATACATGTAGACTATATACCTTGTGTACAAATAAACCATATGACACAATAACTTGTTTAATAATCTCTCTATACTTCTGCAGGTTTTTGAGCTTCACTTGTAGACTATATACCTTGTGTACAAATAAACAATATGACACAATAACTTGTTTAATAATCTCTCTACTTCTGCAGATTTTTTAGATATACATGTAGACTATATACCTTGTGTACAAATAAACCATATGACACAATAACTTGTTTAATAATCTCTCTATACTTCTGCAGGTTTTTGAGCTTCACTTGTAGACTATATACCTTGTGTACAAATAAACAATATGACGCAATAACTTGTTTAATAATCTCTATACTTCTGCAGATTTTTTAGATATACATGTAGACTATATACCTTGTGTACAAATAAACAATATGACACAATAACTTGTTTAATAATCTCTATACTTCTGCAGATTTTTTAGATATACATGTAGACTCTATACCTTGTGTACAAATAAACCATATGACACAATAACTTGTTTAATGATCTCCCTATACTTCTGCAGGTTTTTTAGATACTCATGTAGACTATATACCTTGTATACAAATAAACCAGATGACACAATAACTTGTTTAATAATCTCTATACTTCTGCAGATTTTTTAGATATACATGTAGACTATATACCTTGTGTACAAATAAACCATATGACACAATAACTTGTTTAATAATCTCTATACTTCTGCAGATTTTTGAGCTTCACTTGTAGACTATATACCTTGTGTACAAATAAACAATATGACACAATAACTTGTTTAATAATCTCTATACTTCTGCAGATTTTTTAGATACACTTGTAGACTATATACCTTGTGTACAAATAAACCATATGACACAATAACTTGTTTAATGATCTCCCTATACTTCTGCAGATTTTTTAGATACACATGTAGACTATATACCTTGTGTACAAATAAACCATATGACACAATAACTTGTTTAATAATCTCTCTATACTTCTGCAGGTTTTTGAGCTTCACTTGTGGACTATATACCTTGTGTACAAATAAACCATATGACACAATAACTTGTTTAATAATCTCTCTATACTTCTGCAGGTTTTTGACCTACACTTGTAGACTATATCTTTTGGCTACAAATAAATCATTACACATTTACTTGTTTTTTAATCCCCATGTACGACTGCAGGTTCTGAAGCTACACATGCTGGAGCCAAACAAGTGACGAGCTGGTCTAAAAGTTTGAATTGAATATATAGATATATATACGAGACAATAACTTGTTTAAAAATCTCTCTATATTCCTGCAGGTTCTGGAGCTACACATGTTGGAGCCTGGCACAAAACTGGAGATCACAAATGTGAACGGAGACTACATGTCTCGTGTCGAGACACGGACCCAGTACAAGGGCTGGAATGTCAAGATCTACAGTCAGGGAAATGGTACGTTTTCTTGCAATCTCATTTAAAGCTGTAAAAAATAGCACCCACAGTCCCACACCCTGTTGTGTTTCTGATCTGAGTGCTTAAGGAAAGTGTGCCAGGTGACTTTTTCACTCCAGCCAATCAGCAACAACACTAGGAATTTGATGAAAACATCCAAAGGCTCTAGACTTTTCTATGACATACTTATCTCAACAGACAAATATCCTAACATCTGTAGCAAATGGCAACTTACTTTTCCTGAAACTACATTTGATTGGAAAGACACATTTACAAGATATATGAAGGCAATAAAAGACACTAAATTACTAGATTTTCAATATAGATTTCTTCATGGTACCATATACACTAAAAGAGAATTACTCAGAATGAAAAAGGTTGACAATAGCTTATGTTGCTTTTGTAAGAATGTTGATGAGAGTCTTTGTCATGTATACTGGGAATGTGAGGAGACACAAATCTTTTGGAATAATCTACAAATTTGGCTTAATAATTCATTTCCAACTCCAGTGATATTTTCTAAATCTTTAATCTGGTTTGGTACCCACCACCAAAACAAATTAATTAATCACATCATTATTTCTGCTAAAAGATATATTTATCTTAGCAATATAAAAAATACATCATTAAACTTAAACATGTATTTAAAAACTTTGAAACAAATTTTTTGTGTGGAAAATTTTATTGCAATCAAAAACAATAAAAATCATGATTTTCATAATAAATGGTATCTCCTCTGTCCAGCTCTTGAATGAACATATGTATTCCACGTTGTACTCTTTATTGTATGTTCTATTCAACATTGCTTATGTTTTCTACATACCTGTATGTAACTGTATATACACTGGGAACTAATAAAAAAAAAAAACACAAAAAAAAAACACTAGGAAGCCATTGACACAATTCATTATTTTAGCAAACTTCCGACTTTCATAATTCATGGAAGGTGAAAGGTCATGGACATTGACATCTGACAATTTCCCCATGGAGCGGTACCCAGATCAGAAACACAGGGAGGTCTGAGTGACAGATTCCTACTGATAACAAGGAGATTGGATGCTGTTAATGCTGTTAAACTTAATGCATTGCCGTGACATGAGGAAATTCTAAGGTGCACTTATCCACTTGGCTCTTGTCTAAGAAATCTAAGAAAATGTGAAAAAGCTGTCATTATTTTATCAGTAGTATTTCTAATGATTTCCAGACACATGGGCGGAGGGTGGTTACGTGAAGACAAGAGTTATCCGCCCTGATGTTGGAGTGAAGAACGGAATCGTCCACTACATAGACGGTGTGTTCGGCGTTCCTTCTCGAGATGTTCCCGGGATTATCTTCTGCGAGGACTGGTTAATGTAAGCTTAACTATAAGCAAAAATCTTACAAAAAATTCAAATCTTCATATCACTATGTCATCCTGTAACTCATTCATCCTAAACAAATAAACCATGCAAAATCATGCAAAATCTTTATTTGCTATTACCTTGCCTGAAGAAATACAAATCCCTCATCTTTCACACCAAAACTGGAATACAAAAAAACAACTAAAGAAATCATTAAAATCCTTTCTTACTGTTCCCTCATAACCCATACACTTTCTAATGATTTAAACTTTGTCTACATCTAAACTCTTTATTATCATCAAATCTTGTAATCATGACTTAACCTCCATGTACGTATTCAAAACTTTTGGATTTCTAAAATTGTAAGCACACTGAATGTAATTGATATTTTAATCAAGATTCCTTTTTAACATTGTAACTCAATTTTAGAGTAACTAATGAAATATTTAAATTGCTTTTTTTATTTCTAGAAAACAGACATTATTGACTTATCTACTCCATAACACAAAATTATCAACACTCTAGACAGTCATTTTTGGGTTCCTATATAAAAATGAATATTTTTGTCATTTCAGAAAATCCTCATACATTTTGAGCATCGCGGGTCTGAATGACTTCATGCGAGACGTGCGTATAACAGGTGCCCCTCCGCCCTGTACGTACAAGCTTCAGCGCACTGAGTATGAATACGCTAAGCCTGACAGCACAGCTCAAACAAGCTCTATAAAATATCGGGGAGGATGTGGAGAGAGTGGTCAGTTGTGTGACTTTACCATGTTCGTACCCAATGGGACCACCGTGGAAAACTTTGCCAGAACCAATGATGGACGAGCTTTGTTTTTGGATAACGATCGGTTACGTCATGTAAGTCAGATTTGAATACACCTGGAAGATGGTATTGCAATACCAATTTGTTCGTGATTTCCTCCTCTAATGTTCTGCAACCCGCCAGAGCACAAGATGAGTTTCTTTTTGAAGCTCCTCTGGCATTGCCAAAATGGAATTGTACCAATGGCCTCACAGACATCTCAGCATCTCGTTAAGTAAAAGAGGGACGTTTTGCGACATTCATTTGTTGTAATAGTGGTTGGAAAAAGTGCTGATTTTCTTTGTTCTTGAGTCTTCAGTAATCAGTCTGTGTCAATTAATATCAACAGCCATCTCTAATAATCGGTCACTGCTGTACTATAACAGGTTTTTAGATAAGTTGACTGAAAGAATCAGGACAAAGATAATCACACCAAATGAAATGATTTCCAATTGTGAAATACTAACACTTTTTTCTAAATTTCAAAACTAAATTCACAGATCTCTATCTTAGAATTGTTTTGCAATACAATGAATAGTTTTAATTGAAATAAAGCTGAGATATTCACAGCCAATTAATTTTAATTGACAGGTTCTGAAGCGACACATGTGTATCGGACGGAAGATCTACATTGATCAGTTGGGCCGCGGACTCCATTACTTCATCTCAGCTACCGGGGAGGAGGTCAGGTTCAACAAGCAGACGGATTACTGTGAGTAGTCTTGTAGTCATGGTGATGATGAGTGTAAAGATGCTTGTGATGTTGATGAATGTATTGATTGTTATAATGATAGTGTTGACATGAGACAGATTACTTGGAATAGTCTTGTAGTCATGGTGATGATGAGTGTGATGATAATGATGGTGATGTTGAATGTAGTGCTTGTTATCATGATATGAAACAGATAACTGTGAGTAGATGTTTAATGATGATGATGTTGATTATGATGATGATGGCGGTGATGGTAAATATACTGATTGTGATGATAAAGGTGTTGAAAACATTATTGTAAGTAGAAGTGTAGTGATGTCATCTTGTATGGATGTGAAGGTGATGATGATGATGAGGACGAGGAGGATTAAGGTTAGTTGTGATGATGTTGATGAGGATGATGATGATGATGATGATGATGATGATGATGTTGATGATGTTGATGATGATGATGTTGATGATGATGATGTTGATGATGATGATGATGATGATGATGATGTTGGTGATGATGATGATGATGTTGATGATGTTGATGATGTTGATGATGATGATGTTGATGGGGATGATGATGATGATGATGATGATGTTGGTGATGATGATGATGATGTTGATGATGTTGATGATGATGATGTTGATGATGATGATGATGATGATGATGTTGAAAATGTGTTGAGTTATTGGTGTGGATGGTTGCATACTTGATGAGGAATATGATGGTGATGATGTATCATGAGGATTTGGTGATGATGGCAATGATCTGAATGTAATGATAGAATAGTAATAATGATCATGATGCTGTTGCTGCCGCCATAGGTTGTTGATGATGATGAATGTGATGATGATGGCAAATATGGAGACTGAGATGATGGTGATGATAGTGAATGTCCCGAATTTGATGATGATATCAGTGATGCAGTCAATGATGACATTTGTGATGTTCATAGTGATGTTTTTTGTGGGCTGTGGTTTTGACTGTGAAAGTGATGATAATCGCAATGATGGTATGATTTTGTCATAGGCATGAATTTGATGAATTGTCAATGATGATCTTTAAATATCCTCTGCATCTTCTATCATACTTCCTTTCCATTACAGACACGGAGGTTGTGTTCGGCCGGGTGACAGCTCGGGTAATCCACCAGGATCTAGGAGCAACTAATGGCGTCGTACATATTGTTGACAACTTCCTATTCAAGCCAGATGATTTAATAATAGATATCTCAGGCAGTTCTTGTATATCAGCGACATATACTTTCCTGGTCACCTTCTCACTTTCAATAGTTTTATGGATATGTTCCTGAGTCTTACATTCAATAATTTTATGGATATATTCCTGAGTTTTTATCCATGTTTTATTAATAATATTGGACGTTATCAGTCCTATGGGCTCAGATTGACGCATGGTTTAGAATGACTTGAGGTTTTGTCCATATTATATTTAATTCACGTTATTGTACATATCATTTTAATAGGCTTTGGTTGATAGGAATCAAAAGCCTGCTGAGCTACAGAGCCCATGGCACTCTTTTTTCTAAATATCCAATTATGGATAGAATTTTTGATTGTGATTTTTGAATTCACGTTTTAAGTAAAATTGTTATCTAATCTGTATATAAGAAATTAGACTATGTAAAAAAAACAAGATCTCATGCCATATATTTATGATAATTCTTTTGACATGATTGAGATGAAACATGCTACATAATTTGTCAAAATACCACATCTCATGATGTTGAGATGGAACCATGTGATGGATTCAGCAAATAGAGAGGGGGACCTCATTGTAAGTGGGTATATGCTGAGAGATCTGATCAACATAAAATCAACTCTGTAAGCTTTGAAGTTAAGAGAAAACCGATGGCATTATTATTTGGAGCATATTACTGAGTGTAATATTTTTGCTGTTTAAGATTTTACAATTTGCCAAAGAATAACCAAAGAAAAGCTTAAATCACTCAAAAAGAAAAACTTTGAGAAATAAATCCATCCACCGTCTATGAATATGAAAAGCCTTGCTAGTATGTGACAAGGCATTCCTGATAAGTTGCACTACCAAACATTGTTAAAAAGTGGTTATATATATCAATAGGTATAATTTTATCATCATTTTGTTGTAAAATTAGTAAAAGGATAAGACTTTTCTCCCAACTTAATGCAAAAATATAAAGATGGCCTTCTTAAGGCTCTGATGATTAAATTTTATCCTAAATTTGTTGTAAAAATATTAAAAAGATAACATTGTTCTCCCAATGTATTGCTATATATGTCCAAAATGGCAGACTGAAAGCCAAAACAACTCTCTTAATGTTCCGATGTTTTATCCTATTGATATTAAATCTGATGCAGGTGAAGGACTATATTCCCAGCTTACTGTAGGAACCTCTATCATTGAACTAGTGCATGAATCTCTTTAAGAAGACACATTATAGATGGAACCATAAAATTTGTTTGTTTGCTCAAGGAGTGTAGTCACAAATTTCTTGTAAAAGTAGAATAAAAGAAACCGCTTGTCCCATTATAAGATAAGATAGGATGAGAAGAGATAATAGCTTTATCAACCAGAGAGGATATTGTAAAAATGTAGTATAGTTATCTTGTATTGAAATCAATAACATATAAGGTATAGTTGTTATTATAGTGTAGTAACATTTCATATTTATTTTGTACGGGTTATTTTACAGTTACATGTCTTGTTATAAAAATTTAAACTATAAAGATAAATAGGATAAAGAGAGCAACAGTATGTTTTTCCCAAATATATAAACATTCCCCTACAGAGTCCCCAGGAAATGCTAATAGAGAATGTTCTGCCAATTGGCCGATATAAGAATATTCACCTTGTTTCAGAGTTGTGATTGATTCAGTACTTCTTTATCAGCCAGAGAGTTTTGTTACTGAAAATGATTAATAGATCGTTATTTTACTTGGGTGCCGAATGAATGTTCATTGATGAAAAGCTAGAGATATATGTTAGCTCCAAAAAATCTTTAAAAATCATATATATAATGAAATAAACATCTTTTTTAATATTCATTGAACTTAACCTCAAAATTAAATTATTTTTTTCAAAATACTCAATTTATGCATGTATGGATATGAATCCACATTTAAACAAAATATGAAATATTTAAAGATAATGGCATGATCTCACTGAATGTGTGAAAAATAAAGGGATGATTTCAACCTTTCTTAAATCAGTGGACTGTTAGCCACCTAATGTCCTTGATTCAAATATAAAGCCATCCCTTGCCCTTTTTGAACAAACACACGTCACTTTTCAGATAAGATATATCATTTTAATTAATTTTCCAATGTCAAATATGTAATTCTCCACTAAATATTTTCCTTTGTGAATTATTATATGTAAATTTGAACATGACATCATCTTACAGAATTGTCAAAGTTTTATTCACTTGATTTCCATAAATTCATCAAGTTTTTGTTATCATTATCCATTCCATTCATTATTTCCTGTTCTTATTTGATTCAAAAGGTATTTTTAAGTTTTCCAAGATATTGAGCTAATCTCTGATAATTTTCCTGTATCCATGATTTCCTAAATGAGTTACACATAATTGTTTCCCTCATTATTTAGCTACTAGTGTTAAATTGATCACATTACTATTGTTAAAAAATTATCTTGGATCTATTCAATATGAAAGTTCCTTGAAAGATTTGTGTGAATATTCTTTATCAAAATGGCAAGTAGAGATGGACGTATCGTTTGTAAATTGTGTTTTTACAGTATTATCTGAGTGTTTCATCCTTACAAATCAATGTTTTTCCTAATTGTTCCTAAAATAAGGTTTATGTTTTATTTCAGATTAAATCAATATGTCGTAGTGTTTTAACTATTTGTATCATCATTGTACAGAACTTACTTCTTAAACTTTGTTAAATGATTTAATTTTAGATTTTGCTTTAATTTCTTAACATGATGTTGGTGAGAGAAATGCATTAAATGTGTGTGCTGTTTCATCATATATAAGCATGCATCACAAGCTTCACATTTTGTAAGGGTTTTACAATACTATCACTTTTATTGAACCATTATCCTGTTGATACTTTGTGGAAATGAATTTTCTATGTTTATATGATCATCATCTGTACAATTGACCATACTTCATGTGTATAAAACATTAAATCTAATAAAGTTTTGTTTTCGATCAATATCCAATATTCAAGAGATCGAGGTTTCAAAGGGTTTTTTAAAAAGTTTGAAAGTTTTGATATTAATAATAATGATTATAATAATAATAAATTATTTTACAATGCATGAATACACACAGCAAAGATGTTGAGCAGGTTAGTTTTCACATTGGCATGAATGGGTTGTACCCTCTAAATCACAGAGAAATGTTAACGAGTGGATTGTATTCAAAGGATAACAAATGTATTCCTAAATGGTATGGCAATAGGCTTTTTGTCTTTCAGTGATGAAACAAAAAGATTTTACTATTTCATTTTGCATGATGAAAGATGTTTTGATGAGTAAATGTTCTGTTGATATCATGAGGAAACTAGATTTAAAAAGGTAGCAACAGGAAAACAATTAAGTAGAGAAAACTTTAACTTTAACTCACTAAAAAAGTCACAAATTAGTCAGATATCTCCGCTTATAAGGAAGTAACGACAATATTGGCTTGACTTACGCGTAAAGCGCGTAAAGCTCGTATACTCGCTAAGAAAGTCTTGCTAAGAATATTTTTTTTCCGTTTTCAGATTATTTGTCTTTTTAGGCAATTTTTAAATTTCGTAATCCATTGTCTCTAGGTACTGTTTTCCACCATTTAAAGGTATTGTCTTTCCGAAACAGATCATTCTGTCGAGACCGAAATTGTGGTGAATTTCAAGATTTTATGAGCGCATCGAATTCGAGGCACGTAAACATTTACATATTATGTACATAGAAGCGTATTTGAAATTTGGTAGCATAACACTTTGCATTAGGCTTGTTACCTGTAGTTATTTGCTGAATTTTACCATCAAAATAGAAATAGAAACATGAAATAGTTTTAAAAAATACTTATCTAAATATGCAAACGGAAACATATTTGTTGTCGTTAGTTAAGATATAAAAACATGATTGAACACCGGCACACATTCTTGTGTCTTCAGTGCTATAGCATTTAACAGTTTATTGGTTAGATTTATAGTTGCATTACACCGTTAGGAGGCAAAACGCTACTTTCATTCTGAAGGTCCGTTAGTTCCTCATGCTAATTCTGTCCGAAGCATATCTTTTAAACTATACATACATGTTAAACCAAGTTTGACGTACATGTTGCTGACAAAATGTTCATTTTGTTGGTAAGGTTGACATATGGATTTAAATGAATATATACAAAGCTACACATGCTAACTTGATAAAAAAATTCAAGTGTGAACCCCTTTTAATCATTTGAGGTAGTGAAATGGATTCGCATTGCTAAACTTAACATGGAACTTTCGTTTCAGTACTGCTTGATTATAAATCACTGTTATTCAACTGCTAACATTTATTTTTGTTTTCGTGAGATCCCTTCATTTATATTTCATTATTATATTATCAATCAACTATCAATTTTGCTGCGGTACTGCTCTGTTTACTGCCTTAACCATCCAGCAACTCGCCCGAGAAAATAGTATCAATAAGTGACAAACATTGATTTGTGTTATATAATTATCATATATATATATATATAAAGTTTATCCTCTCGTCTAAGGTTTTATGGTATATGTATAACTGCGCCACTCTTAAGAAAGCAACTTCATCCAAGACACTCAATTGAAATGAACTTACTTATTTGACAAAAAATCATTACATATTAATATATCTTCAAATATAAATAATGTATAATATTCATTAAAAGGTAATCTGAGAAAACATTAGGCCGCCCTTGTTCGTTAACTTTTATAAGTACTGATACAATTTCACGCACACGAAGTCACGTGACGCTATCGACCCGACAAGACACAGAGCGGCGCCTCGTATTATTAATCATATCATCACTGATACAAAAGGATTTTTATATGTTATGGATATTTTACCAAAGACTTAATTTCTACCAAACACTGTAACCTCTTAACATCTTTGACCATTTCATACGATTTACAGGAAATGGCAATAATTGAATCCTATTGTAGAATATAAGATCTACTTCCGGTTTGGCAAAGGTAAATACTGATATTGTCATATGTTTTATATAAATGTTGTTGCATTGTACATATTTTTGTTTATATATTTTAATTCGGTTTGAAATTCTACTTATCCGTATTTTGTCGTAGTTCCGCACATGAAATGATCGTTAATGACTTTACTGTGGTGTGGTCATGTCCTCATCCCTAGACTATTAAATATTTCAGAAGAATATATTGATTTAAACTGTTATATGATAGGCTGTCTGAGAGCATATCAAAACAATGTCTTTCTTTAGACTTAACATTTTCTATAGTATCTGATAGAGAGAATCTCTTCCATTCGTACTTTGATATTGAATATATTACATGGTCGTGATGAAAAAATACGTATATCCTGGGCTTGCCGTATGACATATTTGATGGTATATACTAGTGTTGATATATTTGATATCCGAAGACGTATAGTCATCATGTGTGTTTATCAGTTTTATTTGTCAGCTTATGACACCACCTTGCTCTTCCATCAAGTAGTATCTGTGGTATCTTCCAATACATCGAAAATATCAAAGAGCCACTCCATGATTTTCATGACATATTATTTACCTTTGATACGAACCTAAATGTCATATGTGGTGATATAAAATAAAAATATCTTAACTTTTCATGTCCAAAAGACACATTTATGACAAATACTGGTTTTCCATGAAAATCTAAACAGAGCCTTGTAAATGCAAAGAGATTGGGATATCACGTCCAATATACATTGATACTACTTTACTAGTTATATAACCGAACAAACATGCACTATCAACTCCTAACTGCCCTCTTGGCTGTTTTAGATAGGTCGCCGAAATTACGTTTGACTATTTGACGCGCGCCACTGTCCGTTTTTCGATCATAATTGCGACGTTCTACTTTCATATCGTCACTGTAAAAAAAACAAATAAGCTTTAAAATGTGTCTTTTTGGTAAGAGTCGATACTTCGCGAACAAATGACACCACTGATTAAGTTTGGCATATATGACTCTAACAATTAACTCACGGAGTGGCTCTTTAACGACAACCAGATCAGATGTCCTTATGCCTCACCGTCTGGCAGTGCTGTTGTAAATGATGTCCATGCCTTATTGAAAAATCAGTAAACTTATTTTAGATTATAAAAACTATCTACAGTCAATTCTATAAGGGAGCTAATGAAGTAAAGAGTATACGTGAAAGTAGGTTACACTTCACTCGAAAGTGTATCAAGCGCTTTCATGAGAGCAGTTTCAAGTATTAATTGTAATCAAATTATGATTAGTTAGATAGTTTTGCAAATATCATAAAACTGATTTTCTGCATCAATCATTTGAACCATTTAACATTGAACGATACACGTTTGTTTTAACTTAAATCTTAGCGTTTGAGTCAAGATCAGATTTGTGGTGTGTGTTCCTCTTAAAAGCAAAACAAAGTTCAGATGAAAAGTGTTTATTGCCTCTTGGTTGGTAATGATATAATAAATGACTGAATAAATGGTCATCAAATCATTTATTGAAGCCATGAAAGATAATGCAAACAACGGAGTGACTTTCATATCAAGTTGTCTCATAGTTTCGAGAAAATGATTCGCCAAGAACGGTTGACGTTGGATAATTAATACACAGGGACACCAAATGTAAAGCTCTAACATGAGATGACTGAAGATTTTGAAAAACAATGCAAATATATTTAAAGAGCCACTCCGTGATTTTCATAACGTATTATTTACCTTTGATACGAACCTAAATGTCATATGTGGTGATATAAAATAAAAAAAATCTTAACTTTTCATGTCCAAAAGACATATATATGACAAATACTGGTTTTCCATGAAAATCTGATAACGGCCTTATAAATGCACAGAGGTGTAGATATCACGTCCAATATACATGGATATTAGTTATATAACCTAACAAACGCTATCAACTCCTAACTGCCCTCCTGGCTGTTTTAGATAAGTCTCCAAAATTACGTTTGACTATTTGACGCGCGTCACTGTCCTGTTTTCGATCATAATTGCGACGTTCTACCTTTATATTGTCACTGTAAAAAAACAACAAGCTTTAATATGTGTTTTTTTGGTAACAGTCGATACTTCGCGATCAAATGACATCATTGATTAAGTTCGGCATATGACTCCAACAACTCACGGAGTGGCTCTTTAATTCCAAATGTTTTGTGTGATTGTTGACAGCTTCAGCGCACAAAGAGACTTTAACCGTTTCTTGTGTATAGTATATATCTAAAAAGACATGTAAAGCAGAATATACGTGAAAGCGAAACTAAAAAGCATGTGATACCAATGCAAAGTTTTGGTTTGCGTTTTAGCATGTAAAGAGCAATGTGCTGAATGTACCTGACATTACTGAATAAACTTATGTCAAGTAAAGGCATAACGAATTCACTAGTACTATTGTTATAAAGAGAATACCCGTTGTCCAAAATACACACTTAAATCAATATGTAAACGAGCTTGGATGCCTCGAAAGACATATAGATTCCTTAATAAATAGATAAACACCCACGCCATGAAGCAGAAGATTAAAATATTCGTTGCTATCAAATGAATTAATTTTAGTAAATATTTTATTAGTAAAAAAGATAGATATCTGTTCATTGAGCATGAAATCAGTTATGCTTTTCCAGAAGAAAACAACATTTCGATATGTCCATAAGTTTAGTACTAAGAACACGAACATGAGAAATTAATGGCGACATATATATCGTAGATCATCAGGGATATATTCTATACCTATCATGTCATTGCCTCCTCTGATTTCCCTGTATAATTAATCATAAATCATCATGAGTTTTACATTTCAGATAATGCTCGGAACGCTTAAACTGGCGAGCAAGCTACGGAACCGACAGCGGGGAGGTGAACGGAACAGCCACTCAGATCCAGTTACTATGGTACAATGTCTTGATATGCCTCGCCCTCCTGGGAGGAGGAGATTAGAACAGCCTAGGCCGCCTGAAAGAGACAGCGAATCTGGAGACCCGGCTCGCCCTCGCATAAGAGACTGGTTCAGGGGCAGTGACACTCGCAAGAGGCACAAAGATACGACGAGGTACCGGCGTGATGGTGGACAGAGAAGAAATGAAGAAATGTTTTATTCAAAAGGGAGGAATCAAGCAGAACGATTCATAGATGATGAAGATTATATGCGTGTGAATGAAGAATTTCATCTAGGGAAGAGACAAAGGAGAAGAGATAAAGCTTCCCATCGGAATGAGGATTTTCAGGAGAGACGTTACGATACAGATATATATCAAAGGCATGATAGGAAAAGACCGAAAGATAAAGTTAGATATAAAGATGAAGATATTCCGTTAAGCAATAGCGAAGAATTCCATGTACGTCATGTCGAGGATAGTTTTCGCGCACGTGAGGTTGTATACAAGAAGAATCACCGCTTTAAAGAGAAGAGACCTAAAGATGCCCTTGAAGAGATCCGCAGACACCCTGGTGAGAAAAGACCACGGCAAATTGAACTGAAGTCTCAGAAACGGAAAGATACTAGATCAAAAATATTTGCAAAATCAGAAGTAAACAAAAGACTCCAAAAGGAAGACAGTAAACCAATCAAGTCAAAGAAACAACTTGCGAATACTAAATCCAAAAGGAAACCTTCTATAACGATAAAGAAATCCGAAATGCAAAACGCCAACAAACAAAAACGTACTAGGCTATGTGATAACCAAAAGGAAATGAATTCACAGAAAGTCTCGTCTATCAAACGGAAGGGTTGGGTCGAAGATCTTAGGGTTTATAAGGAGCCAACCAACAAACGCCTTACTGTGTTCGAGGGGATTATGGGTAAAGACAGACAATCTAAAGTTGCCGAAGTAACTAAACCTCAAAATTGTCGTGCTCGTTTTCACAGAGATGTTCGCAAACCCGGCGAATGGCAGGCCCAGAGTACAAGGTTTGAAGTGAATGCTAGACTTGGAAATATTGAAAGATCCCTAAAAGATCTGGCTCTCAGCACGAAAAATGTCGTTTATACTCGTTTGAGAGTGATAGAAAATAGTTTGAAAGATATAACAGGTTTCAGAGAGAAACAGGGAATAAGAAGAAACAAACCACCAAAGACGAAAACCCTCGGTAGAAGTAGGAACAGGGTAGCGCCTAAACAGAATGAACAACAAACCATACAATGGCTATATGAAAGTAAGGCATATCAAAAAGATATAAGGAAGACGAAGAAAGAGAAACCAAAATCTCTTGAAAGAGAGAAAAAGGTCGAAAGAAAAAAGAAAAAGACATCCTATCGAGAGCTGAAATTCAGAAACGAAGAGGAAACACCTCCTGTATTAGAGAAAAAGAGGGTTAAAAAGCAAAGGATAAGCGAGGAAACGAGACGTGAACCGGAACCGGACCCTAGACTAGAGTCTCCTCCGGAGATCCTAGATGAAGAAATAGAAACAGAAACTGCGCCCCCAGAGAAAATAACCTGTGACGTTCATGTTCCATCGGGACAAGGAGACAGGCGTGATCTTAAAGACATGCACTTCTCTATATTTGACGATACTGTCATCGACGTGGACGGAGCTCCCAAACAGACTTCAATTGTTGATACGACTATCGAAGGTGACCTTTGCCCTCCCGACCTTCGAGGCATCGTTGTCCTTGACATTGATGGCATCATCGCCATTATAGTGACTGACTGGGCAAATAGAAGCATCAAGTGTTTCTACAGTATCGAGAACCAGAACTGCTACAGTCAGCTTAAGCTTGCAGCCGGTCCATGGGGTATTAAGAAATTGCGGAACAATCTCATTGGAGTGACCATACCGAAGGCCCAACAGATTATGCTTCTTCGAGTAACTCCAGATTTAATCCATGAGTCCACAATCGACACGAGCAAGAGTTACTGGGGGTTGGCGGTGATGACGTCATCAACGTTGATAGGTGGCTCGAGTCAGCCATCTTGTTTAGACGAAATTGATGTTGAGGGGAATATCCTGCAATCATTCAGTAACATCACATCTCCAGACGGCACTATAGAGAACCCGGATTGTATCCATGTCACGAAAACAGGAGACATTCTCCTCTCAGATAGTGGCCGGAAGTCTGTTATGTGTGTGACGTCATCAGGCGACGTAAAATTCACATTTTCACCTCGTGTAGGTCAAGAACTGCTTTATCCGAGTGGGGTAGTGAGTATGAGCTCGGGGGATATTCTTCTAGCTGATAGCGCAGCAAATAAGGTGATACACCTCGATGAAGCAGGCAAATATGAACGAGATGTTCTGGCGTCAAGGTCGGACGTAGAGAAACCGTTTGGCCTTTGTGTCAGCGGGAATAACATCTACGTTGCTACTCGGTGTCGGGAAGTGCAGGTGTACTCGTTTACCTAGACTGTAGGGAATTCCCCAAATGGGACGATTCTACTTTGTATAAATCAACCCTGGAGGTAGTTGCAGAATTGTGAAGTTTCATCAACGTCAGGATATCAAAGAATCTTTTGTGGCGAAGCAGACAGTCGTAGTGACAAAGCAAGGGAGGGATTAAGAAGATTGTAAGATTACTGCGCCTTGAGGGAAGATGGCCGTCTCAGACTGCAGTAAAGTGTTAAACACAGAGACGAATTCATGAAAGTGGACATTCCGTTTTTGCGAAAATAAGAACATTATAAGTTTGAAAGTGAGACATTTCGTGATTACATGTGGTTGATTTCGTTATTGAGTGTGATAAATTTGGCGATTGCATTTGACTATTCACATGTGACTATATGTGATAATTCGTGACTGCTACTGTAATATTTCGTGAATACAATTGTAATATTTCGTGACTGTCAATGCCAAGTTTCACATGTGATAGATTTCGTGGTTGTAATTTGATTCTCCATGGATGCAATCGAACATGCATCAAAATCATGTTTACAATATGAACAAATGTATACTAAGACCTGAAATGTGGACTCGGTGATCAGCGTGTTAAGATGATTTTACACTTATACCGCTTTTATGAGTAAAGGTGAACACTCCGTTTTTGCACGCAAGCAAAAAATGTCGGGATTGTGTGTGACAAATGATGAGCGTGCAATTGAAATATTTTGTGACTAAAAATTTCGGGATGGCCATGAAACGTTTAAAGTGACCAATTTCGTTGTGGCTTTATCGCTTCACTACTACTTCATTTTAGTACTTGGTAGAGTTTAGATAAGTATACTCTCTGACATTTTATCGAGGAATCAAATAACATTTCTTAGATAATTACAATCTTCTTTCAGTAAATCATGTAGTCGTTAGGACTATATCAAACGTTCTAGTTGGACATTTATATGAATTTATAATGTTGATACATCTCAACCCTTTCTATCTTTGTGGGTTAACATGATAACCACAGTGAATGGCAACCATTGGTACTTTTCATAAAATCCCCTTCAAAACCTTGAAAGTTAATAGTAAAAGTACTAAATACAAACAGAGGGAAAACGCCTTCCTTATTTTGAAATACACGATATCTTATAGTATAAGCTTACTCCTCCGGTAAAGGAATGTAGGGGTTCACAAAATGGCATGAAATGATAGCTTAACCTCTCAACTTATGCGTTTCACTTTGTTTCTATGGTTATCCTAATGCAGGAGAAGTGAATAATTATTTTCACCATAAAGATATTGTTCTAATCGCCTTTTCTTGGAAATAACCACGATTTCTTTTACCAATATCTCTTGAAATTAACATTTGGACAAGATGTAAATTTACTTTTACTTATGTCAGTAAATTTACTCATGTAGGTATTTTGCTAAGGGAAAGTAAATTGTGTCCATGTGAAGGAGGTTTAAGTTATGAAATCTATTTTGATGTCATTGACTCATCTAGGAAAGGCACATCTGACCGATAAATCAACAGGCAGTTTCAACGTTTATGTTGACTTTTTCTTGAACTCGATTAAATATTAAATTCTCTTTAAGAGTTGTTATGCTTTGTAACTTGATCGGATAAAATATGATTTGAATCGATAATAAGTTGATAATCAATTAATAATTTCACCATTTTAGAACACTAAAATGTGATACTGTGTTGATGTCGTATCAGATAAACAACTGTCCTTTCCTTACACAAGACTATACTTCTGAAAAAGGATATTAAAGAGGCACTCCGTGAGTTGTTAGAGTCATATATGCTAAACTTCATCATTGGTGTCATTTGATCGCCAAGTATCGACTGTTACCAAAAAGAGACATTTTAAAGCTTATTTGTTTTTTTACAGTGACAATATGAAGGTAGAACGTCTCAATTATGATCGAAAACCGGACAGTGGCGCGCGTCAAATAGTCAAACGTTATTTTGGCGACTTTTCTCAAAACAGCCAAAACGGCAGTTAGGAGTTAATAGTGTTTGTATATTGATATCTACATCTCTGTGCATTTATAAGGCTGTTTTTAGATTTTCATGGAATCCAGTATTTGTCATTTATATGTCCTTTGGACATAAAAAGTTAAGATGTTTTGATTATATATCACCACATATGACATCTAGGTTCGTATCAAAGGTAAATAACATGTTATGAAAACACGGAGTGTTATAATCCTGAAAGGACATCCAATACACTCAGCGGCAAAAGAACCTTTCTGCAGAGCCGAATTGATTTACATTGATAAACCAATGATTTGTAAATAGGCATACACAGGGTACTGGTAATGAAATGTTTATAACTGTTCAAACACACGAAGGGTGCTGAAATGCTGTTTCAAGATGCTTTGTCCCCATTAACAACTTTAAGATTTAAATAAAAAAATCACCTTCCAACACATGGCCTCTGCTCAGCAGGCCCAAATGACTTGCTAAGGTAATTTCCCCATATTTTGTGTATATGAGAATTGCAATGTTTTGCCGAAGAGGGCGCTGCATTCAAAACTAAATTTTGACTGGTTGGCAGCAAGGTTTAAATTAGCCAATGATAGAGATTGGTGCAGTTTTAGGAGATTCCAAAACGACAATTGTTTTTCTTCGAAGAAATTCAATTTGTCAAAAGCGTGGTTTAACTAATTTGCATTTTATGTTGTGACATTTCTTTTGCCGTTGAGTGTATGTACAAACGTTAGGTGAGGTGAGGTGATATAGGGTTTAACGCCGCTCTGAAGAGTATTTCACTTGTATCGCGGCTGCTAGTATTATTGCAGGGAGAGAGCCCGAAACACCATTGTGGCAAAATCTTAAACTCCCAATTCCCAGTTTACTGATATATTTACTTTATTTAATGAGAAAGTATTTCTTATTAAAAGATCACAAAACAATAATGTCGAATTCACATGTTTATTACTAAAATTATCATCCTGCAACATCAGCATATTTGTCTCCGCGTATCTCCATCATATACCCGGATATCCTTCGGCCTAAAACGCTCGTATCGCTAAATGTAGCAAGCCAATGAAATGACTCGCATTCACAGGAAGTTATGAGTGTAAGCGTTTACTAGTTAACACATACACTGTGGGTTGTGAGCTTAAGTTTTCACTTGTTAACACATACACAGGAAGTTATGAGTGTAAGCGTTTACTAGTTAACACATGCACTGTGGGTTGTGAGCTTAAGTTTTCACTTGTTAACACATACACAGGAAGTTATGAGTGTAAGCGTTTACTAGTTAACACATACACTGTGGGTTGTGAGCTTAAGTTTTCACTTGTTAACACATACACAGGAAGTTACGAGTGTAAGCGTTTACTAGTTAACACATACACTGTGGGTTGTGAGCTTAAGTTTTCACTTGTTAACACATACACAGGAAGTTATGAGTGTAAGCGTTTACTAGTTAACACATGCACTGTGGGTTGTGAGTGTAAGCTTTCACTAGTTAACACATACACTGTGGGTTGTGAGTGTAAGTTTTCACTTGTTAACACATAAAAAGAAAGTTATGAGTGTAAGTTTTCACTTGTTAACACACATACACACCCACACCGCCCCTCCCCCCCCCCCCCCCCCCCCCCCCCCACACACACACACAGAAAGTTATGAGTGTTAGCTTTCACTAGTTAAGGTTCGACTATGTAAAACTTTACAAATGGTGTTATTAAATCGAGAACTACTGGTTCTATCTAAAAATTACCATTTCAATGCTTAAAAAATGAATATAAAAAGCAGCTAAAAGTTGTGAATTGTGATAGAAAAACGGTCAGTGACGTGCGTCAAACGTACGGAAACTTATCTACAGCATTTAAGTGATAAAAATGCAATTATTTCGACATGATTTGAACTTTACGAAGGACACATGGTATAATGGTTACTAATTAAGCGACATACACAACTATGAAACATACTCTGTGTCACTTTAACACATACACAAAAAGTTGTGAGTGTAAGTCTTCAATACATACAGAGGATAATGTCCACTGAAAATTAATTAATCAATCTAAGAAAACAAATGATCTCGATATGTTTGTCCTAACTTCGGTACGGTTATCTTGACCTCGGTATGGTTGTTCTGACCTCGGTATGGTTGTCCTATTAGTTGTAAGTTTGACATTCCACAATTCAATCAACAGTTTCAAGCACAGCTGGTGTTGGATTCTTCCTTTCACTCAGCATGCTTACTGTGTACGAAATTTAAGTTTTAAAACTAAATAAAAGAGACAATATTTGTAATGTGGATCAAAAGCCCACTATAAATATTACCGTTTATGTGACAGATTGACAATAACTATTTACAGAGGTGGCTATCAATTAAAAACACGATTTTACTTACCCAAAGCTGAAATCGTACCGCTGCTTCATATAACGTGTATTTTAAATCAATAGATACATTGTAATGTTCGAACAAATATACATACAAATAAACAAAATATAATATCATAACCTTAATTAAAGAAACGAAGGATAACTTGAAAGCATTTGTAAAGTATTTGTTGACAACATAAAAAACAATATTACCTTTATCAAGAAGTAAAGATTATATGTTTTATATTGATATCTTAAGACTTGAACGATGTTATAATCCATACTTTAAGACAGATATTAATTGGCTGTTACATCCAGAATTGATTAATTGAATTAATTCTCATCAGGTTGGAATGAGGTTAAACTTCGTATATCAGATATAGACATATATAGATAAAATACAGATAAAGTTAGAGGTACATACAAATTAAAGATTCAGATACAGATATAGATACAAATATAGATACATATAAAGATAAAGTTAGTGTTACAAATATAGATACAGATAGAGTCCCATCTATAGATTCAGATACAGATACAGATACATATAATGTATTGAACAAATACAGATAAAGTCCCATCTAAAGATTCAGATACAGATACGGCTAAAGTTTCATATATGGATTCAGATACAGATACGGATACAGATAAAGTTTCATATATAGATTCAGATACAGATACAGATAAAGTTTCATATATAGATTCAGATACAGATACAGATACAGATACATATAAAGTTTCATCTATAGATTCAGATACAGATAAAGTTTCATATATAGATTCAGATACAGATACAGATACAGATACATATAAAGTTTCATCTATAGATTCAGATACAGATAAAGTTTCATATATAGATTCAGATACATATACAGATAGTTTCATATATGGATTCAGATACAGATAAAGATAAAGTTTCATACATAGATTCAGATACAGATACATATACAGATACATATAAAGTTTCGTATATGGATACAGATACATATACAGATAAAGGTTCATATATAGATTCAGATACAGATACAGATACATATAAAGTTTCGTATATGGATACAGATACATATACAGATAAAGTTTCATATATAGATTCAGATACAGATACAGATAAAGTTTCATATATAGATACAGATACAAATAAAGTTTCATATATAGATACAAATAAAGTTTCATATATGGAATCAGATACATATACAGATAAAGTTTCATATATAGATTCAGATAAAGTTTCATATATAGATTCAAATTCAGATACAGATAAAGTTTTACATAAGATGAAGATACAGATACAAACTTTTCACTCTTTTGCATGCTCAGATTTAATGGGGCACTAGCAGAATTTGTGGGCAGGGCTGATCAAAACTATTATCTAATATGTCATTTGAATATTCAGTGTCAATTAGAACAAAACACGTTTACCATTTCAGCAAAGCATGAGAGATAATATATTGTTTTCAGTTTTTCGAAGGCGGTGACAAATCAATTCACAATAATGATCTTACAGATCTTATATCTTGATCTAAAGTATGTCAAAATCTATGTACGTACATGCAATGTCTGTATAAGGCAAGTTATCAATTACACTACATACATATATTGGCCACAAATTAAGTAAGTAAATGTTAAAACCTGAACTAAAGAATATGAAGAAAGGAATTAAATTTCCTTGAATATTTAAAATAAAACTAATACACAGTAAACCAAAAGGTTTATCAGAGAAAATGAATTTTCCTTTTAATATTTCATTAAAACGTTATCATAATGTTGATTAGTCAACTATTCAATTAAAAGGATACATTTGTATTCTTGACTGTAGATTCCCAATATTGCAGCGGAGGTACGATTATTGTTGCTTAGCCAGTTAATAACAATTGTACACAAATAATTTTTTCTCCAAAACTTTAACTAGTAAGGTTAAAAACAAGCAAAAGCATCAGGGATTTTCTATAAAACCAAGTACACTAATTAAAAAGGTAAAAAATGTATGTACATGCAATACCTGTGTACCTCAAATATATGCTGCATGGAAACAATGTCAAACAAGTTCAAGAAAAATATCTTATCTTTAATGCTTTGCTGCATTGGTAAACGTTTTCAGTTCTACTTGACTCTGAATATTCAAATGGCATTTTGGACGCGTTTGATAAAGCATCAACAAACCAAAGAGAAGTAAAAAAACAATATCATGAACAAGATTTTGCAAGATGTAGTATCAATTATGTGGTTGTTCCTATTCCAAAACAGTTGTCTGTCTGTTAATGACAACTGCATTTATGACTCGGCAAATTGAAAGCAATAAAGTTGTATTTTTATAGATTGAGCAAAATTAGGCGTTAAAAATGATATCATGTCTTAGATGACTTTTTTCAGAGGACTAATTTGAATGTTGGTCTTTTCAAAATGATATAACTATTTGACATCTTTTGATACATTGTAGGACATCAGAAAATGTAATTCTGAGCAATGGTTGATTAACCTATGAATGTGGCATTGATTTTCCGAGACCAGTACCTCATACGTGAGACTTGTGTCACTTTGTTGATGATAGCAGCTGTTTGAAGCCTTGTGTATTCATCAGATTATGACCGGATATCAACTCACTTTTTATCAATGTCTTTGATGGTTCACCCACATGCATCAGCACCCAATGAGGTCTCTCAAAACTTACCCCTGAAATAGTTTTGACAACTTTGGCCTCCATTACATCAACAATGTGGATTTTACTTGCATCTCTGTTTATCAGTATAGCATAATGCAGTTTGAATGTCCGGCCGACTACATACTGGGTAAGAGGAATGTCATATAGGAGGTTGTCATCATACCACACCAGAAAGCACAGACTTTGCTTGTGACAAAGACATTTTCGAATCAACATACTGAGTCCTACACTTTGATTTAAATAAGTATCATGAGGAGAAGATGTCAAAGCTGTCTCCCAGATCAACATATTCTTTTCCTCAAGTTCCTTAACACTTAATTCCACTTGAGACGAAAACACAACAGCCTCTCCTCTCTTCACGAAAATGGGTCGAAGTGAAAGTAATCGACCCTGTGACTGCAGTCTGCATCCCGTGTCCTGAGGTTCAGGATCAGGTCCATCGTTACTGACCATTCCCTCAGCGATGTGGACATCAACACTGGCAGTGTTGTGGTCAAACTCAAGACATGGACCTGTGTCAAACATCCAATAGTCACATTGAAATGTAGTTCAAATGCGTAATATGTTATGATAGTATGATTGACTATATGAGTGTTCCTCAACAATGTAGTTAAACAGTACAGTTTAAAAAAATGTAAAAAAAAGAGTACAGTTTCATGTTTCTTTTACATAACTCAGGGACTGATTAAAAGATAATGAAGGGTGGGAGTATGGAAGTTATCCCCGTTTCCACTTTCATCGCATATTAGCATTGAATAGAGATATCTTAGGGTGCACTAACGAACAACACATGTTCACTGACATGATCAATTTCACTAATCTCAATTATTTGCTGATCTAAACCTTGCTTAACTGTGCAGAGCTCTTCTCGGCGTTAAATTGCAAAATCTATGAGATCTCTCATTGGACTATGACACTCTGTTGCAACAGCCTGAATTATCTATATATATCAGAAAGCCTAATTAGCAAGTCATTAGGACTGACACAGGGTGTGCTTAATGGGCGAAGTTATGTAAAGCTCAATTCAGATAAAACTTACTTATAATTTCTAGGGCACCGTCCGAGAACACATGATCGAATCCAGTTGCTGTAAATAAAAACCCATATCTAATGATGAACTGCAATATATGATAATGCAAGAAAGAGAAAGATATGAAGTTGTACCGTCAACGAATAAGTACATGTTGTAAAGATAAACATGAAATTCATTTGAATAATGCTGGACAAAGAAATGTATAAATTATACCTTGATGGGCTTCGCAAGGAGTAATCGATACCGCGTTATAAAGACACCCTGCCTGTGCATACGTTGGTCTGTTTGCTGGACTGAAAGTTACAGTTCGGACAGATCCAAGGACATCAAACAGGGCCTTTATCTCCGTGACTTGGAAACTATCGAAAATAACTCCAGTCCTGTCAAACTTCACGTCCTGTGCTTTCTCCTGCAGCATGGCCTTCAGGATATCAGTAGATGACACCATCAGTTGAAGATCCTCCACCTTGTCTGCTCTTTCCCGCATCTTCTTTGTGTATTCAGTGGAAGATTGGACTTTTGCAAGCAGAATTGCTGTTGATTCTATGGCCTCATCAGTGACATTGAGCTGGGCTTCTGATTTCATATCAACATCGATCAATAGAGAGGTTCTTCTTGTCTCAAGATGTTCAATCAGGTTGTCTATGGCTCTGTTGATATCGTCAGTGGATCGCTGATGGGATATTTGGATTTTGGTTTTCTTCTTTTCAAGGTGTTGGACCTTTTGTTCAAGGATGGCAACCTTTTTGTCCATCTTGATAAGGACATCATCCGTCTCTTTTGCTTTCTGTTGGTGAGCTTCGTCCACAGACACAACATCATGGCCTTTTAATTTGTCATGATTCACCACAGTGCATGAGACACATATGGCGTGCTCACATGTATGACAGAAGAACTGCTGAGTCTGCTGATGTTCTTTGCACTGATGAAGTTTTCTGAAACTCTCCATTGATCGTCCTCTCATTTCATCGAAGGTCACTGTTTCGTGACCCCTGGTTGACCTAGATCGGGCATGAGCTTTGCGACATTCTTCACACAGAAAGATAGAGCAGGCGTCACATCGAGATTGAGCCTCATTTCCATCTGGACAGTCACTGCATGGCAGACGTAACCCTTTCTGAATCTTTAAATGGTTGAGTATCTTGAACATCAAGGACTCAACGGGAAAGGAGGTAACTCCATCTGGTAGTTCGTGCTCGTGTCGACAGAGAGGACAACGCAGTTTGTTGTCTTCCATGATTTTCTGAAGACAGGAATGACAGACGTCCTGCAAGCAACATGGCATACGACGTGGGATATGTTCCACTTCATCATATTCATGATTGCATATCGGGCACTCTGTTAGGTGTTCCCTAACTTGTGAAACTCTGATGAATTCAGCCATTCTTTCCTGAAACATACAATATCAAACCAGTTTGAAATTCATAAATTAGGCTCAGTTTGAACTCTCTGTGAAACTTGCAGATAATAAAGACAGGTTTATAGTTCTATTTATAATTAATGGTTCCATTCCTCAACATGAGGCATAGCAACTGGAAAGAGTAGTTCAGTGAGTTGTTCAAAAGATAAGTGCCATGATAGTTAGTGTTAATTTTGATCTGGCTAATGATGTAAGTAATTCTATGAACCTGTATTCGTTGTAGAAAATAAAAAATTCAAAGAAACAAAAAATAAATTATTTATACACTTATTGTTATCATGATTATGATTATGTTTATGATTATTATTATGTCATAAAAATGAACTGGTACAGCAAGTGAGGTATCCAGTTTAGAATAAAGGGCCAAAGATCGCCTAATCAAAAGAGTTTAACGAAAAACATTTTAATAGACGCTCGAAATTCGTGAAATCTTTTGTTTAACTCTCGATCTCGCTCGGGTAAAGCACAAATTCACACTTGCCTTATAGGAGCTATTTACATCCTTTATGTTAAATATTTTGACAACCATCAAAATGAAAATAAAACAAATAATCTAAATACGTAAAGCTGATGTCCATGCACAGGCCAAACAAGATACATAAATAATCCTTGAGCTATCACTTGTATTAATACGCACGAAATAGATATTCAATCCCTTGCCTTGGTTGGTTGCACCTTCAAATCGACGCTTACATTATTCGTTAATTACAGGCATTACCTCTGTTACAATGGCCTCCTTTATATAACTGAAATATTCTAAACTGTTTCTTAGCGTCGTGATGATGCACATTGTGAGTTAGAGAGTTTAGTGAAGTGTACAGTTATGAGTAAAGCAACATTAATCTTTACACGGTATAAAGTGAGTTAGAGAGTTGAGTGAAGAGAACAGATATGAGTAAAGCAACATTAATCATTACACGGTATAAAGTGAGTGAAATGTTGAGTGAAGAGAACAGTTATGAGCAAAGCAACATCAATCTTTACAGGGTATAAAGTGAGTTAGAGATTTGAGTGAAGAGAACAGATATGAAGAGAGAAGAGACAGAGAGTGAAGATAAAGATAGATAGAAGAATATTTCACCTTTTGTCCTCCGTCAATACAGCATATGACTTGTTTTACCCTTAAGATATCAAATTTGAAGGCGAAAATGCGTCCTATAGTGCTTTTTTTTAACGTGTCAGTTAATTGAAAAGATACGTAACCGATGTAACAACCAAGTGAATATTTAACAAAATCAAGGAAATAGTTTACCTGTGTATCTTATACGCTTTTGACATTGTTAACAAGCAAGCATTGAAATTCTCCAGGCCATATATTCATAAACTGGCGACAAACTACAAACTGGCGACTGGCTACAACTACAGCTCGTCGCTGTTCTAGATATCAGTGGATATCGTGTTACCATAGCCTCAAGTACATTCTTCTAACGATAGGTAATTTAAAGAGCCACTCCATGATTTTCATAACCTATTATTTACCTTTGATACGAACCTAAATGTCCTATGTGCTGATATAAGATAAAAAATCTTAACTTTTCATGTCCAAAAGACATATTTATGACAAATACTGGTTTCCCATGAGAATCTAAAAACAGCCCTATAAAGGCACAGAGGTGTAGATATCACCACCAATATACATGGATACTGGTAATATAACCTAACAAACGCTATCAACTCCCAACTGTCCTCCTGGCTGTTTTAGATAAATCTCCAAAATTACGTTTGACTATTTTACTTGCGCCACTGTCCAGTTTTCGATCATAATTGCGACGTTCTACCTTCACATTGTCACTGTAAAAACCCCCAAAAAGCTTTAATATGTGTCTTTTTGGTAACATTCGATACTTCGTGATCAAATGACATCAGTGATTAATTTTGTCATATGACTTCAACAACTCAGGGAGTGGCTCTTTAACATTTAAAAACATCAAATAACTTGGTTACTCACATACGGTTAATCGGACCAAGAGGCTTTACAACTGAAAATTTTTTCCCCCTACCTGAAAAGGGTTGAACCAGAGAGGAAATCCCCCCCCTTTCTATTGCGTTGCGTTTTAAGCGCCGCGTCATGAAAATGCCATCGACCCTGAATTACATGTACACACTTAGCAAGTCACGTGAGCGGTTGTGCAATAGCCCACCTTACAAAATGGCGGGCATGGCAAAATTAGGTGAATGAATGAATGAGTGATTGAGTTAGAATTTTTTTAGTACTGCATGATTGCAAATAAATTCTAAGTTGAATGTTTTATATAGTCCTTAAGACTCGATGATTTACTGAAAGTACAATCTAAGAAATGTTATTTGCTATGTCGAAATATGCTAAATTTCGACTCGGTCGGTGAATATCCCGTTGATACCATCTCAACGTTTTTTCCTTTTTCTGGGTTAACCTGACCTTCACTCTGATTGGCAAACATTCGTTCCTTTCATGAAATCCCTCTGCAGAACCTCGAAAGAATTTCGTAAACGTCCTGTACTCATCAGAGGAAAAACTACAGAAGACAGAAATGTCAATTTTTAGTTGTTATCTTACACAAACATATTTCCGCAAACATGTTTGAGTTCATTGCGATATGTGCTTGTCTCCACATACCTTAAAAGGCGAGATCGTCTTCTCTCAAGACACAATCCAATACAGACAATGTATTTGAATTCTCACCTCCGTTTTAGCA
Organism: Phorcus lineatus; assembly: GCA_921293015.1. Classification (NCBI taxonomy): domain Eukaryota; kingdom Metazoa; phylum Mollusca; class Gastropoda; order Trochida; family Trochidae; genus Phorcus; species Phorcus lineatus. Next base: position 5,810,252 of record OV121093.1, on the reverse strand, counting down.
TGGACAGTTTACCTAACGTTATCGTCTCGAATTAAAGCTTTGAAGGGCATTGATAAATGGCAACCTTTTCGTGTTAACAACTTCTTTATTTTGAAAATATACCATAGTTTTTAGTATAAGCATACTCCTCCTTTGGTAAAATAAAAGGGAACACAACATGACATGAAAACAGCTTAGCCTATTAACTTATGCATCCCACTTTGTTTCCCCTACATCACCCAAATGAAGGAGAAGTAATTACTTTCATCATAAAGATATTGTCCTTAAGAATATCGTTCATTTCTGATGGAAAATAGTCATGCAATTACGTTAACTAATACCTTTAGAAAACAACACGTCAACTAGAAATAAATTCAAGCAAAAGTATCTGAGTATATTTACTTATGTAGGTCTTTGCCCATGTAAGTAAATTCAAAGTGTGTCCATGTGAAAGAGGTTTTAGTTGTTATGACATCCATTTTTGATCTCACTGTTTCATCTAGGCATTGCAAATCTTGAAGCTATAAAGATGGTCAAATTCTGTCTTAAAGAAGTACTTAAAGCATACGAATTTGTGTGACGTGAAAACCAGTGACAGGCGTCCATTATATCATAATATTGGAGATGAGATAATATTCCGGTGAGTATAAATAAATGACGAATGACGCATAAAGAAACTTTTTTTCTGGTTTTAAATGTTTCTCAAATCTAGAGAAATAACGAATAAACAACAAAGAGCATTGACCGATGAGTCAACAGGCAGTTTGAACGTTTATGTTGACTTTTTATTAAACTCTTTTTAAATAATAAATATTACATATATATATATAATATATCAAAAGACTTGTTTTGATTTGTAACTTGTTCAGATAAAATATGATTTGAATCGATAATAAGTTGATACTCAATTATTAATTTCACCATTTTAGAACACTTGAATGTGATACTGTGTTCATGTATGAGATAAACAACATTCCTTTCCATACACAAGATTGTCACTAGTTCTGAAAAAAAACCTGTTATAATCCTGAAAGAACACCCAATACACTCAGCGGCAAAAGAAACGTCACCTAACTTTCAGCAGAGCCAAAAACCAACCTCTGCTGGTAGATTAAATTGATTTTGAACATCATTGATAAAACTTTGCTTTGTAAATAGGAATATACAAGTTGCCTGATGAGGTTACTCACAATGAAATGTTCAGATCTTTTCAAACACACGAGGGTGCTGAAACCGCTGTTTTAAGATGTTTTGTCCCATTTAGCAAGTATGAGATCTAAATCAAAAATCATGTTGCCACACGTGGCCCCTGCTCAGCCAACCCAATTCAAATGACTTGCTAATGGAGGCCTTTCCGCATTCCTCCACGTTTTTGTGTATATGGGAATTGCAATTTTTTGCCGAAGCGGTCGCTGCACTCAAAACACCAATTTTGACTGGTTGCCAGCAAGGTTTTTATCAGACAGCGATAGGGACTGGTGCAATTTAAAGCCATGTGAGATTATTAAAAATGTTATTGTTAGGTGAATAAAATATGTTTTTGACATAATGAACCCGATTCGTTGACACATCATAACCGTCAAAAAACACATATCCTATATCGCCAAGTTAAGGAGGTCCAAAATGACAGTTTTCCAAAAGCGTGGTTAAACTAGTATGCAATTTCTGTTATGACATATCTTTTTCCGTTGAGTGTATGTACAAACGTAAACGTCGATATGATGATACGTTTACAAAGTTTAAATCCATTATCAGTTACATCAACCTGTACGTAACAGTTGTGAGCTGTACATGCAACATAAGAGTGCTTCAATCTTCACTCAAGAACATGCTCATATTGTAAAACACTTTTACCTAACATTCAGTTCTCATGATAAACTGATATCTTTTCTGAAAAGCTTAAACTCTCGATCCCAATTCCTAGTTGTATATTTGATAAAAGAATTAATTTTCACTAATGAATAAATTATAACAATTTTTGTCAGTAACAGTCTAGGGAAACGAGTTATCTTTTCTGCATTTGGCAGCTAAAACTCTGTTCAAGCGGAGTTAAACAGCAACTCAAACATTCTGTATGTACATTTTGATTTCGGCAATGAGAGAAAAGGTTATCAAGATCCTGACGGTCTCGCGTTCACGTTCATCATTCTGACAGTGTTACATTAGCAGTAACGTCACAGTTTGTTGCTATAATCTTTTGCAGCACATTTGATTGAATTGCATGCCACGTTAAGATTTTGGATGATTTTAGTAAACATGGCAGAATTTCCGACATCGTCCTTTCAAAGTTAAATCCTGAAATTGTCATAACCCCAATCTTAAGTTTTTGTGCACATAAAGCTAGGTAAATATCTTCCAAATGAAAGAAAGGAATATGTGGTGAAATGTCAAAACTTATCTTAACGACACTAAAACTAGTTACATATCCGGTTCCGGAGCAATATGGAGGATAACGGGAATGTGGATATTGTCTTCGGCTAGTCCACCATTTGGAATATGGTTGCAGATGTGGTTCTCGAGGCAGGTCACAGGCTCCGGCAATGTTTGTTTTGAGTAACCTCCCTTTTGATTGCAACATTTTCATCACTTCCGGTATATTTACCCACATGTCATCAGTCTTCAAGAAGAATTTTGCACTTGAACAATATGACGTCATCCACTTCAGTGCCATGATGGTCTTAAGTGTCAGGTTTCATATGAGTCGCAAAATCCTCCGATTACGATGTCATTGTACTGTACACTTTCACGCACAGTGGACTGTAAGATCTCTTCGTCATCGGTGTTTCCCAATAGAAATACGTATCTGATGTTTGAAGTATTATTTTTTGCATGCGATGCCTAATGTCTAATGTTCTTTCTTTGTAATCTGTTTAAGTGGACGGTAAATATTCCAATAAGCAAGTCAATATCACAGGGAAGATATCTACATTTACAAACGTTTTCACCGTGAAGGAGAAACTGCAAATCTTGTTGGTTGCATTTGAAGCAAGAATCGGGTCTTTGTGACACGACTGGTTGGTTGTTATAGGTGATGGATAGCGTGTCCTTTCTGCTACACGCAATCCTCTCATGACGTAACTCGCCAGCATTATCAGAGTTGCTATAGCCAATCCAGTTGTTGCGATCAACAGTGAGGACCTTAGTTTTAAAATTCTTGTCATTCCACTGAAATATAAGATTACTTATAAGTACTTTTGGAGTTAAAATAATGTCATCACCTATATTTGAGGTCAGCTAATACTGAGTGGTAGATAGATAATTTATTCTACATGTAACGTACAAAAATAATGTAAAATGACAACCCACTTTTGGCAATCTAATGATAAAAATGGGAAGAAGTTATAAACGAGTTTAGAATTCTTAACATATGACTAGAAGAAGAATAAGAAGTGTCACCACAAATGATTAACTATATGGGTAATAAAGATATATATTCCGATTCCACATATCGATTTGGTAAGATTGGCATGTGAAGGACCAATACAAGGTTTAACAGTAGGTTGTAAACTGTGACGTCAGAATGTTAGTTCACCAAGACCTGTGTTCAGAGATCCCTCAGGCGATGATAAGTTGAAGTTTTAAAGGTGAAAGGAGGTCGATACTCAAAAGATTACCCAGTGTAGAAACCACCAAGTTATTCTTGAAACTAAGCTATAGTGACACTGCATCGCCTTTTAGAAAAAATATTTATCAAAATTTCCCTCAATGAATATTACGGTATGCCAAACGTTTTGTATTCCGCGGGTTTAAAAAATTCTCATTACACAACCCGATCACCCGCAGTCGTAGAAGAAATAATCACATATCAAGCAAAAAAATCACTGGAGGCCATTTTTTTATGAACACCTTCTAATCATTTCTGGTAGGTAAATGGATTCACTTAGCTTAACAAATCATGGTACGTTCGTTTCACATGACTTCTTTTGATTAAAATCAAGTCGAAGTCGAACAGGATATGGTTAATTGTTTATTGTGAAGCCTTTCACAGGGACTTTCATCGCTTTGAAATAGCTTAAGAAAGACATATTTGCCTATCAACCCTCCCATACCATGTGTTCATTCATACCTTACTGCGAAAATAAATGACGTACATCAAAAGAAGTGTTACACCTCTTCAAATTGGAATATACTGAAAATTAATGTCCTCAGAGGTTTTTGTGATTTAACATCCTATAAGATTAGTCTTTAGTGCTAATATAACAGACTTACAGATTTACTGATAATTATGTAATTTCCAAATTTTCATGGGTGGGATCAAATGTCCTTATTTCGATGATAGAAAAAATAGTAGAAAGAGAGCGAAAATGTTATTATCTTTTTTGATAATGCGTTTTTAAGCCATTGTTGGTGGTGTAATGATGTCGGAAGTATGGCGATCAGGAATGGAAGACCGAAGAAAGAGAGACATAAAACGAAGCAATAAATGAATTAATTAGTGCATGAATGCATGAAAGAACTGAATGTATTCAAAAAATATAAAATAAAAGAGGAAACAAATGAATTATTGTATACATCGATAACAGATAAAATATTATCTAATATCACCTGTTTTGTTATTAATATATATTAAACCAAAGGTCTTGTTCAATATATGATCCCTGCTCTAGGTAAGGAAATATCCAGAATATGTTTTATTGAATACCTTACTTTATTTTTCGAATATTCGCTGCAAAATCGTCATGTTCAAGAACGTTGGACAGTGGCAAAATATACGGTGAACCTTACTGTTCACAGTAAGTGCCGAGTAGGTAGAGCATTCACATTCTTGAACATGCCCTTAAACCATTTAAGCTTTTGAGACGACCCCTCAGGTATATTTAGCGTTCCGTTTGAAGCAAGCGTTCTGACTAAGGAAATGACTAGTGAGTAGTGTGAGGTAGCGAGTGAAACGAAGGAGATGGGAGCTTTCGTGACTTTCGTGATAACGTTTTGTATTTTCACTGCTATACCTGGTGGATATTTTCAGAATGTTGATAATTCGGCCCGGACAATATTCGAAGCTTTGTCAACTACTTTACAATGTGGAAAGGTAAGCCATTCTTCCTCGGTTAATGCAAAATCGACGGCCATGTTTTCGTATTTTGTAAACAACATAACTGACACCATTATTTGTGAAACTGGCTTTGATATTCATTAATTATACTTTAAAAAGATTTTCATTTCTTTATTTTTTATTTATGAAAAGTCGCTGACAACTTTGATAACGATACCTTGAAAATTTAAAATCTTATTTCGGAATTGTTTATCTTGTTGTTAATTTGTGTGATTTTGAATTCTTATTCAAATAAAATAAACGACGTCAAACAGAATATATCTCTAGGAATCTCGTTTATACGTTTGTTGAACTCAACCCGCTTCAATTATGGGGAAATATTATGACTAATGGGAAATTAATGTGATAGTTTATACATTGCTTTAATCATTGTGTAAAACATTGTTAGAACCAGGGACCTTATATACATATCCGGTTCCGGAGCAATATGGAGGATAACGGGAATGTGGATATTGTTTTCGGCTAGTCCACCATTTGGAATATGGTTGCCGATGTGGTTCTCGAGGCAGGTCACAGGCTCCGGCAATGTTTGTTTGGAGTAACCTCCCTTTTGTTTTCAAAATTTTCATCACTTCCGGTATATTTACCCACATGTCGTCATCAGTCTTCAAGAAGTATTTTGCACTTGAACAATATGACGTCATCCACTTCAGTGCCATGATAGTCTTAAGTGTCAGGTTTTCATATGAGTCGCAAAATCCTCCGATGTCATGGTATTGTTCACTTTCACCCACAGTGGACTGTAAGATCTCTTTGTCATCGGTGTTTCCCAATAAAAATACGTATCTGATGTTTGAAGTATTATTTTTTGCATGCGATGCCTAATGTCTAATGTTCTTTCTTTGTAATCTGTTTAAGTGGACGGTAAATATTCCAATAAGCAAGTCAATATCACAGGGAAGATATCTACATTTACAAACGTTTTCACCGTGAAGGAGAAACTGCAAATCTTGTTGGTTGCATTTGAAGCAAGAATCGGGTCTTTGTGACACGACTGGTTGGTTGTTATAGGTGATGGATAGCGTGTCCTTTCTGCTACACGCAATCCTCTCATGACGTAACTCGCCAGCATTATCAGAGTTGCTATAGCCAATCCAGTTGTTGCGATCAACAGTGAGGACCTACGTTTTAAAATTCTTGTCATTGCACTGAAATATAAGATTACTTATAAGTACTTTTGGAATTAAAATATTGTCATCACCTATATTTGAGATACGCTTATACTGATTGGTAGATAGATACTTTATTCTACATGTAACGTACAAATAACGTATAATGACAACGCACTATCGGCAATCTAATGATAACAATGGGAATAAGTTATAAACGAGTTTAGAATTCTTAACATATCAGGCCTACCAAGGTAACGGATCAAATAACCTCCAAATGGAACAAATAACCGCATGAATGGATCAGATAACCTCAAAAACGGTACTAATAACCTCGTCCGCGGTATTAATAACCTCAAAACGGAACGAATAACCTCGAAACGGATTCAATAACCTCGATTTGCGCAGCGCATCCCTACGATCTACCCAGTTTGAGTGAAGGAGCCCAGTCTTTTGTTTATGTTTACGCCAGCGGCTGTCAACAAAGTTACGTTAGCAGTGAAATTTCCCCCCATAAATCAAAAATAAATCATTATAATGTCGTAATTTCATCTTAACCGCGGTGTTCCATTCACTGTCTTTGACCCGATGAGGTCATAATTTGCATAATATGTAGACCAAGCGATCGCGTAACAGGATTCGGTCACGAATAAAATCCCTGTGAGTAGATTTTGTCAAATGTTGATGTTATTTTCATATAGCCCTACAATCAAACTAGAAGACATTTACCACCAGATAATCAAAAAATTAAATCGTAACTGTGTTCGCATGCATGAACCGTGTTGGATATGACGTGAGACTGTAATCGAACGATAGTTTTAGTTGAGTTTGTGTTGCGGCGAATTTGACTTTTGCTACACACGCACTAAAATCGTAGATCACAAATTTATTTATCGTGTAAATATAATTCTATTGTACGATTATAATTGTAGAGGTCTTGTTGTTCACTATTTTTAGTTTGGAATGTTGTCCTTCATAGAAGTTTATCAGTTTTCAAACAAAATCGCAAGTGTTAATTCTAAATAATGATTGCAAATGAGAAGGGACATGTTAAGGGGATTATATCAAATAATTTGTTTATATTATGTAAATATCACGCGTTTTTTTTTTACATTCATGAAAATATGTAAATTTCAAACATCAAATAAGATTATATTTGTGCTCAATTACTGCGAAAATAACAAACAAAATATGGGTCTGATGATGACCGGCGCAGACATCAAGTGAGTTGTTGACACTTTCCCCGATGCGTTCCGTAGCTGATGTCACAAGTGTGTAGATTGTATTTCACGACTATTCGAGATTAAAAGTAAATAAATCCTTCAACTCTCAGCTGCAAAAATGTATTCTCTCTTTAGTTTTAAATGGAATTTGTACAATATGAAAATAATTTCTCAATATCTTGATTTGAAGATCTCTGTGTGGTGTAACTGATACAGACTTTTTGATCCGGTTTGTTTGGCCAGGGATCGTTTAGACATATGATTCCTGGTTTGGCGATTACAATGAGAGATGGACGTTAGATGATATAGATATAATCGATGTTATAAACTTATATTGCATTTGGAACATATAAAGCTGAATAGATTTCCTACACTTCCGGGTTAAGTTTATAACGATTGATACGTTAATTTGTATGAAATACTATCAGCACGAATTTTCCATTGCTTCGAATTGCCTTGATTTTTTTCTCTCATTTTCAATGCATAACCAGTCCTTGCTTGCTGGACCGAACTCCCAGTCATGCACCTTAATTATTTTCTGGTACAAAATTTCATTCTGAACAAAATGATGTAAAAAATATTTTTTTTAAAATTATTGACAAACAGCCTACTCCGATTTGGAATATTTAGTACAGATTTTTAACTTGTGAATTTTTTATTTCATTCATCGACACTAGCTTAATTTGATTAATATCAGGAAAAAAAAGAAAAAATGACAATATTTAGAAAGAAAAATAATTCATTCAGAGAAATTGGTATTTTAAAAATATTAAATCTTTTGATAATATTCAAGTTTGGTTATATCGGAACAATGTCAACATTGTACTTAACTATAACCTATCTTTATGATGAAACAAGATTTTTTTAAAAATTCTAAACCTTTTGATATCCTCCTTATATTTTGCGTAAACATTATTTTTTGAAGTTAGTTCTTATATTTGTAGTAAAATGTTACATTCAACACATATAGAATCCTTTAATGAATTTTCCATGTCACATGTCTCATCATTGACTATCCAGCTGTTCTTAAACAAAAGTACAAGCCAAACGGGCAATACTTTATAAAGAAAAAAATTTTTTTTTCAATTTAGGCAGACTTCAAACCAGCGAACTTCGAAGAAAATGTAGTTTTATATTTCGATTTTTTAAAACTTTTTAGATACATCTGGTTCATTCATTTATTTCACCATTTGCAAATATAGATATGCCTATTATTGATTCTCGTAACCACAATACATATTTCCAAATTTTGGTAAAATTATTGTGTCGGTGACCAAATCATCATTAGATTACCGTAACTTTTGGATTCAAGTAGGCCTAAATACCTTTAAATTGTTTTTTTTATCAGGCAAAATGAGAGCCGCAGGCGTAAACATAAACAAAAGACTGGGCTCCTTCACTCAAACTGGGTAGATCGTAGGGATGCGCTGCGCAAATCGAGGTTATTGAATCCGTTTCGAGGTTATTCGTTCCGTTTTGAGGTTATTAATACCGCGGACGAGGTTATTAGTACCGTTTTTGAGGTTATCTAATCCATTCATGCGGTTATTTGTTCCATTTGGAGGTTATTTGATCCGTTACCTTGGTAGGCCTGCATATGACTAGATGAAGAATAAGAAGTGTCACCACAAATGATTAACCATATGGGTAATAAAGATATATATTCCGATTCCACATATCGATGTGGTAAGATTGGCATGTGAAGGACCAATTCAAGGTTTAACAGTAGGTTGTAAACTGTGACGTCAGAATGTTAGTTCACCAAGACCTGTGTTCAGAGATCCCTCAGGCGATGATAAGTTGAAGTTTTAAAGGTGAAAGGAGGTCGATACTCAAAAGATTACCCAGTGTAGAAACCACCAAGTTATTCTTGAAACTAAGCTATAGTGACACTGCATCGCCTTTTAGAAAAAATATTTATCAAAATTTCCCTCAATGAATATTACGGTATGCCAAACGTTTTGTATTCCGCGGGTTTAAAAAATTCTCATTACACAACCCGATCACCCGCAGTCGTAGAAGAAATAATCACATATCAAGCAAAAAAATCACTGGAGGCCATTTTTTTATGAACACCTTTTAATCATTTCTGGTAGGTATATGGATTCACTTAGCTTAACAAATCATGGTACGTTCGTTTTCACATGACTTCTTTTGATTAAAATCATTATCTTGCAATTGGAAACATTTATTTTCTTAAATCACTGGCGGCCATTTTTATGTGGGGGTCTTCTTATCATTAGAGGTAGGGAAATAGCTCAACAAACAATGGTACTTTCGTTTTAACACGACTTTTTTTGATTAAAGAAAATATCTTGCAATTGAAAACATTTATTTTCGTTTTATTAAAATCACTATATTTATTTTAAGAAAATGCCACTATATACCTTAACGCACTATAATCAGAAAAGAGATGTTTGGACTTTTGAAAAATATCATAACTTACTATCTAATTTAAGACTGCCGAGTAACGTCTGCCGACCAAGAATAATCGATCTGTTCAGTTATAAACCTGAAAGGTACAAATAGCGGACTAACGTTGAATCATAATATTTTATATAGATATTTACAAAGCATAGAATTAAACAAGATGTAGGTGTGACTATTTTTCATTCCGTTCGGTAGCGGAATAATGTTAAACCATGTCATTTTGTATAAATATTTACAAAGCATAGAATTAAACACGATGTAGGTGTGGTTATTGTATTCCTTTCAAAAGCGAAGTAGTGTTGAACCATTACTTTATGCACTAAGAACATATTCACCATTAGATGACATGGTACTTGAGTTGGGCACAAGGATGTTGGACTTATTATCATTAAAAACCTATCCTACCATTTACTTTGTAAGGTAAACATAACAGAGAAAAACAAGTAAGTATACTGAGTCATGTCTGAAATATGTTTATGTATACATCTTACATAGCTACTAGAAGACTAAGGTTGTCAAACAGGATATGGTTAATTGTTTATTTTGAAGCCTTTCACAGGGACTTTTATCGCTTTGAAATAGCTTAAGAAAGACATATTTGCCTATCAACCCTCCCATACCACTATATATATATATATATATATATATATATATATATATATATACATACCTGTTTGAAACGTGACAAAAGACCATGTTATGCTGACTTGACTTCAAATATATCGTGTTCATTCATACCTTACTGCGAAAATAAATGACGTACATCAAAAGAAGTGTTACACCTCTTCAAATTGGAATATACTGAAAATTAATGTCCTCAGAGATTTTTGTGATTTAACATCCTATAAGATTAGTCTTTAGTGCTAATATAACAGACTTAAAGATTTACTGATAATTATGTAATTTCCAAATTTTCATGGGTGGGATCAAATGTCCTTATTTCGATGATAGAAAAAATAGTAGAAAGAGAGCGAAAATGTTATTATCTTTTTTGATAATGCGTTTTTAAGCCATTATTGGTGGTGAAATGATGTCGGAAGTATGGCGATCAGGAATGGAAGACCGAAGAAAGAGAGACATAAAACGAAGCAATAAATGAATTAATTAGTGCATGAATGCATGAAAGAACTGAATGTATTTAAAAAATATTAAATAAAAGAGGAAACAAATGAATTATTGTATACATCGATAACAGATAAAATATTATCTAATATGTGATCAATTCACCTGTTTTGTTATTAATTTATATTAAACCAAAAGTCTTGTTCAATATACGATCCCTGCTCTAGGTAAGGAAATATCCAAAATATGTTTTATTGAATACCTTACTATATTTTTCGAATATTCGAATCATATTAAAAGGACAGTCATGTCCGGGGTATTTATTGTGGAAAAAACTTCAAAGGGGCATTCCAATTTAAACATACCAAAGCATTCATTCCCCAAATTAAAAACACATTTAACCTTAATTACTTTCAATTATACCTGAAGTGATCTATTTGCGCAACAACATGACATACTTTTATATCAAAACTAGTCAACTGATTAGTGATTACATTCCAGTCTGTTAGAGCTATCAATTACTTGCAATCAACGGTAAACGATATTGCTGCAAAATCGTCATGTTCAAGAACGTTGGACAGTGGCAAAATATACGGTGAACCTTACTGTTCACAGTAAACGCCGAGTAGGTAGAGCATTCACATTCTTGAACATGCCCTTAAACCATTTAAGATTTTGAGATGACCCCTCAGGTATATTTAGCGTTCCGTTTGAAGCAAGCGTTCTGACTAAGGAAATGACTAGTGAGTAGTGTGAGGTAGCGAGTGAAACGAAGGAGATGGGAGCTTTCGTGACTTTCGTGATAACGTTTTGTATTTTCACTGCTATACCTGGTAGATATTTTCAGAATGTTGATAATTCGGCCCGGACAATATTGTTATGTAGTGAGATTAAAAGTAAGTTAGAATATGGGTTTTTAGGAAATATTAAGTATATTTAGAATAAGGATAGAAAAGTGAGATATTATTTGAAAGTAGCAAATGTGTAGACAAAAGACATAATAGGACAGGTGATCAAAAGCTGCGTGTTCTTTAGTTATTAATTATGAGAAACAAGGATGAGAAATGAGTTTAGGCCAAGTATTCTGACATATGTGACATTTGGTCAATTGGAATTTACGACCAAGCCTAACATGTAATCATTCTTATGTCAAAAACAGCTTGGTAAGAAGAATAAATGAGAGATAGAATGCATTATCGTGATGTAATGAATTACTAAGCATTTGCTAAAGTGTATTATCCAATTAGAGAAAGTAGGCAGTGACGTCACAAAAAGGTTATGGTTCAACGTTATTGATGTCGAAGGTAGGAGTACACTTCTGACTGGCGTATGTCATAGGGTATAGTAAAGAAATGATTGGTCTAGAGAAAAACACACCCTTAAGGTGATTAATGTGGTCAATGGTTTAAAAGGGGATGCACGAGCAGTTAGAGAGAGAGTGAAGGAGGTTGGTGACGTCCGTTAGTGAAGTAAGCAATGGAGGAACTTTTCGGAAGAGTGGAGCTAGACAAGAAAATCTAAGAGGTTAGACAAGCCAGGGAGACGCAGGGCTTTGGCCGCCCAGGATGGGTTAAGTATATCGGGAGTAGAGTAAGTATGGGGTAGGAACGTATGATAGGTTAGAACAGGAATTGTGTATTTATGTAAACCGTTTTAAATGCTTTTGTAATAAAATAATGAAAAACCTTCCTTTGTAATTATTCAGAAGTGTGCCTCTCGCAGGCTCATAAGCGAGTCCCCAATATCAAGCCCGTGACATGGCGAGAGGAAATAATAACAATACACAAATATGACAATGTTCGAAGCGTTACAATGTGGAAAGGTAAGCCATTCTTCCTCGGTTAATGCAAAATTGACGGCCATGTTTTCGTATTTTGTAAACAACATAACTGTCACCGGTATTTGTGAAACTGGGTTTGATTATCATTAATTATACTTTAAAAAGATTTTCATTTCTTTATTTTTTATTTATGAAAAGTCCCGGACAACTTTGATAACAATACCTTGAAAATTTAAAATCTTATTTCGGAATTGTTTATCTTGTTGTTAATTTGTGTAATTTTAATTCTTATTCAAATGAAATAAACGACGTCAAACAGAATATATCTCTAGGAATCTCGTTTATACGTTTGTTGAACTCAACCCGCTTCACTTATGGGGAAATATTATGACTAATGGGAAATTAATGTTAAAGTTTATACATGGCTTTAATCATAGTGTAAAACATTGTTAGAACTGAAACAATATGATTTTTATCCTCCATATCATCTTTAAAGAGGGTATAAACAAAATATTACGGTATTAAACATTTATAATAAAGAATATAACATTTATTAAATGGGGTATTAGTTATAATCGTTAGACACTATGTAATACATTCCACATTACTTTTTTTAACAAAGTTACAAAATGTATTTAAAAAATCCCATTTCAAGCCATACCCTAGAATCAGTAACAGGTAGTTATATTTTAATACAATGCAAATACACAAGTACTAATTCCATTTTCAATACAATGTCAAAACTAATCATGTGTTTATACTGACATACTTACTTAGTGAAAATATCTGCAAGCTCTCTAAATATTAAAAATGGTGTTGCCAAAATAAACATGGGAAAAGGGCTAGAGTTAAAAAGCCACTTCGTGAGTTGTTGGAGTCATATTCGCAAAACTAAATCAATGGTTTTAGGTGATCGCGAAGTATCGACTGTAAGCAAAAACACATTTTAAAGCTTATTGGTATTTTACAGTGACAATACGAAGGTAGAACGTCGCAATTATGATTGAAAACCGGACAGTGGCGCGCGTCAAATAGTTAAACGTAATTTTTGAAACTGATCTAAAACAGCCAGGAGGGCAGTTAGGAGTTGCTAGTGTTTGTTAGGTTATATAACTAGAATCCATGTATATTGAACGTAATATTTACACCTCTGTGCATCTATAAGGCTAATTTTAGATTTTCATGGAAAACCAGTATTTGTCATATATATGTCAATTGGACATGAAGAGTATTTGTCATATATAAATTTAATTGAAGAATTAAGATGTTTTGATTTTATATCACCACATATGACATTTAGGTTCGTATCAAAGATAAATTATATGGTATGAAAATCACGGAGTGGCTCTTCAACAATCTTATAATGTGTTCATGTTATTTTGAACTGAGAACATAAGAATGAGTTAGCAATCAGTGCAATTATATATTGAATGGACAGATATGTTTCCTACTGTGTTTTAGCTTTGCGAACTCCGTAATCCCTCATCAGAGAGATTTTCTAAGTTAAAATATACACGTGTCTCTTCTTCCTACTCAAGGATCAATGGTTTATTTTTAGAACGTCAATTAGCCTTGAAGTATATTTTTCAGTGTGATTAAAATCTTAAACACAATTTTCTATGGCTTTAGGTCATCTTAGGTAATGTTTGGTTTGATTTAGTTCATGTGAGTTGTATATATATTGATGAATGATGTTACAAAAAAATATTTATCACAATATTTTTAAGACATTTAATTTGATTTGATAAGTTAGTATCTACTCAAGAGTACAAACAATTGAAATCAAAGTCTGATTAAAGTGTACGTTCTATCCACAATCGGTCCACCATGATTATTTGGGGGAATGACTAGACAGATTGTGCTGTACTTTTACTTATTTCAAAACATCATAACAAATAAACTTTATGAACAGATAAAATATATCTACATTACAAAATGATTTATGATAAGAGTAACCAACAATGCCATGTAATGCTGTAGCAAGGTTTTACACAGTCGTAGCAACGATGAATGACTTCACTTCTCATTTTTCTGTTTTTTACCGAGCGTGTGTCCTTATTTATCAAGTTGTCAATTCTAAATCAACCAAAATGATACCCGAAATAACATGTGTCGACTGTATTTTGTTATAATCATGTACTAATAATATATATATATATCCATTATATAACGCCTTATCCGTTGTATGTATGGCCTGCTCAAGATGTGGATAGGTTCCTGAACAGTATATCATGGGAAACCACATCTTCCCTCGCTTGGCTTTAAGTTGCTCGTCTCCATCACTGGCTTATTTAAACCTTATTGCTAACACGTCAAAATGTTTTAAGTGCAGCGCCCTCTTTTGTGAACAAATTTAAATTCCCAGTAGATTTCTTATTGGACTAATTAGATCTGACGCAACAGCCTGGACAGCAAGCACAAAAAGGTGGTAAATGCTGAAAAGCGTATATGAGACAGTCATTGCTGGTGGTGTATGTCCGGCCCTACATTGGAAGCTGAAGAAACCAGTATTGGACCATTTTTAATCTTCATGTACAAACTGCGCTGGCAGGTTTCACAGCCAGACACTTGAATTGATAACCTACAATTCACTGTCCTGGCATCAAATACGCTTGAAATTGTCTTGAAAGGAGCGTTAAATCCCTGAAAATACCAACTCACCCATTTTCATTCAACCCCTTCGCAGAAGTTCTGCTGAAGGATGTCATATCGTTGTTAGTCTTTCAAACCTAATAAATCGATAGAGTTCATGCCTCCTGTTGTTTGTCAGCTTTCTGAAAAAGTGAACTTTACTATGATGAAAAAGGATTTATGATTACACTTTAAATGAATTCCTTATTGAATTCATGGTTGCTTGATTCTAATTTGTGAGTGGTGACACTGTTGAAATGATTCCAAAATTGAACCATCTTTAAATTATTTGTGACATTGCCTAACCAACTCGAATATGTCATGAAATATTTTCAAAGTAACAGTATCAACTAATATCAAATTAATCTGGAAAGAGCTAATTCAAGAAACTGAAAACTTTTCAGCTTGGATTAATTTAAATCTCAATTTTCTGCACTACATCTAATGTTTGTGAAATCAATTATCAGTTTTGGACCATTTATTTACATTTGTGCTTTTAATATATATAACTTTGCGTTTATATATTGTTTTTTTATATTAAGTAAATAACTTTGGTAGTACAACCAAGATTCTTACGATCCTTATCTACCAGAGCTTTTCTTCGGGTTTAAACCGTTTACTTGTTGACTGTATCTTTACACAATCAGCTGTACAGAAAAGCCTCAAGTATGTGAAACAATGATGAAACAGAAAGCATTATAATGAAGATTGTTCTTACAAATAGTTAAAGAATACTATTGGTCCAAGGTTGATATAAAGATTCTTAACTTAGTGTTATTCTATTTGATTTAGATCATACATTAGTTATAAGAAAGGTTATTATTTTTCTAGCATAATCTTTTTTTGTTATTCCTAATAAATGATTTTGATGATACAGAAACACACTAAGTTAATAACATGAAGGTCACATTATTTGCATTATAAGCACTGCATGTTGTTACTTTTAAGGAAATTTTGACCTTGCTTATATTCAAAGCGATGTTGAAATATGAATGCATAGTAGATATATCCTGCTGTTATGGTCTTAAATTTCCATTAACTATCATTTAAATCTCAATTACTGCTCTTTATAAATCCTTGGTGAAATCAATACAAACTTGGTATCGAAATCTTATAAGTATTCAAATAAAATCCTAACTTCATATAACAAACAAATTTTGAAAACTACATGAATTGAATGTGAATCCTATAACAGTTATCCATTATCACTTATGTCATTGTGCGCTTACAGAATGTTTACTGGACGAGTGAACTTGTCATATTGTAGAAAGGTTTCCACACTGTTAACAATTTAGTAGAAGTTAGCTGCCATTTATCACTTTCACATTTTTCAACTGTTTGTCTTTCTGAGATAAATGTGTTCTTTTCCTATAAATTATAAGAATTATAAATTTTAAAATGACACAGCGTATGTTTTGTATAATTTCATTTAGCTGAAAATGCCATCTTCCTTGAGTTGAATTCAAATATCATCACTTAACTTGCATCTTTTTCCCTAAATGCAAAATATTAGGATAAAAGAAAAACTGCCATATAGATGTTAATAAGTCAAACTTTAGCAACTGATTTATATGAATATGAGTTTATTGTTCTATTAAACACTATCAGCATATAGTTTTCCTTGTACCTGATGTAAATCAGTTTCCATAATTACGTTTGAGTCATTAGTGCTCGCCTTTGGCTGGTTTTTGATCAAAACTGCATCGTAAACCTGTTTATTTTCTTCTTACTGAACTCAAAAGCAGAAAGATGGTGATTTTCAGAGACAACACTACTTTTTGATCAAGCTACACCATCTTTAAAGTTTGACATATTTGACATATACTCCCTTTAAAGTAAACTAATACCCTGAATTTTTTTTGTTTTGATCATGTCTTAGAAACATAAAATCAAATCATGTAAATCAATAAAATCAGGTGTGTTGTTTAGTTAAGATTAAGACATAGATTTTATATAAGTCAAAAATAGATAAAGACTCTTCAATTTGGTAAAAGTTTTGTGAGATAATAGGTAATCCTTCTCAATGCTGAAAGTGATTATTTAGAAACATTATTTTGTCTATTTGGTGCAATTTTGGCTTTGACTGCAATTCAAATCAATTCAGTAGTTAAGTTTGGACCACTTGACAATGTTCTTAGTAAGGTTTGGGTGCAATGCTACACTAAATTTCTGCGCAATACCACCCATGATTCACTGGTTGAAGACGATGCTTGCAGGTTTCACCCCATTGCATAGTCAAAACAGGGTTGCGGGCTTTCTCCCTGCAATAATACTAGCAGCTGCGATATAAGTGAAATACTCTTGAAAGCGGTGCTAAACACAAAATCATCTTGCCTCACCTCTTTACGTGATTTCTTCTTCCATTTCAGTTCCAAGCTCTGATCATTGCAGCTGGGCAGCAGACCCAGGACTTCTTCCAGAGGACGCCACAGATAACGGTGTTCGCTCCCAACGATACAGCTTTCGACCAGATGTTGCCTTACAAGAGAGACACGATACTCAACATGTCTCCGCGCGAGAAGGAAAACTACGTCAAGTCTTATACAGGTATGTGCTGCCTATTCTGTACCTATCCCGGATTTCTTTATTCATCATCAGGCAAGTGAATTTCTCGTAAAAAACTTCTCAGTAGGTTTTGCTGGGTGTTTTAATGTTTCACTAAGACAATGGGTTTTAATATCCCTTGAAGCTATCCTCACATGACGTTAAATTACAAGCTATAATTACAAGCTATACAATCTCATTAAAATAATGTAACATTTGCTCATTTTATTGATATTCTTCAAGATTGTTCTTTTAAGATTATTTATGTTTAAGTTTTATTAGTGAAAAATGCAGGTTTCTGCGATAACACATACTCTGCTTTAGAAAGAACTACAAACTCACTTCAATGCAATTCTATAGCTCTAAGTATGCCATACCAACTCTGAAAAATGGAGCTGTTCCTTACTAATTTTACAACGTTGTAGAAATATCCTATACAATGTATGTAGGGATAGAATATTGACACAGTTAAAAATGATTAATGATGAGACTAATTAGCAATGCCTTTTAATGCATTAGCAAGGGTTTTCATGCTCGTAAAGTCAATGAATGGCTTCACTTATTATAATTTCACCAAGATCTAGTAGTCTAGTCGCTAAATCTCAGTAACATGTGTCAACTGGGTTATAATATAATCATGTACTGATAACATTCTTGAAAACATTTGTAAACGGAAATGTCCCCTTGAATTTTGTTTCCACAAAACATACCCTGATAGGACTGTCCTTTAAATGATTTTGTGATAATTCATAATGAGTTAAACAGCTTTTTCCGGCATTCAAGTATCCCAAATATAATTTTAAAAATACCCAGATGGGACTGTATTTTTAAGCAAACCAAGACATCAGTATGGAGCACAGTGGTGTAGTGGTTAGCATGGAGAGACCAAAAATTTTTGACTTGGGTCTCATCCTGTGTTGTGTCCCTGGGCAAGACACTTAATCCAGTTAGCCCTCAGTTCACCCAAATGGGTACCTGAAAAAGGGGGGAAGTACGGACCTATACAGTGGCGCAGAGCGCTAGTTAATCGGCGACACCGATCATACTATCCTTCCAGGGTAATAATACTAATGACGCTTTGAGCATGCTTTGTCATGGATATATGCGCGGTATAAGAATGCTATTATTATTATTATTATTATCAATATTGTATCTTCTCCTTCAAATGCTCTCATAAGTATGCCATTCCTGGAACTCTTTGCGCAGGACACTGCTTTGAGTATTTTATATTCTAACCTTTACACCACTGTGCAATATTGGCCAAATATTGGGAATGGTCATACCTGTGCCAAGAACGACAAAGATTGCCTGGACTCCTTGGATGGCGTAAGCAACAGATTCACTGTCGAAGTCTGTGCAGTTCACCCGACTACAGGGGGCGGGATAGCGCAGTGGTTAGCATGTTCGGCTTCGGATCAAGAGGTCCATTGTTCAAATCCCGCCACGGGCTTTGCAACTTTGTCTTCAGTAGAGAACTGTTCTACACACAGTCAGGTTTGGGTGCAATGCTACACTGAGTTTCAGCGCAGTTCCATCCATTGTAACTAGTTCCAGCCGATGCTCGCAGGTTTCACAGCAATGCATGGCCACAATGGTGTTGCGGGCTTTCTCCCTGCAATTATACTAGCAGCCGCGATGTAAGTGAAATAATCTTGAAAGCGGCGTCAAATCCCAACACACTCACTCACCTGACTACACTGTTCAAGCGTCTGCGCAGACCATCAAGAGGGGTTTCTATGAACTTTGGGTCAGTTATTGATGAATAATCTCCCATCAACTCAGAGTGCCTTACTATTGTATCTTCTACTTCAGTATCGAGTATCATACAGACGAACGTCATGGATGAAAACTTGATAATGGACAGTCTGGGCGGGCCGGCAGTGACAAGAATATTCTTCAACAAGAGAACCAGGCGATTTAATGTAAGTTGGACAAAATTCAAGTTAAAATTGTAAATGTTCTCATTTTTGTTATATAATGCATAACTTATTTGGGTTGTCCATTGAGTTAATAAATAATCTTTTTGGAACTTTTTCAATTTTAGTAACAATTTGAAATGACGGTAAGACTTGAATTTAGATTTTGGATTACCCCTTCTTCAAATCTTCTCATTTCTTTTCTGCTTTATTCTAAGCTGTTCTTATACTTTGGTATTTCTTGAACTTAATCCTTATTATTCTGAATGGTCTGCTCTAGTTTTTAAGTATTATTTCACTTTTCATTTTCACCCCCTTTAACTTCTGTATATGTGTTATAATCATTTTAAAACATCATAGATTGTGTAAACTGAAAAGGTAGGAAGGCTACGGGTCAGAGTTGTCTGTCATCTCATCTTACCGTTTAGTCCGACTGATTTTGATTACTTACAACCTACAAACAATTTGATTTGTTAAGCCTTTATAACATAGTCTTTTTATAACATATATCTCGCTGTTTGTGGATTATTATTGAAAACATGTAAATATCAAGATTTGGGTGTTGAAGTGTTGAAAATGGAATTTTTTAATACATAATTTGAACTTTAAGCAGGATACAATACAGTCTTTGAAAGGCATTTTGTGTTGACATACATAAGGACTTGATGAAGGAGTAAGCATATAACCGAAACGTGATAATTTTTGACAATATCGGAGTTGGTATCCAGAAAATCATCATGTACCAATGTATTGCCCTCTTTCAGTCAAGAGTAAAATGTAGAAGACTGGTAAGAAATGAGAATGTTTTTTGAATGTTGGCTACAATTAATATTACATACAAAGGTTCAGGTCCCTCCCCGATTCGACTCAGATGGAATAGCTCAAATGGCATGTGTAACTGTGAATTTGATTCCTGGCATTTTCATTCCTCAACTATCTGTCTTCAATTCACATGAATAACTCAAATGGTGTAAGTTTGAGTTTGATTCCTGGCATTTTCATTCCTCAACTTTCTTACTCATAATGCTAATTGCCATGGAAATAAGACTCTTTAATTTTCAAGCATAACCTTTCCTTTGTCCTGAGTTGTCCAGTTTAAGACCAGCCAAAGCTGACTTTCTTTGAAGACCCTGCATCAAAGATTTAGATACTATCAAAGAAACAGAGTCTACCTTTTCTGTTTTCTCAGTGTAGTATTGCCCTTTCTTTGCCGTATGTATAATCAATTTGCATGGGTCTCATATTTGCATGGGTCTCATATTTGCATGGGGATGACAATGACATATAACCCCTCCCCCTCCCACCTCCTTCAATAGGTGAACACCAACCCCTCCCCCCTCCCACCTCCTTCAATATGTGAACACAACCCCTCCCCCTTCCCACCCCCTTCAATAGGTGAACACCAACTTCTCCCTTCTCCAAAATTCCTGGATTGGCCACTGCACTAATTACGATATTGTTTTTCACGTTATATATCTATTTGTCAAAACATAATTTCATAGACACTGTCCAATATTTTTTATCCTTTTTGTCCATTTTTTAAATAAAGTTTTTTTTAGTCTAACAGGTATGTGTTAAGAAGTTATACAAATTGATGCAATACCTTTGTGTTTGTTTCATGAACTAACTGATAGGCGTTGAACCATGGATATCTTATATTCCCACAAACAAAGTGGACATCTTTTGTAGGCTTTCAAAGAATTAAGCATTACCTTACTAAAAAACAAGAGTGATATTTACAAACATGCACATCTGCTATTGATATACAATTATTATCAATTATGGTATTTCACCTGAACTAAATTATTCATTTCCAGGAAATTGTGAGTGGTTCAGCTGGTAGGACCCAGTATTATGCTAATGGAGCCTTGATATACACGCCGGATGTGCGCGCTCAGAATGGAATCATTCAGATGATCGACAGAGTGCTTGAACCAATCATATCCTCCAAGATTTACGGGTATCTTCGTCAGCCAGATCAGCAGAATCCTACCAAGAGGTCAGTGTGACTACAATTCTTATGAGGCTCAGTTTGGCTCAGTAAATAAAAATTGAAAATCGGAAAAGGTTGACTGTATTGCCACTAAACAGAAAAACAGAGCATGTTAATTTAAGAAAAAAGTCACCACAGTGGCAAACTGGTGATAGAAAGGGGGGAGGGGGGGGGGGGGGGGGGGGGGGAGTTGTGCCCCCATTTGGAATTTTTTCCAACTATCCCATTTTCAATACTTCAACCCAAACCACACCCATCCTAGTTTTTATAATTCCTCAATATGCACATATAAGAAAGGTTTATCAGAGACAGATCTGTACGGCAACTGGAAAGTGGGGTCTGTCTAAGAAGTTAATGAAGTCTTAATGATAAACAAAACCAGCTTTCTAATTTCCGTTTTCCTTGCATACCCAACTCTTTTCTACCTTATTCATGAGTTATCTATTGAGGTGTTAATGTTTGTAAGATACAGGTTTATGTACTCACATGTTTATTTAGAGTCTGGTGCCTGTGGAAAATATGAAATCTTTATCCATTATTGTTCTTTTCAGTACTAAGTTCTACACGGAAATCTTGAAATATGTCAGTGGAGATTTCTATGCAGAAGCCATCTCACCTCTCGAGAATTCAGACAGATTCACAATGTTTGTCCCAACTGACGAGGCTATTGATAGAATTCCGAAAATAAAACTTGAGGAACTTCGCTCACAGCAGCCCACTCTTTCCAGGGTAAGCTAGTGTAAATTACCCCAAATTAAGATCCACCATGTTGTGAGGAATACAAGATTCAAACTCTTGCCTCTACCGGGATACAAACTCGTTCCGCTAAGTGTTTCTTCTGTGGTCTGAGAACAGCCCTTACTGTCAGAACACATCACCTCGTGGAGGTATTAAATTTTGAATATAAGGTTATATTTTTTATCAAAGGCTATTGTAACATGACTTCCTTGTATTCTCAAATCTGATTGGTTGATCTGTAAAATGTTGAATGACAATGAACCTGAAAAAAAGCTAAGGGAAATTGATTCATCATGTTTGCCAGACTTATGTTTGCCAGATTTAATTATCCTATTTCTCCATTTTGTCAATTGTCATTGTCATTTCTAGATTGTGTTAACTGTTAAATATTGCAAATTGAAATAAATCTTAATATGATTCATTTTTGAAGAACGAAAATGTTGGCTAGCTTACTTAGGTTAAAATATCTCATCTCATGTTGCTCGTCATCAACATTAACATCATCATCATCATCAACATCATCATCATCATCATCAACATCATCATCATCATCATCATCATCAACAACATCATTATCCTAATACTTATAATTTTTCCTCTGATGCAGGTGGTGAGGCAGCATGCCATCCGAGACAAGGCAGTCTACACTTCCTTCGTCTACGACAACGAGGTCTTCAACTGCATCTACGGGCGTGCAGTCTTCAGAAAAAACATCAATCACCACGGTAAGATTATCAACGATAATATATATTGTCTCAAGGGTAATCTCCCAGCACTTCTTAAAGCACTTCATTTGAATCACTTCACCATATCTGTATTCAGGAGCTCGTATTGAGGAGATTTGAGATTTAAGTCCCTCAATAAGTAAGCAAATAGTACCACAAAGGTAACTTTACATCCCAGGGACCTACAGCTTAAACTTTCATTGGTCTCAGACAAATTTTTTGAACATTTGATATGGGAATCTGGGGTAACCTATCAGTTATGAAGAATTCGTTAATTGTAAATTACTACAATCAGAATGATGAAGGGGAGCTAAGGCTCCCTGAAACGTAACTAAACTTTGCTATTGAAGCTTGTGCCTCCTGTCTTTTATATGTTTGGCTTTCACCCCCCCCCCCCCCCACCCCCCCCCCCTCTCCAGTGTATGTGTTTGCTATGCAAGATGCTTTTTTTTTTCTCAATGGTGACAGAAAGGACAGAACTTTGCTGATGTAACTGATGCACTGGGGATGAAACTGATGCAATATTAATGTAGAGACGATGCACTGGGGATGAAACTGATGCAATATTAATGTAGTGGCGATGCACTGGGGATTAAACTGAGTTGGTACGTCAGCTCATCACTTTGGAAGCTTGGGTTCAATTCTCGGCCGTGTCAAACCAAATTACCTTAAACCATGGGAGATGTTTCTTCCTTTAGATTGAAAGGATAAATCATTGCTTGATCAGGGGTTGTTCTAACATGCTTCTAAAAATAAAACTTACAATACATTGCAATAAGAACAGAATTTTCATCATAAGCTATTGCTTAATGTTTCAGTGACGGTGAGTGCAGATGGAGTTAACGCCCTTGTTACCCAGGGCAACATAACGCTGACGAACGGCGTCATACACTTTGTGGACAGTCTGCTCGGGTTTGTGTACAGAACTGCGAGAGAACAGGTGCAGGAGGACAAAGAACTTACGTAAGTCATTAACTAGTCTGATAAGTTAGTAAGTTATTGTTTAACACCACTTTGGCAGTACTTTACCTGTTAGCGGCATGTACTTGATAAAAAATCACATTATTTCAACCAGCAATTCTCCTTATGGACTGACGAACCCCCAAAGCTGTTGGTTGTACAGTATGTTATGGTGTATAAGTCGAGTTTTTTATACCAGAAATTGAGGGGTCGAGGAGGGGGGTCGACTGATATACGAGGTCTATGTTTGAGACCTAAAAATTCTGAGGTCAAGTGACAATCTGCTGGTAGGAGACGAACAGACGAGATTCAAACCGGAAGCCACGATTTCAACTCATTGTCAAAATATTGAAATAAAATAACTTTTATAAATATTACATATTTTACTGGTTTTTTTTAATTATCTTTATTTCCTAAAATAGATAAATTACTACAATTTGGAATCCAGTTTGATCGATTTGAAATTGATCCGTTTGTGAATTGGTATTTCAGTATAAAATGTTTTTTGACAATCACGAGTTGCCTCCCCTATTCCAGCTTGGGCTTTTTAATAGTTCAGACAAGAGTGACTTCCCTTGACGGCGACCACCAGGTGGCGTTCTTTCTTTTGCAGTCTTGCCGCTACGCCCGCATGGCGTTTAAGTTTTGCTTGCAGAAATTTTTTTTTGATAAGCAAGTTTGATTGAGTTTAAATGAAAGAAGGTAGACCAAAACGCAAATCAGCGGGTAACCGCATGGATGAACTTATGGCAGCCATCAAATCGCCAGTGTGTCCCAAACAAGTAGGTTTAAGCCTAGGTGATGGAAAGTTTGAATGTGAAACACCGTCCAGAAAACACGTCCGTAAGTTGGAACAGGAATGCGACGAACTTTCATCAGAGATTGCAAGACTTCGTTTGGAAAAGAAGCGATCAGAGATGGCAATAGAGTTAGCCCATCTACAAGCAAATCTCGACTCACCAGCAAACCGGGATACGGCAACGTGTCTGACGCGGGTGGAAAATGGCGGTTTTCAAGATGGCGCCGTTGGCGGTACACGAGGTAACTACTCGCCTAGAGATTATTTCAAATATCTTTGGGTCGATACCTTAGAAGATAGGGAGCAAACGGTTGATATAGGCGAAGGCATCAGAATTAATATCGGCCAGAAAAGGTCAAAACTGTCAGATACATCTGTGGAAAGGTGGGTTTACGCTAACATTGGATTGCGTGACAGGATAAAGGACGGTGAGGTGTTTGGATGTGAAATAGACGATTTTCTGAAATATATTCAAGATGTCACTCGGCCGTCCTCGCGATATCTGTGGTCTAGTGTGTTGTTATATGACCAAGAGTACCAGGTAAAACGCCAGAAAGAGGGACTCAGATGGGGCACCCCGTTTCAAGATGTGAGAGAATACCAACTCGTCCCAAAATCGGAGCAAGCCCACTTGAAAGCACGCGACAACTCACCTATGATGAAGAAACGCTCAATTATGGGACGACAGAGGGGGCCATTTACGCCGAGTGGACAAGAAATTTGTCGGCGTTTCAACAATGGTTTCTGTCGTGAGGATACCTGTAAGATGAGACATGTGTGTTCTATTTGTTTCAGTCAAGGTCACAGCGCAAAACAGCATCGCGAAGATGACCACAGTGAGCCAAAAAACTCCCAAAGTTCGAGAATACACTGAATACTGACGCTTGGGACCAACTTTTGCCAAATGACGACCCGGAGAGAGAGTTTCTACTTGATGGCATTCACAGTGGTTTTAGGTTAGTAGATAATGAGGAAAGACCAGTGAAACAAGTTTTAACAAGAAATCATAGAACAGCCTATATTGACAGATCGAAAACAGAAGAACAAATTCAAGAGGTAATGGGTTTAGGACATTTTATTGTGAGTGATAGCATTCCGGATATTGTGAGTCCGATTGGAGCTGTACCAAAATCTGTAAACAAAATTAGACTCATTCATGATGGACGTTTGCCAGAAAATCAAGGTATGAACTCCTATATGTCGGATTGTGAATGCTCTTATATGGATTTACGTGATGCTGTGAAAGTGATTAAGAAGGATAGTTATTTGGCAAAAGTTGATCTAAAGAGTGCGTATAGATCAGTGCGAATTCATCCCTCTAGTTATAGATATACAGGGTTAGCATGGTTTTTCAAAGGGGATGAAAAGTGTACATATATGTATGATTCTAGATTGCCATTCGGGGCATCCAAAAGTCCCAGTGTTTTTCAATCCCTCAGCAGTGCAGTGTGTAGGATTATGAAAGCTAGATATAATTTTGTGGTTTTAGCTTATTTAGATGATTTCCTCATTGTGTGTGACAATTTCAGTGAATGTTCTCGTGGCCTGGCGATTTTGTTGAGAGTTTTGCGATATCTAGGTTTTGACATCAACTGGAACAAAGTGGATGGACCACGTAAAGTGATATAATTTCTTGGGGTAGTGATTGATACCTCAAAATGTGTTTTGTCTTTGCCAGAGAACAAACTGGTAGAATTGAAAAACTTGGTTCAAGTGTTCTCTTAGCGGAAACGTGCAACTAAGCAATTTGGAATCCAGTTTGATCGATTTGAAATTGATCCGTTTGTAAATAATATAATCAATCGGCGCCATTTTGAATTTTTAACGTTCGGCGATGAAAATTACTGTCGAAGTTGAACATTAGCTAACACTTATTTCCCTGATCTAACGTTATTTCTATCATAACTTTTGAATTAAATAAAAGACGTACTGTAAAATCATTATATTTTGCCGATATGCACGTTCGATGGATATACGGTTCAATGACTGTCGACAAAACGTAACATGTGCCACTAAGGTAGTTATATATGTCACCGGAAACCAATCTTCGCAGAGTCCACAGGACACCGATAATCTTCTTTATATATAACTTTATTCACAAATGTGCATGTCGTAGGTCTAGGACACACGAGGGAGCAACCAAGGGACGTTACTCTATCCGCTTATTACACACTCGCTGTTACAGTCAAAGGGGAGTAACTCTGCAAGTAATAATATAAGTGCTCTTGCACTGGCGTGACGTCTTTTCTTTTGTTTTTAAATAATTACAATTAATTAAACACAATTACTGGAAGAAATATAAGAATAATACCTTTGGGGTAGGATAAAGTTGACATAAACTTTTAAAGTAATAAGCGAAAAGGAACCTGTTCTCAGGTACACTGTCTTCTGGTCTCATAAGAGATACTACTGTCCTGGCTGGCTTATTTAGATATCAACTTGTGGGAATGTTGTGAAATGTCCCAAGAGAGTCAAGAGAGGTTGTAGAAGAGTCAGTGAACATCACATTGAATTTAACTCTCATATGGAATGATCAAACCAGTTCCACAATGAAAATATAAATGTAATAATAATGAAAGTTCAAAAGTTCATTATCTGAAATTGAAAAGTGATAATAAAAGCACCATGTGATGAACCATCCTTAGGTAGACTGCCTTCAGGTTCAATAGGGGTTATTCTGCCCTGTGCACATATCAAAACTGCAACACATAACTTGAACAACAACTATTAAAAGGGATGTCGAACTGACAAAATGTTGTGAACGTTTACAACCATACTTAGTGAACCATCATAAGATAGACTGCGACTATAGACTATATATAAAACTGACGGAGTATAGGGATCGATTCCCAGATTGTGAAGGGTTTACAGATCGTCATTATATCAAACTGAGAGGGTATAGAACTAGATTCTCAGATTGTGAAGGGCTCAGAAATCGTCATTATGTGAAACTGAGGGAATATAGGGGCCGATTCCTAGATTGTGAAGGGCTCACAGCGCGCCTATATGTCAAACTGAGGGAGTATGGGGATCTATTCTCAGATTAGTGATGATAATGTTCGAGATATTCTACTTGGTCTAGATACATCGAAGTCTACGGGCCCAGATGGCATTAGCAACTACGTATTGAAATCAACCGCACCTTATTTATCAACCGCACCCTAACATCACTGTTATCTAAGCTATTTAACTTATCACTTAGGAATAAGACTTTTCCCTCCAGATGGAAGATAGCATCGGTTATCCCTCTTCATAAGAAAGGCGACGTCCATGACGTCTAACTATAGACCGGTAGCGCTAACATGCTGTGCAAAAGTTTTTGAAAAGTGCATTTTTAAACATGTCTTAAATTTCCTCAGAGATAATGATATTCTTTCAAATTTACAATCTGGTTTTATTCCTGGTGACTCTACTGTTAATCAGTTGACATATCTTTATAACTTCATATCTAGTGCAGTGGATCAGGGAAAGGAAATTAGAGCCGTCTTTTGTGACATAAGCAAAGCGTTTGACAAAGTCTGGCATAAGGGTATCATTCATAAACTTCATGCTTACGGTATTAGAGGTGAGCTTTTAGAATGGTTTCAGAGTTATTTAGACAATAGAAAGCAGAAAGTATTAATTAATGGGTATAGCTCAAACTTTAGGTCTGTAGAAGCTGGGGTACCACAGGGCTCGGTGTTAGGACCACTTTTGTTCTTAATCTATATCAATGATATCGTAGATGGTGTAGATAGTAATATTCGTCTCTTTGCCGATGATACATCAATTTATGTTATTATAGATGACCATATGACAGCTGCCGCAACAATAAATAATGATTTAGCAAAAATTGTAGACTGGGCCAGAAAATGGCAAGTAAGTTTTAATCCAAGTAAAACTGAGAGTTTGACATTCAGCCGTAAAACTCAAAACTACATTAGACCTGACTTATCAATGAACGGTGAAATAATAAAAGAGGTAGAACATAATTAACACCTAGGCTTAACACTTCAAAGTGATTGTTCTTGGAAAGTACATATAGGTGATTTGATAAAGAAAATTAGTCCAATGATCAACTGTCTGAGAAGTTTGAGATATCGTCTATCTCGTAAAACGCTAGATATTCTCTGTAAGACTTTCATCCTACCACTTTTTGACTACTGTTCTCATATATGGGACAACTGTACAATTAAAAAAGCTGTGTTGTTGGAAAACTTGCACTTAGATGCATTAAGGACTATTTGCGGCGCGGTACGTGGAACGAGTCACAGTAAAATATATAACGAAACCAACTATAGTTCTCTAAAAGATAGAAGATATCGGTTTAAACTCGTTAATTTTTATAAAATGTATCACAGTTTGGCTCCAGAGTACTTGAGCGATCTCATAACAGGATGAGTATCCGAACAAAGTAACTATTATATCAGAAATAGCTCTTCCATTCAATCAATTATTTGTAAAACACAGAGATACTCTCAATCGTTCTTACCCAGCACAATTATGCTATGGAATTCCTTAGCAGATGAAATCATTCATGCTCCTACCCTGAATCAATTCAAGACTGTGTTAAATTCTACAGAAACGCATAATTATTTCAACTTAAACTCGGTAACTCGATTCGGTATCGTCCCATAAGACAGAATTCCCAAAAGACAGAAAGCTTAAAACAACACTTTTCATGGTTGACTAATCTTGTGTAACATGGGCTCTACCCTTTGGAAATATTGGAACGGCCCAGATAAATAAAGACAGAACTCCCAAAAGGGACCATTAGGATACAACATTTGGTTTTTTTCACTCGATGGATGATAATAACATATAAATTAACTTTATAACATGAAGCACCATTTTATTCAATTCACATAGGGTCTCTGTTAACACATATATGGGTTATTTTAAAAATTGGTAGCATTTTCTGCCCAATAAAGATTTTTTTGTAAATTACTTATTTTAAAAAGGTTATTTTAGGAAGCAAACAATTATACTTGTCATTTGGAAAGTTTTGATACAATCTGCTTTAGGGTCAAAATCTGGACAGATTTACACTGTCCAGAGGTGAAGGTCATAGAATGTATGTTCACAAAATCTGTATAAATTAAGATATTAAAAATATTTAATCAAATAATAATTAGAGATCATTTATGTTAACAGTGCAGTTGATGTTTCATTAATTAAGAAAAACACCCTCTACAATTTGTAATGTGTCCTGTAATAGTGATAGGATATGAAATAAAGAGATTCAGCAAATTTTGTAGAAATAAGACACCAATTCGTCGACCTTAATTGTCCAAACTGTTACCAATGTATCTCCTTTTTTCTTAAAACAAGGTAGTTTGTTGCCTATAAATGGTAGAAGTGGATGGTGTTTCACTTGATATCTTTTAGGAATCATTCATTCAGATCTAGTCTTGCTTCATGAATGTGTATAATTAGAATCCTTTAATACAGTATATGTCTTAATTCAGCAAGTCTAGATTTGACTGCAAACACAGTTTAGGAGCCCGAAAGAAAAAAAATGGATGAAGGTACAGTGAATTATTAGAATATTTCATAGACTAAATATTAGTCTAATTCAAATTATGTCGATTCTAGAACAGTCCATTGATTGATGAGGGGTGGTCAACATTGCTCAGTTAATTAATGTTGTAATTGATTCTGTCTTTTGGGAATTCTGTCTTTTGGGAATTCTGTCTTATGGGATTGAATCCTAGATTCAGTCAAATTATTCATTGTCGCCTCAAACTCGGCTGTAGTGACTTAAATGGAGACAAATTTTATCGACACATATCGGAAACATCGAGGTGCTCATGTGGACACTACAACGAAGATGTCACCCATTATCTGTTCATTTGTCGGAACTATCAAAACTTAAGAAATAATATGTACTTTTATATCCAGGGTTATCGGATTAAATGACAGTTCTATATGGCAACGGTAATCTTAGTAATTCAATAAACAGTTATATTCTCAGTTCCTTACATGAATTTATTAACAAAAGCAACCGGTTTTCCTGATTTCAAAACTAAAGGAAATATTCCAAATCTTACGTTTACATACATTCAGCTGCGGATTCATCACTAGGCATACCCAACACCTGACGAATTGAACCATACGCATCATATACATATATCTTTTTTCTTCAAGTTTCATGTGTCATAACTACTGATTTTTGTTATTTAGTATCCAGTCTGTTCTTGATGTATTGGAGCGGCGTTAATATAAGCCAACGGCTTGTTCGCCAATCCAAATTTTCTTTTTGAAAATAAAAATATGTTTGAACCATTCTCAGATTGTGGTTTAAACATATTTTATTTCGTAAATGAAATGGGATTGGCAAACAAGCAAATTATGCTTATTTGAATGCCGCTCCCTAACATGTGTAAAACATTCATAAAACAGTGACGTTCACATGGACAGATAACAATACACATCAAATATACAGGTACAATATTGAAACAGTGATGCTTAACAATTAATACAAAGACAATTTTGGAAATATAGTTATACACATTCTTTACATATTAAAGCAAGGCAAGGCACATTGTGGTCAGATAAATTCCTTAAATCTCTTAGATAGTGTTATGAAGTCATGTACTGACTTCAATAATTCAAAATTAACCTGTTCAGATGAGCTTGAATGGCCATATAATATTGAAGTCAAATTGAACCCTTTTTTAAAGAAATATTAATCTGATCTTATGACACTGAAAATCGGACAGATTAAGAAAAAATTAAGCGGATCTTCATTAGGATACCTGCATTGGCATTCAGAGCTATTAGATATAGATCTGGTAAATTTATCTCCATTTAAATCGCTACATCCAAGCCGGAGACGAGAGTGAATTATTTGGCAAAATCTTGATCCATAGAAAATATTGAAGTAGAATTTTGTGTTACTTTGTTCTTTAAGTTTATTTTTGAATTCCCCTAGAGTATTAGCGTTTACTATATCTGGGCGGAGAGAGTTCCAAATGTTTACCGTATCAGGGATAAATGATTTCAAGTACAAACTTGTATTGCATTTTATATTTTGCAGGTCATTATTATGTCTTAGATTGTATCTACTTAAAGAGGATACATTTCTTGGAACTAAACCTGATAAGTAGTCCGGAACTAATTTATTCACCATTTTATAAAAAAGATATAATTTTTGTCGACGGTGTCTACACTCTAATGAGGACATATTTGTCTCAGTATATGGTTTAAACAATATTTATTTCAAAAGAAAGGGATTGGTAAACAGGCTATACAGCCTATCTGAATACCTCTCCCATACAAAAATATATATACAGCATAAAGTTCATTCATCATCATAGACAAAACACAATTAAACAAAAGCAGTAAAATATTTAACTAGAAAAGCGGTTTGTAAGGGTAAAATAGTCATGAACAGATTCTAAAATGTTTAGGTTGATATCATCAGATAAAGAGTAGTTGCCAAATAATATGGTTTGAACATCATAACCATTGACGTAGAAAAAACACTTTGACCGAATTTTCGTGTAATTTGGACAGATAAATAAATAATGAATGACATCTTCATAATGATGACCGCAAGTGCAAGTTGACATATTTTGTAAAAAACGATCAAATTTATGTGCGTTTAGATTGCTGCAGCCAAGTCTTAATTTACAGTGGATAATTTGGTTGGTTCTTGTTCCAATATTTCTGAAGACATGATGTACATTACATGAGATATTTCGGTCAAAGTGTTTTTTAAACGAAGCAACGGAATCTACGTTTCTAGTTTCATAATCTAACATATTCCATTCCAACACAGAAGATGGTAAAAATGATCTTTTATATGATTCTGTACGACAAAGAGGAACTTGAAGCGTGTTAGATGATCTTGATTCATACATTGATGCGGAGGATATCTTAAATGGAATTAAATCAGATAAATATTTTGGAGTTTTGTTATAGAACATTTTATGAAAAACACACATTTGATGAGTTCTGCGACGTTCGCTTAGAGACGTAAAACCAGTTTCAAGATAAATTTTTGAATGGGTGACTCCTCTAACGGATCCACATATGGTTCTAAGAGCATCTAAGTGCAGTTTCTCTAATAACAGTTCTTGACTTTGCGTACAATTATTCCAAATATAATCACAATAATCAAATATAGGTAAAATGAATGAGCTGTATAAAGTCTGTAAAGTTTTTCTATGAAGGCGATATTTGAGACTTCTCAGGCAATTAATCATAGGGCTAACCTTAGAAATATTATCATTTATATGTGTTTTCCAAAGGCCATCACTTTGCAGGGTCAATCCCAAATGTTTATGACTATCAACAGCTTTAATTTGTTCACCATTCATAACCAGATCTGGCATTAATGTAACTGTTTTCTTTCTTGAAAAAATTATAGTTTCTGTTTTGTTAGGGTTGAAATCTACCTTCCATTTTTGGGCCCATTTACCAATTAAATTTAAATCATCATTTAGCTTATTGGAAGATAAAACAGGATCATCTATTATTACATATAAAGAGGTATCATCAGCAAATAGTTTAATGTTACACTGGATATCTTCAACAATGTCATTAATATAAACTAAAAAGAGCAAAGGTCCTAAGACTGACCCCTGAGGAACCCCAGCTTCAATTGATTTTACATTTGATTTGTACCCATTAATAACTGTGAATTGTTTTCTATTTTTCAGGTAACTTTTCTCGGTATATAATTTCTCGTGACTTGTGCCGCAAACAGCCCCGCAAATAGTTCTGATTGCATCCAGGTTTAGTTTTTCTAGAAGAAGCGATTGTTCTTTTGTGTAATTATCCCATACATGACATGAGTAATTGTGAAGGGCTCACAAAGCGTCTATATGTCAAACTGAGGGAATACATGTGTCGATTCTCAGATTGTGAAGGTCTTATAGCTTGCTTATAAATCAAACTGAAGAAATATTGGGATCGATTCCCAGATTGAAAAGCTGAGGGAGTATAGGGGTCGATTTCCTGGATTGTGAGGGGCATTGGGCTTGTCTTTGTGTATTTTTTTAGCTAGTAGAGGGTAAAATTCACATACTGTGAATATGTGGAGGTTAGAAAACTAAATTTGTATATCGATTATGCAATTTTAGATTTTCATTAATCATAGTTTGCGGTAACCCGTATAACACTGTTTGGAGGGTGTTACTATTTATGTAGAAGTAAGAATTATTTCTTATATGTGTAAAAGGTTTGCATACGGAAATCAATAAAGAACAATTAACTATGAAAAGTAAACTTAATATCTGAAAAGTTAATTAAACTGAAATTTAATTTCTTCATTCTCGCTTATTTGTCTAAAGTTAATTGAGCATATTTACTATCTGTATCAACACATAACACTAATCTCCTTTGATATGAATTATTTGCATTGACACTTACACTTACAAGGTACAATGAAGGAAATAGTCTCGTGATGCTAAAAAAAAAGCTTCAAAAATCAAAGACAACAAACTCTGATCCTTACATTTATTGTTCATTATGGAAACTTGATAACTGTTACCTTTTTCACTCATTTTCTTCCTGGACCGTGAGATTGAAAGTTTTTTTTACGTAAGATGCATAAATCGGAAAGTTACTTAATCTTTTGAGTTTGTATAAGAATAGTTTTTAAATATATGAATTTATAAAATTAATAATACTCGAACAGTTAGCATTTTGTGTTGTTGTGAATAATTACACCAGACGTCTAGCTGGGTCTGCTTGTCAAAGCAACGTGTCACTGTGTCGCGTCTCTACTCAGATTTGCGCGTAAATTGCGCGTAATTGCTCTTAGGTCACACTGTGGTCAACATTTTGACACGTTTTTCTGTAACGTTTTTAATAGTTTTCGTTATATCGGTTTGTGAATTGAGAGAGAAATGTTTTGTTTGATTTATTTATTATCTGTTCATGATTCAATATTTTAAGAATATTTTGATATGGAGTGGATTATTTACTGCGATGCAAGAGGAGTCATATAATTGTATCGTCTCTACTCCGTGCTGCGACCATAGTGACGGGAGTGGCAAACAACTAATTTCTTCTGTGTGATTTAAACAGCATTTAATTTCCAAGAAAAATATAATACACAACAGTCAGAATACATAGATTCAAAAGGGAAAAGAATTGGCAAACAGTCAGCAAATGACTCTATACACGCTTCTCCTGAAACAAACATGAAACGATTACGATATCAAGTACATTGGTGATAATATATATTTGCAATTATGCTTACTAACATCTAATTCATATTAAGCATTCTCTACCTTTGCATTTGGTACAGATTTAATTAAAGAGCTATAAAAATCGGTTGGTATCATTTATGAAATGTTATACAGATATTATTAGGGATTCGTTTGCACTCTGTGACAAGGATCTGTCGCCGCTCAAGGTAGATTTTCATGTTATATCATTTTTAAAAAAGTATTGATTTGATCGGAATCTATCATATTGTGGGCATTTAAAGAAGTAATGATAAAGATACTCCCGAATTATTCCACAAGAACAGGCTGGATTTACTAACAATAATAAATGGACTTGCTTTGCATAGTATATTTTCGATATGATGCTGCCATTTTCCATCTTCATTTTCCATTTTCATCTGTGTAATCATGCTTCTGTACAACCGTATAGACGTAAAGACGACCTACGAGCCCTTCACAATCTGAGAATCGACTCTTATCCCCTCTCAGTTTGATGAATAGCAAGCTATGAGCCCTTCGCAATCTCAGAATCGACTCCTATACCCTCTCAGTTTCATATATAGGCGAGTTATGAACCCTTCACAATCTCAGAATTGACTCCTATACCCTCTCAGTTTCATATATATGTGAGCCCTTCACAATCTAGGAATCAACCCCTATACCTCTCAGTTTGACTTATAGGCGAGCGGTGAGCCCTTCACAATCTGAGAATCTGCCCCTATACTCCCTCAGTTTGAGCTATAGGCGAGTTGTGAGCTCTTCACAATCTGAGAATCGACCTCTATACTCCGTCAGTTTTATTTATAGGCGAGCTTTGAGCCTTTCACAATCTGAGAATCGACTCTTATACCCTCTCAGTTTGATAAATAGCAAGCTATTCATGAGCCCTTCACAATCTGAGAAGCGACTCTTATACCCTCTTAGTTTGATAAATAGCAAGCTATGAGCCCTTCACAATTTGAGAATCGACTCCTATACCCTCTCAGTTTCAAATATAGGCGAGTTATGGGCCCTTCACAATATCAGAATGGACTCCTATAGCCTCTCAGTTTCATATATATGTGAGCCCTTCACAATCTAGGAATCGGCCCATATACTCCCTCAGTTTGATATATAGGCGAGTTGTGAGCTCTTCACAATCTGAGAATCGACCTCTATACTCCGTCAGTTTGATTTATTGACGAGCTATGAACCCTTCACAATCTGAGAATCGATCAGTATACTCCCTCAATGTGACATACAGGCGAGTTGTGAGACCTTCACAATCTAGGAATCGGCCCCAATACTCCCTCAGTTTGACATATAGGCGAGATGTGAGACATTCACAAACAGAGAATTGACCCCTATATTCTGTCAGTTTAATTAAAGGTGCGCTATGAGCCATTCACAATCTAGGAATCGGCCCTTATACTGCGTCAGTTTGATTTTTAGGCGAGCTTTCAGCCCTTCACAATCTAAGAATCGACTGCTATAGCCTCTCAGTTTAAATAAAGGTGCGCGGTGAGCCCTTCACAATCTAGGAATCAACCCCTATACCTCTCAGTTTGACTTATAGGCGAGCGGTGAGCCCTTCACAATCTGAGAATCTGCCCCTATACTCCCTCAGTTTGAGCTATAGGCGAGTTGTGAGCTCTTCACAATCTGAGAAACGACCTCTATACTCCGTCAGTTTGATTTATAGGCGAGCTATGAACCCTTCACAATCTGCGAATCGATCAGTTTACTCCCTCAGTGTGACATAAAGGCGAGCTGTGAGACCTTCACAATCTAGGAATCGGCCCCAATACTCCCTCAGCTTGACATATAGGCGAGATGTGAGCCATTCACAATCAGAGAATTGACCCCTATATTCTGTCAGTTTAATTTAAGGTGCGCTATGAGCCATTCACAATCTAGGAATCGGCCCTTATACTGCGTCAGTTTGATTTTTTGGCGAGCTTTCAGCCTTTCACAATCTAAGAATCGACTGCTATAGCCTCTCAGTTTAAATAAAGGTGAGCTATGAGCCCTTCACAATCTAGGAGTCAACCCTTACACCTCCTAAGTTTGATATAAAGACGAGCTGAGAGTCCTTCACAGTCCGGGAATCGGCCCCCATACCCCCTCATTTTGAGAAAGAGACACGCTGATTGCTCATAACAATCTAGGAATTGATCCTCATACTTACTGAATAGAATAACCTTCATAAGCTAAATAATTCCCATTTTATAATGATGAAAATACTACTAAAACTTAAATTCCCAGATTGTGATCATTGCCAGATTGTGATCATTCCCAGATTGTTCAGGTCGCACAATCTGCGGATTGTTTAAACAATCTAGGAATTCCTAGATTGTGATATACCCCAGATTGTTCGTAACATGTATACGTGGTACCATCTGACGAAATGATTTGACGTTTAGCTGGTCGTAGTGTTACATCATTGACTTCCATAAAGGGAATGCCAGCCAAAACTTCAACATCTAGGTCTTCAACGACGAGTCCATTGAAAAGAAAATATCTTTCATCCCGGTGGAGATGAAAGTTCACTTCTCCAACAACTTTCATCGGGGATATCCCATCAGCTTGGTGGGCAGACTGGGTGCTTGGTTTTACATCAACACCTAGGGCAGTAGCGGTTGACAACCGCATCATATTCCCTTCTGCGCCGCTGTCCAGGGTAAGTCGCACTGTGTTATAGTCACTAAAGGTATTCATCCATGGTGACGGGCGAACATGTATGCGTTTGGTGGAAAGGGTCAGTTTGCTGCAAGCGCCTTCCTCGTCTATGTAATCATCATCAATATGATCATCAATATCTTCATCATCGAGTATGTTTGCAATTTGCCGTGCTTTGACCATATATTTCTTACCTTGATCAGGAAGGAACTTACATTGACTGAGGAAGTGATTGTTGCTAGTTCTACCTGCAGCTGAGCAAAGAGGACACATCTTTCTTTGTCTGTCTGTTTGTTTGGTCTTTGGTTTGTATGAAGGGTACAGACTTGTAGCAGGCGTGAAGCGCATGACTCTGGCATCCTCTGAGGTGCGTTTTTCTATGAGCAGTGAATCTAGAGCTCGGGAGATTTCTGGTTTTAACGATGATATAGTTCTTGTGCGGAGGTCGGTTGCACATCGCTGTTTTAACAGCTTGGGTAAGTCATGATGGATAAGCCTCAACCACGTAAGGACAATAAGATTTTCCAAGGATGTTGACAATTCCTCATCTTCAACTGAAAGCTGTCCATGATGAGTGATTCCCCCTTCATGTTTCAGTAAATTGTCTTCAGCAAAAGCCATCAAACGTTGGTACAAATCTTCCGGCCTTTCGTCACTCTCAAGCTTAAAATCAACAAAATCTATGAAATGTGCCCCAGTTGATTGAAATCCAAAGTGCAACCGAATCGCATGCCAAATGAAATTCAAGGATGTACTTGATTTTATTATTGTGTTTCTTGAGATGATTGGGCAAAAATTTGCAATTTGACCAAGCATTAATTCTAATTGGTGTACTTTCTGTCTTGCAGTTAGTTTTTGACCTCCTTCTATGTCTTCCCCATCATCAACAAAGCCCCTCAAAGGTGTGTTTCTACCCTTCTTTTGCGATGTTGCTCCCTCTGCTAGGAAAGGTGTGAATTTAGTGTCTAGTGATAGACTGTACAGTAAATTCTGTCGCCAGTTTTCAAAAGAATTAATGGTTTCATTTCTACAGAGGGACCACTGCTTAGGTGCACGCTGTGTACTAGTCATGTTCGTTCAAATCAAAACTATCGGCGTTATCCAGATACAATATGGCTATCTGACCTGTTTGACCTTCGGAAAGAAAATGGCACAATGATGACGATAATGTTCGTTAACTTCGGTAAACGAGAGTCCGATAGACGCTGCCACCACGCCACTAAGGTAGTTATATATGTCACCGGAAACCAATCTTCGTCCACAGGACACCGATAATCTTCTTTATATATAACTTTATTCACAAATGTGCATGTCGTAGGTCTAGGACACACGAGGGAGCAACCAAGGGACGTTACTCTATCCGCTTATTACACACTCGCTGTTACAGTCAAAGGGGAGTACCTCTGCAAGTAATAATATAAGTGCTCTTGCACTGGCGATGGACGTAACAATTACACGAGAACCGATAGGTAATTACTATTAGTATCACTGAAATTTTTCTGCACGGTACATGCAGTTTTTCTCACTAATCGCTTTGTCGATATGCGCGAAAATTAAACCCCGCGAATCAGTCGTTTTTTATGTTAGCGCGAAATTAACACCCCGCGATTTGTCACATGTTATACTGAAGTGTAGTCACATCGGAAATGTTATCGAGCCTAATATCATCTTGTACCCCTACATCATCAGTAGACCTATATTGCCTCGCTCCCGTGAAAAAATCAATTACTCTTCTAGCTTTTTTAAAGTTTGACGAAGACATTTGGTTTGTTTTTCACCGCGTAAAATACTCGGAATTTCACGACTCAGACTTTCAATTTCCGAGAAAAGCAGAGCGAGAGGTAATGATAAAATTATCCAATGAAATGTATCCTTACATTCAAATCACATACGGGCATTCTGAATTAACCAATTAAATTTATCCTTTTGTCTGAGGTCACTTACAGGTATGAGTTCTTGGTAATGTGCTATAAATAGTTACGGGAATTTCCAAATTTCGTTATGAAAACCGTAACATTTAAATTGAGTTAAAAACCGAATGCTACGCACGACATATAAATACGAAGCTCCAGAAGGGACATGGTAAAAAAAAATTTTTTTTTACGTACGTACGTAATATTATCACGTACGTACGTAATATCACCACGTACGTGCGTAATACATACCACGTACGTACGTACGTAGTAAGCTAATACGTACGTACGTGATAATAACACGTACATACGTAATAATAACACGTACGTACGTGATGATAACACGTACGTACGTGATACTTTAGCATTTAAGGAGGAAGTACATCTAAACATGGAGAGGGACATACTTGTTCGACTCTACTTCGATCTGGGTTTTAACAAAACTGAAATGCTTTACTTTCCATCTGCAAAACACCGGATAGTTGTAAGCAATAGACATCTGAATCGCATTTTGAAAGGACTACGTCTGTATCGACGTAAGCATTCAGATGACAGAATTGCTATTGCACAAAAAAAACGTCAGCTGAACCTAGTGATTTTTGATAGAGTAGATCTAGTATCGAGAAAGTTTATGTAACTAGTAGCAGAAATGAGATGATCCTGTTTGAAGTTCAATTGAGTGATGGGCGAATGTCTAGTGATGCACAAACTGTTCTGGGACTCTGGGAAGATGCTTTGTCGAATCTTTTGAATTGTAATTGTAATACGACTTGAAAATGCGTAAATTGTGACATGGAAAGTGAAGATAATAATCTCAACAAAAGGCTTTGGCTTTCTCCTTTCTCCACATGATTATTACTTTGTTCATTTAGTTTGTGTAACATCCAATTTAATTTGATAAATTGTTTATTGATGTCAATTAAAGGATACATAGTTGCGTTTGTAAAATTTCCGGGATTCATTGTTATTCAACACCCTCAAATTAAATTGAAAAATGAATCCCGGAAATTCTACAAACGCAACTATTTATCGATATTGTAACATGACCGTTAGTTATTAGAAGTTTAAGAGCGAACTCTGTTTTTGCGTACTTATTTTTGAGTGGAAAGGACTTTGCGACTGTTCTATTTCTGTAATAGGTGAGATAAGGTCTAGCAAATGTGAATTTCAGGCATTATTTACATTACAAACATCGTTGTGATAATAGCAAATAGTGGTATTCGTAACAGCGAGACCTTACAACATATAGTCCACCGGCCCAGAGGGGTCCCCATGCACCCCCCCCCCCCCCCCTCTCCCCCCCCTAACTAACAATTTTGTATTTTGAATGTGTTGTTTTACTTCTAAATCATTGGGGATTTAAAGGGATAGATTTAAAGGGCACAAAGAAGAAAGATAACACATAGGTACTAATTCTGTAATTACACACATCACAGACATATACTTTAGGAGTACATTCTTGCAAATTATTCATTTTCAATCTCCATATGACTGTTTGATTCAGTTGCTTTTTGGACATCAACAACTTATCAAAATTCTAGTTTATGAGAGAGCATCATCATCAATAACATCACCATACATCACATACCTAAACAACGTTCATTATCATCCTCAAAGCTGTCACGTTGCAAGGCCTTGATGTCGACCAACTCTCTAGGAAGAGCGCACTGACTCTAGCTTCCAATCCACAAGAGTCGAACTATCATGGGGGGGGGGGGGGGTGCATGGGGACCCCTCTGGGCCGGTGGACTAATACTTGTTTAATTCGAGACCGAGATAAACAATTATAAAGCTCGTAGAAAAAAATCTTAACACCCTGTGTACAAAAGTCTTGAACTAGCCCACAA
This sequence comes from Phorcus lineatus, assembly GCA_921293015.1. Lineage (NCBI taxonomy): Eukaryota > Metazoa > Mollusca > Gastropoda > Trochida > Trochidae > Phorcus > Phorcus lineatus. The sequence goes on along the minus strand of OV121093.1, from coordinate 5,768,732 downwards.
CCATTGTGACTGTATCGCAAACATTGTGACGTCAAAACGGTTGGCCCTGTGACGTCATACCATGGGAACGGCATTCGAAAGAAGGCGGCCGCATGCAACTTTGCGGCAAACTTGGACTCAGCAAGCTTCTTTGAGTGGCATTTTAGAAGTTGGTATGATGAAGGAAATAGGAAATTTATGGATTAACAACTTCTTTATTGCAAAGAGATGCGACGTTTCGGTGTAGATACTAACACCGAAAAGGAAAATCCATGCAGAACATCCTCCGAGCCACTGGTAGACCTCCAAACAGTATCAAACAGGACCCATCCGGAGTAGTCTACCACATCAAGTGTGAATGTGGCGACTCTTACATCGGCGATACATCCCGGCCTCTCCCCCAAAGAATCAAGGAACATAAAGCCTCTGTCACAAACAAGGACTCAAAATCAGCCATCTCTGACCACATCCAGGCCCACCCAAAACACAACATCCATTGGAACAACATTGAAATCCTTGAAACCAGTCACCCAGATTATAAGATCAGAAAGACTTTAGAAGCAATGAACATTTTGAAATTTAACCCCTCCATGAACAGAGATCAAGGATATTACATCCCATCAGCCTACCATCACTTGATCAAGACCAATCAACGCTAATCCCTCTCAATCAGTAACCACCTCTGTGTCCATCTGGCTTCCAATCTATTGTAAAAGCATTTATTGTACATCAACATAATTACTTGTGTAAACATGCCTCAACGTATGTATATAATCACAGTGCTGTAACCTTGAGTATCACTTGCTTGATAACGGTGTTAGTATCTACACCGAAACGTCGCATCTCTTTGCAATAAAGAAGTTCTTAATCCATAAATTTCCTATTTCCTCCTGGACTCAGTAAGCCAGTTGAAAATATGCAGTCAACATAGGCAGTTCTTCAATTACGACATACCGTAAATCTTTAAATAATCGCCTGTCGTCAATAATCGCCTGCTTTCAGTATAGGGTCTAAGGTCTCGTTAAAATAAATAATCGCCTGCCTTGCCTTGCTGGGTTTGCTTGAGCATTGTGAACAACATTTTGGATATAACCTTTTCCTAAGTTTTCCGGCTTTTTATAATATATGCATATTTTGAAAACGTGTTTCAATATAAAATTCGCGATGATGATGATGATGATGATGGTTTTGTTTCATTTTTTTTCAACATAGAAACACAACGCAAGATGACGCAAAAAAAAGTTAAATCGAGCCACGCTCTATTTCTTGTATGTATATCCAAGATTATTGATAGAAAGAGTACTTATAGGTTTTGCAAAAAAGACAACTGCTACTCAATCGCCTTCTAATGAGATTGCAAGATAAGAAATTAAATGTTTATAGCAGCTTAGTGAGGCTGTGTTCAACATTTACCTACCACGTGGTTTGTGTTTGTCACTTGCTACACACGCTGATTGGTGACTACTTATAATATTATATGTTATTTCTTATCATTCTGACCTCTCACTTATCAATCAAAATAGACATTTTATGAATCCATGGCAGGGCTGAGTTGACTCGAATGAGTTTCTGCTTACTAGCGCTTTCTATCGACAGCTCCTAAGCTTACAACATTCAAATTTAGTTATTACGTACGTACGTAATAATAAATTACGTCCGTACGTGGTATTTTACTACGTACGTACGTAATATTATCACGTACGTACGTGATAATATTACGTACGTACATAAAATTTTTATATTTTTTTACCATGTCCCTTCTGGAGCTTCGTATATAAATGCGTACTTAATGTTTATCGTATGGTGTGGCCCAGTAGTTATTATTTTTTGCGCCACAGTTCATTATAGACACGTTATTTACAAATTACACAAATACGCACTCTATGTGCGCATGTACCGAGAAGTAAATGAGATAAATTCCTTTTAAAAAATGAACAAACACCAGCAGACACATGTATTTTTTATTATTAATGTTTATATATAATATATTTATTACAACAATCTCTTATTAAACAAATGCTTACTATATTACAAAACACTGACGTATTACAACTCACTTTGAAAATTACCGATACATCAATTTACTGTAACTAAATCTCTCAACGTGCCACGTGTTTCATGTCGACCTGTCTCCAACACACGCTATTAGGGGGGGTAGACTTATAAACAAGGTATATGATTTTGACAGCAATTTTGTGGGCCTGAGAAAGAAGGTCGACTTATACACTGTAATATACGGTAACTTGTTTTCTTGGGAGGGACAAAAACGTTTTTGCCTTGTCAAATTAAGCTGCTCGCAGGCATTTGCCAACAAAACTGTTCAGTACTTTTTCCTAAACTTATTGTCATAGGAATCAAAATTTTTTGGGTACCCGGGGTATATCTTTGTCACATGTCGACTGAAGTCGTTGAGTTGTAAATATTTAAATACTCAAACCTTTTGACCTTCTCTAAAATTCATGACTTACCAACGAAGGAAAGATTGTTGACACTCTAAGGCCATTTTTTTTATTCATTGCGTTGCAGAAGTTTTTCTCCAAAAAAAACAACCTCAAAGGGTTTGTTGTCGAAGTCCTATGTTTAAAAAAACAACCAAAGTTCTTAGCCTGCCCACAAGTAACCAACTTACAGGCTGATCGTCGTTGTACAAAGTAACTTAACACTAAGGTAAACCTTAGTCCCTCTCTTCAACATTGCACTAAGTCTCCCTTAGCGATTTAGGCTACCTTAGTTGTACAACGCGACCCTGGCAGAAAGGCTTTATTTCATAGACTGCTTCATAACATGACACTCAACAGAAGATGTTCTTTTCAAAGCCCAAGGGATATTTTTATAATTTGCAAGAGGGTAGACATTCAAGTGGAAATTGGTGTGTTAAATTCAAAACCTCTCAAAATTGATATTGACATTGCAGGCAGTTCAGTAGTACCTTGAACCGGGGCCGGAAGGATCTACAGGACTTTCTCGTGGCCCCGAATGGAGTCACAATCTTTGTGCCACTCAACTCAGCGTTCAGCGCATTGACCAATGTACCTGGAGTGGATTTCTTCAACAACCAGACCCTCATTGATTATGTGAGTAGCTGCCTGTGTTTGATGTTTGATCTGTCACTGCTGTTTGTCAAACATATCTGTCAAGGCACCGAAACATATCTTTTTTGATTATTTAGTTAATTTGAAATTGGATGGAGACTATATACCTTGTGTACTAATAAACGATATGACACAAGTACTTGTTTAATAACCTCTCTATATTTCTACAGGTTTTTGACCTACACTTGTAGACTATCTTTTGGCTAAAATAAATCATATGACACATTTACTTGTTTTTTAATCCCCATGTACTTTCTGGAGCTACACATGCTGAAGCCAACCAAGTGACGAGCTGGTCTAAAAGTTTGAATTGAATATATAGATATATAACACAGTAACTTGTTTAGTAATCTCTCTATATTCCTGCAGGTTCTGGAACTACACATGTTGGAGCCTGGCACGAAACTGGAGATCACAAATGTGAACGGAGACTACATGTCTCGTGTGGAGACAAGGACTCAGTACAAGGGCTGGAATGTCAAAATTTACAGTCAGGGAAATGGTACGTTTTCTTGCAATCTCATTTAAAACTGTAAAAAATAGCACACACAGTCCCACACCCGGTTGTGTTTCTGATCTGAGTCTTGCCTAAGGGGACTGTGTTAGGTGACTTTTGCACTCCAGCCAATCAGCGACAACACTAGAAAGCCGTTGACGCAATTCTTATTTAAGCGAACTGCCGATTGTCAGTATTCATGGAAGGTGAAAGGTCATGGACATTGACATCTGACAATTTCCCCATGGAACGGTACCCAGATCAGAAATGCAGTGAGGGTTCCTACTGATAACAATGGGTTAGATTGGGTTGGGGTTTAGGGTTAGGGTTTGGGATTGGATTGTTGATGCTGTTAAACTTAACTCATTGATGTGACGAGAGGAAATTCTAAGATGCACTTATACACTTAGCTCATGTCTTCCAGAGAAAATGTAAAAAAACTGTCATTTTTTATTGAGAGTATTTCAAATAATTCCAGACACATGGGCGGAGGGTGGTTACGTGAAGACAAGAGTTATCCGCCCTGATGTTGGAGTGCAGAACGGAATCGTCCACTACATAGACGGTGTGTTTGGCATTCCATCTCGAGATGTTCCCGGGATTATCTTCTGCGAGGACTGGTTAATGTAAGCTTTGAGTTGAAGAAATTCAAATCCCTCATGTCTTCACACCAAAACTGGAAAACAAAATCTTTAAGTTTAATTGCTATTACCTTGCCTATAAACTCATGAGTTGAAGAAATTCAAATCCCTCAAGTCTTCACACCAAAATTGGAATACAAAATCTTAAAGTGTATTTGCTATTACCTTGCCTATAAACTCATGAGTTGAAGAAATTCAAATCCCTCATGTCTTCACACCAAAACTGTAATACAAAAGCTAGTAAAGAAATCTTAAAATCCTTTGTTACCTTTCCCTTAAAATCCAAATCCAAATGATTACACCCTGAACTGTATGACTACATCCCAATTCATTTTATATTTAATTCATGATCTGAAGAAATACAAATCTCTCATCTTTCACACTAAAACTGGAATACAAAAAAAACCAAAAAAACTAAAGAAATCATTAAAATCCTTTATTATCGTTCCCTCAAAACCCATACACTTTCTAATGATTTAAACTTTGTCTACATCTAATCTCTTTATTATCACGAAATCTTGTAATCATGACCAAACCTCCATGTATTCAAAACTTTTGGATTACTAAAATTGTAAGCACACTGAATGTAATTGATATTTTAATCAAGATTCCTTTTTAACATTGTAACTCCATCTTAGAGTAAATTAAGAAATATTTAAATCGCTTTTGTATTTTTAGACTTATCTACTCCATAACACAACATTATCCACAAAGTCATTTTTGCGTTCTTATATAAAAATGAATATTTTTGTCATTTCAGAAAATCCTCATACATTTTGAGCATCGCGGGTCTGAATGACTTCATGCGAGACGTGCGTATAACAGGTGCCCCTCCCCCATGTACGTACAAGTTGCAGCGCACTGAGTACGAATATGCAAAGCCGGGCAGTACAGCTCAAACAAGCTATATAAGAAATCGGGGAGGATGTGGAGAGAGTTGTCAGTTGTGTGACTT